>CM065479.1:35629030-36229030 GCA_032873175.1 Leptopilina drosophilae
GCGAGTGTCGGGATAAGGCGATAAGGTCCATCGACCTTTTTTGTCACCATCCCATCTTTCTTGCCATTCTTTCTATGAGCCTGCGCCTCGCTTCTTTGCGGTTAAGGGCCCTTTGCTTGGTCTTAGTTCCTCATCCGAGGTACTGCTTTCTTTAGAAAAGATAAACATTTCTTCCCTTTACCATCGCCAAAAGATCTGCTGGAGGGGACACTTGCAAGGACCTGCACAGCACTCGTAGGATACCGTCTTATATGCAGAGATGATACGCGTTGTTTTCGATATCTGCGCCGACAGTATCTTTTCACCAGACGGTTTTAATATCATTTACTCCTCAGGGATGGAGCTCTGTGGGTGATGCATAGAGCATTTTAGAGTGGGGGCGACACTCGAACACCAGTCTTCGATTTTGTTCACGGGGTCCGCCCACGTTTGGCATTAACCGTTGAAGATCAGCCGCACATTCGATAGCCTTATTTGACGCCGAAAGCCATGTGGTTGGTGGAAGATTTAACCTTCCATCCAACTCCACACCAAGATTTTTCATTTCCCTTACTCCACTTCAACCTCGAAATCGGTCCATCACACGATTCAGTGGGAGCTCTAAACCACGTCTGTCTGTGTACCAGCAGTGCCTCGGTCTTTTCCAGGGCATTTTCAAGACCTCTGGTATCCAGCATGTTCTTTGCATAGTCGCCTGGCATTCGTTCACCAATGCCCCGAGAGCCTCTTCACTTTCGGCCAGCGCTCACGATCAACGCGTCAGACGTCAGCAAAAGCCGATTATCACACGCACCTTCGGGCAGATCCATTCGCAGAAAATCTTCGTAAGATACGTTACCATACAATTGGACCACACCCTCGAGCCTTGAGGGAGCCCCACGCTGCATCTCTTCCCTTGAGACGTGCAGGTGTCTCCCTCATATATTATCCCACCTGTCAGATAAGATAACTTATCCATTATCCGCAACTAGTTGGGCGGCCTTGTTTTTCTTTTTTTATGACTCGATGAGATCTTTCCATCTTGCGGAATTGAACGCGTTGCGTATGTCAATTGTGACCAACGAGCAGAAGATCTTTTTTTTTATATTGGTCCCAATTTGTTTTTTTCCTGCTTTGGCTATGTTCACAAATGCCTGGATGGCATCAACTGTTAGACTTGCCTTTACGTTAACCATATTGATGTTCTGATAGACGTTTCCTCTCCAGTCAAGTGGATTTGCATTCTCTGCAGGAACATATCATCTAGAAGTCTGCCCATCGTATCCAACAGGCATTATGGGCCTGTACGGACGAAACTTTATCAAGAGGTTTTTCGCCCTTTCTTTGGAGAACTAACCTCTGTCGCTTCCAAGTCGACGGAAGTTCTCTCCTCTCTCAAGGCAAAATTTCAATATTTTGGAGACATTAAAAACAAAAACCCGTTATTGAGTTTACAAAATTAAGTGAAATATAAATTTTAGAAAGTAGAGTAATTTTTAGAATTACTTGCTACTTATGAAGCAGATAATGGATGTATGTATAGTGCTGGAGTAGCTGATTAATGGTGTAAGCACTTTAAAAAAAATTGTTTTTATAAATATCAATTTTTTGTTCCTTTTTTTTCAAATGCGTTTTTACAAAACAGGATTTTTGAAATTGCCGTGCAGAGTGCAGTGTATGCTCAAAAAGTTATTGACCATTTTTAAAATGAAAAACTTGAAAATTGTTTGTTATTAAAGTTATTATTAAGTAAACTAAACTGGAAAAAGAAAAAAAAAATTTTTAATACCTTTTTTTTATATAAAAAAGTTGCAAAAAAAATAGGCAAAAAATCGAATATTTTTGTGTTAGTAGGTGTCAATTTTTTTTTCAATTTTTCAATTTAATTCACACTTAATAGTTTAGATTTCACTTATTAATAAATTTTTTTTTAAATGTGAATAATATTGATTTTTTTGTTTTCGGGCAAAATTTGTGGGCTCGGCACTTGCACGGCAGTCATGAACTTCCGCGGAGCAGGCTCTATATGTAATAGCTCCCAATTTGAAAGATTCTTTTATATAAACACGCTTAAAGAATATTAGTTACCTCTGTTAATTGTAGTGTAAAAAAAAAAAAAAATAAAAAATACCTGGTGGGAAAAATGATTCATTTAATTTTAAAAAAATTCTTACCTTAAAAAAATATTCGCTAAAAAAAACGAGCTATAAATCCGCGATCTAATGTGGTTTCTCTCCCCTTAATGTTTTGACGTACAATGATAAAAAATTTAATTGAAACAAAGAAATTTGAATTGGTTGATAGTAAATTTCAGGATTGCATAGGGTACGATCAAATTATGCGAATTGGTTCAAGAAAATTGATTTTCTTAACATAGTATACTTGATATGGAAAGTATATGTTCAGTGATCCAAGAATATATGGAATTCGATCAATAAATTAAGTAACATGTACGAAATGCAGAATATATTAATTCAATATCAATTTGTGAATCCAAGCAAGACAAATTATGTTCTCTAACTGAGGAAAAATATTTTCTTGATTTGAGAATAATTATAGATTTCATTGAAAAAATATTTCATCAATTCAAGTAAATTATCTTTCCTTGAATCCCCCGCTCTTTCCACATATATCATTTCTAATTACTTAGGTCAAACATTTTTTATTATTTTATTTATTTACTTTTATTAATATAATCTTATTAAAATTTCTAATTTTAATTTAATTAATTAAACAGAATGTTATTTTATACAACATTTATCACCAATACAATATAAAAGTTATACCTTGAAAGAAAATTTCCAACGGTCGGAGGAATTGAACCAGGGGTTTGCGCACGTCAGAAGCAGTAACCTTTACCACTATTCTATCTAAGCCTCAATAAAATAGTTTTCAAAAAATGTTATTGAAGTTACATATGGGTAGCTCCATGCCTAAAAAAAATTCAAAGTTGTACCCTAGTTCTTCGATTGTTGTTGAAAATTTCGAAATTTTGAAGTGAAAATATACATGCCAGTAAAAAGTCTTAATTCGATTTTCACAAAAATTTTGGATTTATGAAGTTTGTAATTTTTTTTTGAAATTTGGAATGAAAATGGTATATGTCTAAGGAATATGAATCAAATTTACTGGACATTTTCAGGGAACATGCTTATTGTTTACAGCTAATAACTTAAGAAAATATTTTAGAAAAAAAGATAAATTTTTTTTTAAACTAATTATTTAAAAAAAAGTTTTTTTTAAATAAACAATTTTTTTAAAAAGTGTCATTTTATTTTTTTTGAGAATGTCAAGCTAATAAATTGGTAGAATAATGATGTGCTATTTTTATTATTTTATATTTGTTTAAACAAATTATTTCCTATTATTGTTAATTACTAACTTTTTAAATATTTGCTTACTTAGAGAGGTGTATTTATTCTAATTTTGCAATTTTTACAGGAGCCTAAAATAAATAACGATGCCAAATTTAAAACGTAACTATTATTGTTGGTAAATATTCCTCTTTTATATTAGTTTCCATTCTAAAAAAATAAAAATTTTTGTAATTACTAAAAAAAGAAGAAAAAAAAATTTTCAAAAAATTAAAATTAGTTAGAAAATTGTTTAAATATTTATTAACAACTATTATATTTAATATCAATTTAATTGTGTTACTCTACTTTCTAAAAGTTAATTTAACATTAATTTTGTTAAAACACAATACAGTGTTTTTGTTTTTAATGTCTCCAAAATATTGAATTTTAAAATGATTTCAACATAGGTAATTTGCTTTTATTTAATATTTATAACTATGGTTATCAATTAATTATAAGTTAGTTTTCACACTATTTACATTTGCGTGTGTTTTGTCACAATTTCTCAATCGAAGAAGTTGGAAACAACTTCAATTTTTTTTGAATGAGACGCTACCAAGATTAACATTTAAAAAATGGACAACTTTAATTTAAACAATTTATAAATAAATTATTATTTTTCTTTAAAAATATAATTTTATTTTTAATGTGATCTTGAGTATGAAAAAATGTTTGGTAAATTTGCATGATTTGAAAAAAACTCCATTATCTATGGTTCCGTTCACCATAGGTGTACTGACGGAACCCTTATGAAATCATTCGTGTGGTCAGTCCAGCCCACGCAAAATCGGCTGTCCCCCCCCCCCCTTAACTTCTACTAATCTCAAAACTTGTGAGCTGAATTTCGGTAGGGATCTTTCGAGTTTTAAGTGCTGTTTTCAGGAAAAATATAGCGATACCCGGAACTGGCCTCTACATATTTACGAAGGGAAGGGAAAGAAATTAATTTTGTATCAAAATATATTGATAAAAATGGACCTTTGTCCCCCACGCCTTATACTTCTACAATATTGAAAACTGGTGAGCTGAAATTCGGGTAAGGATCTTCAGTTTTACGTGGCAGATTACAGAGTAATATATAGCGAAACCCGGATTATCCTACATATTTGCGAAAATAGAAGGCAATGGAAATTAAATTTTTTTGATACAATTGCAAGAAATGACCCTGTTTTCCACCCCCCTTAACTTCCTACTAATCTGATCCTGGAGAGCTGAAATTTAGCAGGGTATCTTCTGTTTTTACGTGCAGATTACAGGAAAAATATAGCGAAATCGATAGATCCTTCATATTAGCGAAAATTGCAAGGGAAAGAAATTAAATTTTTTTGAAAAAAATTGCAAAAAATGACCCTGTCCCACCCCCTTAATTTCTACAATTCTGAACCTGGTGAGCTGAAATGCGGTCGGGATCTTTAGTTTTAAGTGCAGATTTTAGGAAAATTATAGCGAATCTGATAGGTCTACTTATTTGCGAAATAGAAGGGAAAGAAATTAAATTTTTTTGAAAAAATTGGCAAATAAATGACACTGTTCCCCCCCCTTAACTTTCTACAAATCTAAAACCGGGTGGGACTGAAAATCGGTAGGGTTCTTTAGTTTTGAGTGCAGATTACAGGAAAATTATAGCGAACCCGATTGGCATACATATTTGCGAAAGAGTAAGGGAAAGAAATTAATTTTTTTTGAAAAAATTGCAAAAAAATTTGACCCTGTCCCAACCCCTTAACTTCTACAAATCTTACTACAACGGGTGGGAATGAAATTCGGTTGGGATCTTTAGTTTTGAGTGCAGATTACTAGAAAAATTATAGCGAACCCGATTGGCTTACTAGTATTTGCGAAATAGAAGGGAATAGAAATTAATATTTTTTTGAAAAAATTGCAAAAAACGTCCCTGCCACCACCTTAACTTCTACAAATCTGAACCTGGTGAGGTGAAATTTGGTAGGGTATCTTTTGTTTTAAGTGCAGATTACAGGAAAAATTATAGCGATCCTGTTAGGTCTACATTACATTTTGCATAATAGCAAGGGAAAGAAATTAAACTTTCTTGATAACACATTGCCAAATAAATGACCCTGTCACCCCCCCTTAACTTATACAAATCTCAACATGGTCTGAGCTGAAATTCAGTAGGGATCTTCAGTTTTTATTGTAGATTACAGGAAATATATAGCGAAACCGAAGGGCCTACATATTTGCCGGAAAACTTGAAGGGATAGAAATTAAATTTTTCTTGAAAAAATTGCAAAAAATGACACTGTCCCCCCCCCTTAACTTCAACCAAATCTAAACCGTTGTGAGATGATAAATTCGGTAAGGGATCTTTAGTTTTGAGTGCAGATTTAGGGAAATTTATAGCGAACCCGATATTTAGCA
This sequence comes from Leptopilina drosophilae, assembly GCA_032873175.1. NCBI lineage: Eukaryota > Metazoa > Arthropoda > Insecta > Hymenoptera > Figitidae > Leptopilina > Leptopilina drosophilae. Next base: position 35,634,745 of record CM065479.1, read on the forward strand.
TACATATTTGCGAAATAGAAGGGAAAGAAATTAAATTTTTTTGAAAAAATTGCAAAAAATGACCCTGTCCCACCCCTTAAATTATACAAATCTGAACATGGTGGGCTAAAATTCAGTCGCGGATCTTTTGTTTTAAGTGCAGATTTACATGAAAAATTATTGCGGACCCGACTTGGGCCTACTTATTTGCGACAGAGATAGGAAATGATATTAAATTTGTCATTGAAAAAATTGCTGTAATGACCCTCGCCCCCCCCTTAACTTCTACTAATCTGAAACTGGTGAAGCTGATAATTTCAGTCGGGATCTTACTGTTTTAAGTGAAGATTAACAGGAAAATTATAGCGAACATGATAGGTCTTATATTTGCGAAATAGAAGGGAAAGAAATTAATTTTTTTTGAAAAAATTGCAAACAAATGACCCTGTCCCCCCCCTTGAACTTATAACAATTTTGAACCTGGTGTGCTGTAATTCGGGTAAGGGCATCTTCAGTTTTACGTGCAGATTACTGTAAATAATATTGGCGCACACGATTGTTTTACTTATTTGCGAAATTGATGGGAAAGTAAATTAAATTTTTTTTTATAAATTGCAAAAAAATGACCTTGTCCCCCCCCTTAACTTCTACAAATCTGAACCGTGGGTGGGCTGAAATTCGGTAGGGATCTTAAGTTTTGTGTGAGTGCAGATTACAGAATAAATTATAGCGCACACGAGTTGTTTTACACATATTTGCGAAATAGAAGGGAAAGAAAATTAAATTTTTTTTTTTAAAATTGAAAAAAAATGACCCTTGTCCCCCCCCTTTAAACTTTTACAAATCTGAAACCGGGTGGGCTGAAATTCGGTAGGGATCTTTAGTTCTTGAGTGCATGATTACAGGAAAATTATAGCGAACCTGATAGGTCTACATATTTGCGAAATAGAAGGATAAGAAAATAAATTTTTTTGGATAAAAAATTGCAAAAAAATGACCCTGACCCCCCCCTTTAACTTCTACACTTTCAGAAATGGTGAGCTGAAATTCGGTTAAGGATCTTCAGTTTTACGTGCAGATTTACAGGAAAAAAATAGTGCGATCCGTTTGGCCTACATATTTGCGCCAGAGAAGGGGAAAAGAAATTAAATTTTTATGTCAAAAAAATTGCTGAAATTGAACCTGCCCACCCCCCTTTACTTCTGACAAATCTAAACCGACGTGGACTGATAGTTCGGTCGGGGGATCTTTAGTATTTAAAGTGCACGATTACAGGAAAATTTTAGCTAACCTGATAGGTCTACTTTATTTGACGACAGAGAAGGGAAAGAAATTAAATTTTGTCAAAAAAAATTGCTATAAATGACCCCTGTAACACACCCTTAAACTTCTACAAATCTGAAACATGAGTGAGCTGAATATTCGGTTAAAAGGATCTTCAGTTTTACGTGCAGATTACTAGAAAAAATATAGCGACACACGATTGATTTACATATTTGCGAAATAGATAGGAAATAGAAATTTAAATTTTTTTTTTATAAAAAAATTGCAAAAAATGCCCCTGTTCCACCCCCTTAACTTCTACAAATCAGAACCTGGTGAGCTGATAATTCGGGTATGGCGTCTTCTGTTCAACGTGCAGATTACAGGGTAAATATAGCGAACCCGATATTGGCCTACAAATTTGCGAAATAGAAGGGAAAGAAATAGAAATAAATTTTTTTGATTAAAAAAATTGCAAAAAATGAACCTGTACCACCCCATTAATTTCTACATAATCTGAACCTGGTGAGCTGAAATTCGGTAGGGGTAATCTGTAGTTTTACGTGCAGTTTACAGGAAAATTCATAGCGAATCACGATTGACTTACATATTTGCGAAATAGCAGGAAAGTAGAAATTAAATTTTGTCAAAAAAATAGCTGAAAATGACCCTGCCCCCCCCCCCTTAACTTCTTACCAATCTTAACCGGATGGGCTGAAGATTCGGTAGGGATCTTTAGTTTAAAGTGCAGATTACAGGGAAAATTATATGAGAACCTGTAATAAGTCTACATATTTGCAGATATTAGAAGGGAAAGAAATTTAATTTTTTTTGAAAAAAAATTGCAAAAAATGACCCTGCCCCCCCTCTTATCATTTACAATTCTTAACCTGGTGAGCTGAAATTCGGTAAGGGATTCTTCAGTTTTTTACGTGCAGATTACAGGAAAAATATAGCGTACCCGATTGGGCCTACATATTTGCGACAGAGAAGGGAATGAAATTAAATGTTTTCAAAAAATTGCTAATAAATGACCCTGAACCCCCCCCCTGTAACTTCTACAAATCTGTAATCCTGGTGAGCTGAAATTCGGGTAGGATCTTAAGTTTTAAGTGGATATTACAGGAAAATTATAGCGAACCCGTTTGGCCTACAAATTTGCGGACATGAGAAGGGAAAGAAATTAAATTTTGTCAAAAAAAAATTGCTGAAAAGGACCATGCCCCCCCCCCTTAACTTCTACTTATCTCAACCTGGTGAGCTGATGAAATCTCAGTAGGGTATCTTCAGTTTTACGTGCAGATTACAGGAAAAAATTAGCGAACCCGCATGGGCCTACATATTTGACGAATTAGAAGGGAAAGAAATTAAATTTTTTTGAAAAAAATTGCAAAAAATGTCACTGTCCCCCACCCTTTACTTCTACAAATCTAAAACCTGAGTGGACTGAAATTCGGTAGGGATCTTTAGTTTTGAGTTGCAGATTACAGGAAAATATTAGCGAACCCGAATTTGACCTACCTTATTTGAGACAGAGAAGGAAAAGAAATTAATTTTGTGTGAAATAAATTTGCTGGGGAAAATGACCCTTGTCCCCCCCTTAACTTCTAGAAATCTGAACCGGGTGGGCTGAAATTCGGTAGAGATCTTAAGTTTTACGTGCAGATTACAGGTAAATTATAGCGAACCCGATTGGCCTACATATTTGCGAAGAATAGAAGGGAAAGAAAGTTAAAATTTTTTTTGAAAAAAATTGCAACAAAAATGACCCTCGTCCCACCCCCTTAACTTCTACTAATCTGAACCTGGTGAGCTGAAATTCAGCAGGTATTCTTCAGGTTTTACGTGAAGATTACAGGGAAAAATTATAGCAAAACACGTATGATCTTCATATTTGCGGAAATAGAAGGGAAAGAAATTAAATGTTTTTGTCAATAAATTGCAACAAAATGTCCCTGTCACACCCCCTTAATTTATACAAATCTGAACCTGGTGAGCTGAAAATTCGGTCGGGATCGGTAGTTTTAAGTGCAGATTTCAGGAAAATTATAGACGATTCTGATAGGTCTACATGATTTGCGAAATAGAAGGAAAAGAAATTAATTTTTTTTGATAAAAATCTGCAAAAAATGACTCTGTCCCCCCCCTTAACTTCTACAAATCTGAACCTGTGTGAGCTGAAATGCGGTAGGGTATCTTCAGTTTTACGTGCAGTATTGAAGATTTTCAGGAAAAATTATAGCGAAACACGATTTTGCCATACCATATTTGCGAAATAGACAGTGGAAAAAAAGAAAAAAAAATTAAATTTTTTCGAAAAAAAAAAAATTTGCCAGAAAAAAAAAAAAAAAAAAATGACCCTGTCCCCCCCCCTTCTTAATTAACTTCTACAAAAGTGAACCTGGTGTGGGCTGAAATTCGGCAGGGAATCTTTCAGTTTGTTTTACGTGCAGGATTACGAGGAAAAAATTATAGCGAACTCGATTGACATACATTTATTTGCGAAATAGATAATAGGAAGGGGAAAAAAGAAAAAAAAAAAAAAAAAAAAATTAAATTTTTGTCGAAAACAAAATTGCAAAAAAAAAATGACCCTTTGTCCCCCCCTTCTAACTTTCAAAGTAAAAATCTGAACCTGGGTGTGCTGAAATTCAGGTTAGGGATCTTCAGTTTTACGTTGCAGATTACAGGAAAAAAATATAGCGAACACCGAACACGATTTGGCCTACTATGTTTGCGAAAAATTAAGGAAGGGAAAGAAACATTAAATTTTTTCGAAAATAAAAAATTGCAATAAAATTGACCTTGTCCCACCCTTTAACTTCTACAAATCTGAACCGGGGTGGTAAGCTGATAATTCAGGTTAGGGTGATCTCAGTTTTTACGTGCAGAATTACAGGAAAAATATTAGCGAACACGAATTGGCCTACATATTTTCGCGAAAAATGAGAAGGGAAAGAAATTAAATTTTGTCGAAAAAAAATTGCCAAAAAAAAAAAAAAATTTGCAAAAAAAAAAAAAATAATGACCCTCTGTCCCCCCCCCCCGCCTTAACTTTCTACAAATCTAGAACCTGGTGAGCTGAATTTCGGTTAAGGGTTCTTCAGTTTGACGTGCAGATTACTAGGAAAAATATTTAGCGAACACGATTTTTGACCTACATATTTGCGAATATAGAACCGGGTGAAAAAAAAAAAATTAAATTTTTTCGAAAAAAATTGCAAAAAAAGTGACCCTTGGTGGGGTGGGGGGGTTTGGGTGTGTGGCCCTTGTACCCCCCCTCTTAAACTTCTAAAAATCTGAACCTTCGGTATGGGTTGTGCTGAAATTCGGCAGGGGTCTCTTTCGTTTTTAGTGCCAGATTACAGGATAAAGAAAAAAAATATAGCGAACACGATAGTTGAACCTAATATTTGCGAAATAGCCTGGGGCGCGAAAATAGAGCGAAAAAAAATTAAATTTTTTCGAAAAAATTCTCGAGCAAAAAAATGACCCAGTCCCCCCGCCCCCCCCCGTTAACTTCTACAAATCCTGAAACCTGGTGAAGTCTGAATTTCGGTAGGGATTCTTCAGTTTTTTACGTGCAGAAGATTACAGGAAAAATATAGACGGGAAACACGATTGACCTTACATATTTGCGAAATAGAAGGGAAAAAAAATTAAATTTTTTCGAAAAATATTGCTAAAAAATGACCCTGTTTGTCCCCCCTTAACTTCTACAAAATCTGAAACCTGGTGCTGCTGAATGTCGGTAAGGATCTTTCAGTTTCTTACGTGCAGATTACCAGAAAAAATATTAGTGCGACACGATTTGGCTACAGGTTTTGCGAAATAGAAGGGAAAGAAATTAATTTTTTTTCGAAAAATTTGCAAAGAATTGACCTTGTCCCAGCCCCCTTTAACTTTTACAAATGCTGAACCCTTGGTGAGCTGAAAATTCGGCAGGGATCTTCAGTTTTAAGTGCAGATTACAGGAAAAATCTACGCGAACACGATTGAGCCTTTACGATTATTTGCGAAATAGAAGGGAAAGAAATCCCTAAATTTTGTCAAAACCATCCCCCTCCCCTCCACCCCTACCCCCACCCCCAGCCCCCCCCCCCCCCTTAACTTCTACAAATCTGTACCGGATGGGGCTGAAATTCGGTAGGGGATCCTTTAGTTTTAAGTGCACAGATTACAGGAAAATTATAGAGAACCTGTTAAGTCTACATATTTGCGAAAATAGACAAAGAGAAAGAATTTAAATTTTTTTTGAAAAATTGCAAAAAATGACCCTTTGCCCCCCCCCATTAACATTTATCAATTCTGAACCTGGTGAGCTGTAATTCGGTTAGGTTCTTCAAGTTTTACGTTGCAGATTACAGGAAAAATATAGCGAACCCGATTGGCCTACATATTTGCGACAGAGAAGGGAAAGAAATTATAAATTTTGTCAAAAAAACTGCTGCAAATGAACCATGCCCCCACCCCCCCTTATTAACTTCTACAAATCTGAACCTGGTGAGCTGAAAATCAGCAGGGATCTTCAGGTAGCAGTTTTAAGTGCACATTACAGGAAAATTATAGCGAACATGATAGGTCTACATATTTACGAAATAGAAGGGAAAGAAATTAAATTTATTTGAAAAAAATTGCAAAAAATGACTTGTTCCCCCCCCCCCTAAACTTTCTACTCAATCTGAAACATGCGTGAGCTGTAATTCGGTAAGGATCTTCAGTTTTACGTGCAGATTACAGTAATAAAAAATATAGCGCACCACGATTGATTTTAATATTTTCGAAATAGTAAGGGAATGAAATTAAATTTTTTTTTTAAAAAATTGCAAAAATTGAACCCTGTCCCCCCCCTTAACTTCTACAAATCTGAACCTGGTGAGCTGAAATTCAGCGGGATCTTCAGTTTTAAGTGCAAGATTAAAGGGAATTTTATAGCGAACATGATAGGTCTACTTATTTGGGCCCCGGGAAATTTAATAGGAAAAGGGAAGGAAATATAAATTTTTTTGTAAAATAAATGCTAAAAATGACCCTTTTGTCCCCCCCATTAACTTCTACTCAAATATCAACCTGGTGAGCTGTAAATTCAGTAGGGTTTCTTCAGTTATTACAGTGCAGATTACAGGTAAAAATATAGCGAAATCCCGATGGGGGCCTACATATTTTGCGAAATCGAAGGGAAAAGAAAATTAAAATTTTTTTGAAAAAAATTGCAAAAAATGACACTGTCCCCCCCCTTAAATTCTACAAAAATCTAAACCGAGTGGACTGAAATTCGGTAGGGATCTTTAGTTTTGGAGTGCAGAATTACAGGAAAGTAATAGCGTACCCGATTGGCCTACATATTTGCGACAGAGAAGGGAAAGAAAAAGAAATTAAATTTTGTGAAATAAAAATTTTGCTGAAAATGACCCTGTCCCCCCCCTTAACTTCTAGAAAATGCTGGAACGGTGTGGGCTGAAATTCGGTAGGGATCTTAAAGTTTTACGTGCAAGCGAAAATTACAGGAAGAATTATTAGCGAAACCCGATTCGGCCTACATATTTGCGAAATAGTAAGGGAAAAAAATTAAATTTTTTTTAAAAAAATTGCAAAATAATGACCCTGTGTCCCACCCCCTTAACTTCTACAAATCTGAAACCTGGTGAGCTGAAAATTCAGCAGGTATCTTCAGTTTTACAGTGCAGGATTACAGGAAAAATATAGCAAACACGATATGATCTTCATTATTTGCGAAACAGAAGGGAAAAGAACATTAATTATTTTTTTGTCAAAAAATTTTGCTAAAAAATGAACCCTGTCCCCCCCCTTAACTTTGTACAAATCTGAACATTGGTGCAGCTTGAAATTCGGGTTAAAGGGATCTTCTGTTTTACGTGCAGATTACAGGAAAAACATATTTAGCAGAAACCCGATTGGCCTACATAATTTGCGACACAGAGAAGGGGCGAAAGAAATTAAATTTATTTGTCAAAATAAAAATTGTCTGAAAAATGACCCTGCCCCCCCTTAACTTCTAACAAATCTCAAACTGGATGAGCTGAAATTCAGTAGGGAATCTTCAGTTTTACGTTGCAGAATTACAGGAAAAATGGAAATATAGCGCGAACCCGATGGCATTGGGCCCTACATAATTTGCGAAAGTCAGAAGGGAAAAGAAAACTAAATTTTTTTATGAAAAAATTGCAAAAAATGGACACTGTCCCTCCACCCCCTTAAACTTCTCCAAATCTAAACCGAGTGGACTGAAATTCGGTAGGGATCTTTAGTTTTGAGTGCAGATATACAGGAATCATAATAGCGAACCCGATGTTGGCCCCTACATATTTGCGTCAGAGAAGGGGAAAGAAAGAAATTAAATTTTTTACGTGGAAAAAAATTTCTGGAAAATGACCCTGTCCCCCCCTTAACTTCTAGAAATATACTGAACGGGGTGGGACTGAAATTCGGTTGGGATCTTAAGCTTTTACGTGCAGTGGCAGAATTACAGGGAAAATTATAGCGGAACCCGATTGGCCTACATATTTGCGAAATAGAAGGGAAAAAAAAATTAATTTTTTGAAAAAAATTGCAAATAAATGACCCTTGTCCCACCCCATATTAACTTCTACAAATCTGCAACCTGTGGAGCTCTGAAAAATTCAGCAGGTAGGTTCTTCAGTTTTACTTGCCAGATTACAGGAAAAAATATAGCAAACACAGAATTTGGATCTTCATATATTGCGAAAATAGGAAGGGAAAGAAATTAAATTTTTTTGAAAAAAAATTGACAAAAAATGACCCTGTCCACCCCCCTTATTTTCTACAAATCTGAACCTGGTGAGCTGAAATTTCGGTACGGAGATCTTTAGTTTTAAGTGCAGATTACAGGGAAAATTATAGCGAATCTGATTAGGGTTCTACATATTTGCGAAAATAGAAGAGAAACGAAAAGAATTAAATTTTTTTGAAAAAAAACTGCAAAAAATGACTTCTGTCCCCCTCCCCCTTATCTTCTACCAAATCTAAACGAGAGTGACTGAAATTCGGTGAGGGATCTTTATAGTTTTGACGTGCAGATTTCAGGAAAATTATAGCGAACCCGATTGGCATACTTATTTGCGACAGAGAAGGGAAAGAAAATTAAAATTTTGTCAAAAAAAAAATTGCTAACATGAACCCCCCCCCCTTAACATCTAGAAAATCTGAAACCGGGTGGGCTGAAAATTCGGTAGGGAATCTTCAGTTTTACGTGCAGATTACAGGAAAAAATATAGCGAACCTGTTTGGCCTACATTATTTGCGGAAAGAGAAGGGAAAAGAAATTAAATTTTTGTCAAAAAACATTGCTGAAAATGACCCTGCCCCCCCCCCTTAACTTCTACAAATCTGGATCATGGTGAGCTGAAATTCAGCAGGGATCTTCAGTTTTACGTGCAGATTTACAGGAAAAATATAGCGAAACCCGATGGGACCTACATATATTGCGAGTATTAGAAGGGGAAAAGAAAACTAAATTTTTTTGAATAATAAAAATTGCAATAAACATGACACGTGTCCCTCCCCCCTTAACTTCTACAGATAAATCGTGAACCGAGTGGAACTGAAATTTCGTGTTAGGGATCTTTTAGTTTTGATGTGCAGATTTACAGGAAAAATAATAGCGAACCCGATTTTCAGGCCTACATATTTGCGGACAGAGAAGGGAAAGAAGAAATTAAATTTTGTTGAAAAAAATTGCTGGAAAATAACCCTGTCCCCCCGCCTTAAACTCTAGAAATCTGAACCGGGTGCGGCTGAAAAAAATTCGGTTGGGATCTTAAGTTTTACGATGGCAGATTACAGGATAATTATAGCGAACCCCGATTGGCCTAAATATTTGCGAAATAGAGAAGGAAAAAAAAAAATTAAATTTTTTTTTGAAAAAAATTGCAAAAAATGACCCACTGTCCCACCCCCTTAACTTCTACAATTATACTTGGAACCTGGTGAGCCTGAAAAAATTCAGCAGGTATCTTCAGTTTTACGAGCAGATTACGGAAAAAATATCAGGGCAAACCACGAATGATATTCATTATTTGGCGGAAATAGAAGGGAAAGAGAAATTAAATTTTTTTGAAAAAATTGCCAAAAAATGACCCTGTTCCCACACCCTTAATTTCTTCAAATCTGAACTGGTGAGCTGAACATTCGGTCGGGATCTTTCAGTTTTAAGTGCTGTGCAGATTCACAGGTAAAATTATAGCGAATCTGACACGGTTATACATGATTTGCGAAATAGAATGGGGATAAGAAAATTAAATTTTTTTGAAAATAATAATCTGCACAAAAAAAATGACTCTGTCCCCCCCCCTTATCTTCTACAAATTACCTAACCGAAGTGGACTGAAATGTACACGGTAGGGATCATTTAGGTTTAGGAGTGCCAGATTTTCAGGTATGAAAATTATAGGCGAACACCGATTGGCACTTACATATTTGCGACAGAGAAGGGATATAGAAATTAAATTTGGTACTTGTTCAAAAAAATTGCTCATCATGACCCCCCCCAATTTACTTAGAACATCTAGGTTACGGTTCGGGGGAGGTTCTGACCATCTAGGAATTATTATGGGTTCGTGAATATCTGGTATAATTATGTGCGTTCCGGAGGGGACGTATGTGTGGACTTCAGTGTATGGTTTTGTATGTTTTTTGTGTGTGCTTTTATTTGTGCAGGAATTACAAGGGAAAAATCATTAGCGAAAAAAAGGACAAGTGATGGGGAAAGCCTGGGGACATAGGGGGTTTGCGACTAGAGAAGGAGAAAAGAAGGGGTGTAAATTTTGTCAAAACAAAAAGGCAGGGGGGCGGAGGAGTAGGTTGCTGAGGAAAATGACCCCACAAAGTCTAGCCAGTGCCCCTTAACCTTCTACAAATCTGAAACGAAACTTGGGGTTGAGAGCTGAAATTCAGCCAGGGGGGAATTCTTATCTCAGGGAGAGGGGGAAAAATGGGGATCTTCTGTTAGTTTTTTTTTAGTTAGTTTTTTTTTAAGTTTGGCAGCAATGGAAGGGATTACAGGGACAGCAGAAAATTAAGGATCCCCTGCGAAACATGGATTAGGTCCTAACTAATTCGATTAAATGTAAAAGAGAAAAGATTAATAATTATAGAGAACATGGTTTAGGGTCCTACATATTGCGAATTAGAAATAATATAGAAGGGAAAGAAAATTATAGCGAAAGAAAGAAAAAAGAAAATTAATAAAGAAAAATAAAGAAAAAAGGAAAAGAAATTAGAAAAAGAAAAAAGAAGAAAAGAAAAATGAAATAGGGAAAAGAAAAAAAAGAAATTAAAATTTTTTTTTTTAAAAAAAATCTGCTATACTTAAAAAAATAACTAAAAAAAATAAATTTTTTTAAAAAAATTGCTAAAAATTGACCCTTTACTTTCTTCTGTATTATGTCACCCCCCTTCCCTTCCCCGCATTAACATTTTTCCCTCTCCCCCTTCAACATTTATCAAATCTTGAAACCTGGTGAGTTGAGCTGCGAAAGAACTGAGGGAAAATGGATTGAAATTCGGTAAGAGTTATCGTTAGGATCTTCTGGTTTTACGTGCAGGATTACAGGGTAGGAAAATATAGAAAAAATTTTGCGAACCCGATTAGCCTACAATATTTGCGAACCCAGACCCCAGGGAGAGGCAGAGAAGGGGAAAGAAAAAAGAAATAGTAAAGAAAAGAAATAAAAAAAAAAAGGAAAGGAAATAAAAAAGAAATTAGAATTTTGTGAAAGAAAAATTGATAGCTGTGAAATAAAATTCAAAAAAAAGAAAAGAAAGAAAAGAATTTGCGAAAAAAAGAAATAAAAGAACAAAATGAAACAGAAAAAAAAAAGTAATAAGAGAAAATTAGAGAAATATGATAAAAAGAAATAAAGAAATTAAATTTTTTTGTTGCTGGGGAAAAAAATTGCGGGAGGGAGAAAATGAACACTGACCCCCTTCCTTTCTACCCCCCTTAACTCTTAGAAAGAATAGAAATACTGAATCCGGGTGGGCTGAAAAATCTGAAACTGGAAATAAAATTTCGGTATGGGAAGGGGGTTTTCGGTACAGGGAATCTTAAGTTTTACGTTGCAGATTACAGGAGGAAAATTATAAGCGATCCCGATTGGCCTACATATTTGCGAAATAGAAGGGGAAAAAAAGAAAGTAATTAAATTTTTTTGAAAAAAAATGGCACTAAAAAGTGACCCTTGTCCCACACCTTTACTTTTTAATTTCTCACAAATCTGAACCTGGTGAAGCTGAAAAAATTCGGTAGGGGATCGGGGCGGGGAGGGTCTTTAGTTTTTTTCGGGGGTCGGGGATCTTTAGTTTTATACGTGACAGGACCGATTACAGGGAAGGGGTAGGAAAAAATTATTTTAGCGAATATGATAGGGTTGGTCTACATTATTTGCAAAATTAGAAGGGAATGAAATTTAAATTTTTTTGAAAAAAAAGTTTTGCACAAAAAATGACTCTCTCTGTACCCCACCCATTCTTCCCTTAAACTTCTTACAAATCCTAAAACCGAGTTGGACCTGAAAATTCGGCATTGGGTTTTAGTTATTTTGGGAGTTATTAGGGATCTTTAGTTTTGAGTTGCAGGATTTCAGGAAATATTATACGCGAACCCCGATTGGGGCCTACAATATTTGCGACAAGAGGGAGAAGACATGGAGAAGGGAAAGAAATTGAAATTTTGTCCCAAAAAAATTGCAAAAAAATAACATTGACCCCCCCCCCTTTACATCTCTTACAAATCTGACCCCCCCCCCCCCTGGTGATCTGAACCCCCTTCGGTCGGGATCGTTTAGTTTAAAGTGCAGATTACAGAAAATTATAGCGAATCTGATACCGGGTCTAGCATATTTGCTGAAATAGAAGGGAAAAGAATATTAAATTTTTTTTGAAAAAACTGCAAAAAAATGACTCTGTCCCTCCCCCTCACGGTGCCCCCTCTAACTTCTACAAATCTAAACCGAGTGGACTAGGGAAGATTCGGTAGGGATCTTCAGTTTAGGTTTGACGTTGCAGAATTTCCAAGGAAGAAAATTATAAGCGAACCCGATTTTGGCCACCCTATTACATATTTGCGACAGGGAGAAGGGAAAACGAAATTAAATTTTGCAAAAAAATGCTAACATGACCCCCCCCCTTTAACATCTAGAAATTACTGATACCGGGTGGGCTGAAATTCGGTAGGGATCTTCAGTTTTTACGTTGCTGATTGATTACAGGAAAATATAGCGAACCCGATTGGCCTACATATTTGCGACAGAAGAAGGAAAAAGGAAATTTAAATTTTTGTCCCAAAAAAAATTGACTGGAAAGTGAAATGACCTCTGCCCCCACCCCCTTCCCCCCTCCCTTCCCCCTTCTTTTACATACCCACCTTAACCTTCTACAAAATCGGATTCCTGTGTGAGCTGAAAAATAAAATCCAGCATGGGATCTTTCAGTTTTTTACGTGCATGGATTTGCCCAGATTACAGGAAAAATATATAGCGAACCCGATGGGCCTACCCCTACATATTTGCGAAAATAGAGGAAAAGAACTAAATTTTTTTGAAAAAAAAATGAAAAAATTGCAAAAAATATGACACTGTCCCCCCCCATTTCTTAACTTCTTAACAATATCTAAACCGAGTTGTTGGAACGTGAAATTCGGGTTGGTTAGGGATCTTTAGTTTAGTTTTGAGTGTGCAGATTTACAGGAAAAAATTAATAGCGTCGAACCCGGATTGGCCTACATATATTATGCGACAGTGGAAGAGAAGGGAAAGAAATTTAAAATTTTGTTGAAAAAAAAATTTGCTGGGGATAATGAAAGGGGGGGACTGGAAATATGGACCACTTTTGTCCCCCCCGAACCTTAGTACTTCTAGAAATCTGAAACGGGATGGTGGGCTGAATTCGGTTGGGGGAGATCTTTAAGTGTTTACGTGAATTGCCAGATTACAGGAAATTTAATATAGCGGATACCCGATAAACCTTACATATTTGCGACATAGAAGGGAAAAGAATAAAAATAATAAATTTTTTTTCTTTTGAAATAAAATTGCAAAAAATGACCCTGTTCCCACCCCCTTAACTTCTACAAATCTGAACCTGCGTTGAGCTGAAAAATTCAGCTAGGTTTTATCTTCAGTTTTTACGTGGCAGTTAAATTACAGGAAAAATATAAGCAATGAGCGAACACGAGTATGCATAACCTACATATTTTGCGAAATAGAAGGGGGAAAGAAAATTAAATTTTTTTGAAAAAAATTGCCAAAATAATGACCCTGATCCCACCCCCTTAATTTCATACAAAATTCTGAACCTCGGTGAGCTGGAAATTCGGTCGGGATCTTTAGTTTTACGTGATGTCAAGATTACAGGGAAAATTATAGCGAATCTAACACGTTTTAGATCTATCATATTTGCGAAATAAGAAGGGGAAAGAAATTTAAATTTTTTTGAAAAAACTGCAAAAAAATGACTCTGTCCCACCCCCTTATATTTCTACAAATCTGAACGAGGTGGAGCTGAAATTCGGTAGGGATCTTTAGTTTTGAGTGCAGATTTACGAGGAAAAATTATTAGCGAATCCGATTGGCCTCACATTATTTGGCGACCAGTAGAAGGGAAAGAAAATAAAATTTTTTTTTGAAAATAATTGCTAAAAATGACATCTGTCCCCCTCTTACCTTATCTTCTAGAATTCTGAACCGGGTGGACTGGAAATTCGGTAGTTTAGGAATCTTCAGTTTTTACGTTGCAGATTAACAAGGGAAAAATATAGCGAACCTGATTGGCCTAAACATATTTGCGGACAGAGAAGGGAAAGTAAATTAAATTTCTGTCAAAAAAAATTGCTGAACATGACCCGTGACCCCCCCCTTAACACTTCTACAAATCTGAACCCGGTGAGCTGAAATTCAGCAGGGATCTTCTGTTTTAACGTGCAGATTACAGGGAAGAATTATAGCGAACCTGAATAGGTCTACCATTATTTGCGAAATAGTAAGGGAAAGAAATTAAATATTTTTTTAAAAAAATATGCCATAAAAATGACCCTGTCTGGTTCCCCCCCCTTAAACTTCTACCAAATCTGAATCCTGGTGAGCTGAAATTCGGTAAATGGGATCTTCAGTTTTACAGTGCAGATTTACAGGAAAAATATAGCGAACCGATATAGGCCTACATATTTTGCGACTGAATTAGAGAAGGGAAAGAAATTAAATTGTTTGTGAAAAAAAATATGCTGAAAATGACCCGGTCCCCCCCCTTAACGTTCTAGAAATTCTGAACCGGGTGGGCTGAAAATTCACGGTAGGGATCTTAAGTTTTAATCGTGCAGATTACAGGAAAAATTATAGCGAAACCCTGATTGGCCTACACTATTTGCGATCATATGAAGGGACAAGAAAATTAAATTTTTTTGGAAAACAAATTGCCGCAAAAAATGACCCTGTCCCACCCCCTTTAATTTCTACCAAATCTGAACCTGGTGAGCAGAAATTCAGTAGGGGATCTTCAGTTTTTACTGTGCAGATTACAGGAAAAAGTATAGCGAACCCCGATGATGGGCACTACATATTTGCGTAAATAGAGAGGGAAAGAAAACTAAATTTTTTTTGCAAAATAAATTGCAAAAAAATGACCCGTGTCCCAACCCCCTTAACTTCTACAAATCTGAACCTGGTGAGACTGAAATTCAGTAGGGTATCTTCAGTTTTTACGTGCAGATTACAGGAAAAAATTATTAAGCGAACACCCGGGGATGGGTCCTCACATTATTTGCGAAAATAGAAGGGAAAGAAACTTAAATTTTTTTGCAAAAAATTGCAAAAAATGACCACTGTCCCCCCCCTTAACTTCTACAAATCTGAACCTGAAGTGAGCTGAAATTCGGTGAGGATGGATCTTCAGTTTTACGTGCAGATTACAGGAAAAATAATAGCGATTTCGCCGATTGGCCTAACATATTTGACGAAATAGAAGGGAAAGAAAGAAATTAAATTTTTTTTGAAAAAAATTGCAAAAAAATGACCCTGTCCCCCCCCCTTAACTTCTACATACAAATCTGAACCGGAGTGGACTGATAATTCGGTATAGGGATTCTTTAGTTTTCACGTGCAGATTACAGGAATAATAATAAGCGAACCTGATTGGGCCTACATATTTGCGACAGAGAAGGGGAAAGAAATTAAAATTTTTGTGAAAAAAATTGCAAAAAATGAACCCCTGTCCCACCCCCTTAAGCTTCTACAAATACTGAACCGGGTGGGGCTGAATATTCGGTAGAGTATTCTTAAGTTTTACGTTGCAGAGATTTACAGGGAAAAAATTTGATAGCGAACCCGATTGGCCTACATATGTTGGCGGAAATAGAAGGGAAAGAAATTAAATTTTTTTGGAAAAAATTGCAAAAGAAAGATGACCACTGTCCCACCCCCCCTTCAACTTCTACTAATCTTAACCTGGTGAGCTGAAAAGTCAGCAGGTATCTTCAGTGTTTACGTGCAGATTACAGGAAAAATATAAGCAAACACGTACATGATCTTCATATTTGCGAAATAGAAGGGAAAGAAGAAATTAAAATTTTTTTGAAAAAAATTCGCAAAAAATATGACCCTGTCCCACCCCCTTAATTTCTACAAATCTGAACCCTGGTGAGCTGGAAATTCGGTCGGGATTCTTTATTGGAAGTGGGGGGGGTTTTGGAAGATGCAGATTACAGGAATAATTATAGCGAATCTGATATGGTCTACATATTTGCGAAATAGAAGGAAAAGAAATTAAATTTTTTTGAAAAAAACCTGGTCAAAAAAATGCACTCTGTCCCCCCCCCTTAACTTCTAGCAAATCTATACCGAATTGGACTGGAAATTCGGTATGGGATCGTTTCAGGTTTGAGTTGCAAGATTTCAGGAAAATTATAGCGAACCCGATTGGCCCTGACATATTTGCGACCAGAGAAGGGAAAGGAAATTAAAATTTTGTCAACAAAAAAAATTGCTAAACATGGACACCCCCCCCCCCTGTAACATCTAGAAATCTGAACCGGGTGGGCTGCTGAATTCGGTAGGAATCTTTCGAAGTTTAGTTTTACGGTGCAGATTTAACAGGAAAGGTAAAAATTGATTGCGAACCCGATTGGCCTACATTATTTTGCGTACAGAGGAGAGGAAAAGAAATTAAATTGTTGTTCAAAAAAAATGCTGCTGAAAATGACCCTGCCCTGCCCCTTTCTTAAACTTACTACAAAATGTTCCTGAACCTGGGTGAGCTGAAATAATTCTGGTAAGGATCTTCAGTTTTACGTGCACGATTACAAGTGAAAAATATAGCGAACAACCCGATTGGCCTACATATTTGACGGACAGAGAAGGGAAAAGAAATTCAAATTTTTGTCAAAAAAATTGGCAAAAAAATGACCACGCTTGTCCCACCCCCTTGAATTTCGATACAAATCTGATGACCTGGTGAGCTGAAATTTCGTGTCGGGAGTCTTTAGTTTTAAGTGCAGAATAACAGGAAAATTATATCGAAATCTCGAATTGGCCTACATATTTGCGAAATAGAAGGGAAAGAAAATTAAAATTTTTTTTTGAAAAAATTGCCAAAAAATGACCCTGTACCACACCCCCTTATACTTCTACAAATCTTGAACCTGGTGAAGCTGAAATTCGGGTCGGGATCTTTAGTTTTAAGTGCAGATTACAGGGGAAAATTATAGCGAACCTTGATAGGTCTACATATTTGCGATCAGAGAAGGGAAAGAAAATTAAATTTTGTCAAAAAAAATTGCCTAAAAATGGACCCTGTACCCCCACACCCTTAACTTTCTACAAGATTCTGATACCCTGGTGAGCTGAAAAATTCGGTAAGGATTCTTCAGTTTTTACCGTGTGCGATTTACAGGAGTGCAAAAATATAGCGGCACAACCACACAACAAGCCGATTGATTTTACATATTTGCGAAATAGAAGGAAAAAGAAATTAATTTTTTTTTTTTAAAATTGCCAAAAAACAATGCCCCTCGTCCCCCCCCTTTAACTTCTACAACATCAGAACCTGGTGAGCTGAAATTCGGGTAAGGATCTTCAGTTCAACGTTTGCCAGTATTAACAGGAAAAAATATAGCGAACCCGATTGGCCTACAAAATTGGCGAAATAGAAGGGAAAGGAAATTAAATTTTTTTGAAAAAAATAAAAAATTGGCAAGAAAAATGACCCTCTGTCCCCCACCCCAATAATTTCTACAAATCCTGAAACCTGGATGGAGCTGAAAATTCGGTAGTATAGGATCTTGTAGTTTTACGTGCAGATTACAGGGAAAAATATAGCGAACACGATTGACTTACCATATTGCGAAAATAGCAGGGAAAGAAATTAATATTTTGTCAAAAAAATTGCTGAAAAATGACCCTGCCCCCCCCCCCCCCCCTTAACTTCTACAAATCTGAACCTGGTTGAGACTGAAAATTCAGCATGGGATCTTTCAGTTTTTAAGTGCAAGATTAACAGGAAAATTATAAGTCGAACATGATAGGTCTACAATATTTACTGAAAGATAAGAAGGAGAATAAGAAATCTAAATTTATTTGAAAAAAATTGCAAAAAATATAAGACTCTGTCCCCTCCCCCCTTAACTTCTACAAATCTGAACCTTGAGTGAGCTAAAAATTCGGTAAGGATCTTCATGTTTTACGTTGCACAGATTACAGAAAAAAATATAGCGCACATCGGATTGATTTTTACATATTTTGCGAAATAGAAAGGGACAAAGAAAATTAAATTTTTTTTTTAAAAATTGCAAAAAATGACCCTGTCCCCCCCCCTTTAACTTCTAGATCAAAATCTTGAAACCTGGTGAGCTGCAAAAAATTCAGCAAGGGATCTTCAAGTTTTTAAGTGCAGATTAACATGGAAAATTATAGCGAACATGATAGGTCTACATTATTTGCGAAAATACAAGGGAAAAGAAATTTTTAAAATTGTTTTTTAAAAAAAAAATTGCTTAAAAATGATCACCTGTCCCCCCCCTTAACTTCTAACAAATCTCAATCCTGGTTGGAGCTGAATAATTCAGTAGGGATCTTCAGTTTTACGTGCAGATTACAGGAAAAATATAGCGGCGAACCCGATGGGGCCTACATTTTTGGCGATAATAGGAAGGGAAAAGAAATTAATAAATTTTTTTTTGATTATTAAAAATTGCAAAAAAATGACCACTGTCCCCCCCCCCTTAACTTCTCACAAATCTAAACCGTGTGGGACTTGAAATTCGGGTCGAGGGAATCTTTTATTTGTGGAGTGCAAGATTACAGCGAAAATAATAGCGAAACCCGATTGGCCCTACAATATTTGCGACAGAGAAGGGAAAGAAATTAAATTTTGGTGAAAAAAATAGCTGTGGAAAATGACCCTGTCTTCCCCGCCTTAACAACTTCTAGAAATCTTGAAACGAGGTGGGCTGAAATTTCGGTAGGGATCTTTAGTTTTACGTAGCAGATTACAGGGAAAATTATAGCGAACCCGATTGGCACTACAAGTATTTTGCGAAATAGAAGGGAAAAGAAATTAAATTTTTTTTAAGAAAATTGCTAAAAATGACCCTGTCCCCCCCCTATAAAACTTCTACAAATCTGAACCTGGTGTGAGCTGAAATTCGGTTTAAGGGAATCTTCGAGTTTTACGTGCAGATTACAGCGACAAAATATAGCGAACCTCGATTAGACCTACATATTTGCGGACAGAGAAGATGGGAAAGAAAATTAAATTTTTGTGACAAAAAATTGCTGAAAATTGACCACGGTCCCCCCCCTTAACGTCTAGAGAAATCTGGAACCGGGTGGGCTGAAAAATTCTGGTAGGGATCTTAAGTTTTACGTGCACGAATATTACATGGAAAATGTATAGCGAACCCGATTGGCCTACATCATCTTGCGAAATCAGCAAGGGAAAGAAATTAAATTTGTTTTGAAAAAAAATTGCAAAAAATGACCCTGTCCCACCCACCCTGTAAAATCTTCTACAAATCTGATACCTGTGTGAGCTGAAATTCGGTCGGGATCTTTAGTTTTTTAAGTGCAGATTACAGGAAAAAAAAGGAAAAAATTATTAGCGAAATCTGGATACGGGTCCTCTGCATATTATGCCGAAATAGAAGGGAAAGAAAAAGAAATTAAATTTTGTTTGAGAAAAAAAAAAAACTGCAAAAAAAATGTACTCTGTCCCCACCCCCTTAACTTCCTACAAATCTAAACCGAGTGGAGCTGAAATTCCCGGGGTTAGGGATTCTTTAGGGTTGTTTGAGGTGCAGATTTCAGGAAAAATTATAGCGAACACGATTGGCCTACATATTTGCGACAGAGTAGGGATAGAAATTAAATTGTTGTCAAAAAATTGCTAACTTGTCCCCCCCCCTTTACATCTTGAATCTGAAAACAAGGGTGGCTGTAAATCGGTAGGAATCTTCAGTTTTTAGTGCAGATACAGGAAAAATATAGCGAACCCGATTGTGGCCATACATATTTGCCGACAAGAGAAAAGAAGGGAAAGAACGGGAGAAAGGAGAAAGAGGAATAGAAGAAGAGGAGAAAAGAAAGAATAGAAGATGAAAGAGAGAAACACTAAATTAAAAAATATTAAAATTTTTGTCAAAAACAAAATTGCTAACATGACCCCCCCCCCCTCTTAATACATCTAGAAATCTGAAACCGGGGTTGGGACTGAATAATTCGGTTAGGAATCTTCAGCTTTTTTTACGTGCAGTATTACAGGAAAAAAATATAGCGAACCCGATATGGCCATACATTAGAATTTTGCGACAGAGAAGGAAAAGAAATTAAATTTTGTCATAAAAATTGCTGAAAAATGACCCCTTGCCCCCCCCCTTAACTTCTCACAAATTCTGAACCTGTGTCGAGCTGAAATTCATCAGGGATCTTCAGTTTTAAGTGCATGATTACAGGAATAATTATAGCAGAACATGATAGGTCTACATATTTGCGAAATAGAAGGGGAAAGAGAAATTAAATTTTTTTGAAAAAAATATGCAAAAAATGACCCTGTCCCCCCCCCTTAACCTTCTACAAATACTGAAACCTGGTGAGCTGAAATTTCGGGTATAGGATCTTCAGTTTTCCGTGCAGATTACAGAAAAGAATATAGCGCACACGACATTGGATTTACATATTTAGGCGAAAATAGAAGGGGAAAGAAAATTAAATTTTTTTTTTTAAAATTGCCAAAAAAATGACCCTGTCCCCCCCCTTAACTTCTACAAAATCTGCAACCGGGTCGGAGCGGCTGAAATTTCGGTAAAGGGATCCTTTAGTTTTGACGTGCATTGATTACAGGAAAAAATATTAGGTTTAGTAACCCGATTGGCCCTATATATTTGCGGCAGAGAAGGGAAAAGAAAATTAAATTTTTGGTCAAAAAATTGACCTAACATGGACCCCCCGCCCCCCTTAAAACATCTAGAAATCTGAACCGGGTGGGCTGTGAAAATTCGGTGTAAGGATCTTCAGTTTTACGTGCAGATTTAACGGAAGGAACAAATATAGCGAACACCGATCTGGCCTAATTATTTGCGCCAGAGAAGGGAAAGATAAATTAAATTATGTCACAAAATAATTGCTTAAAACTGAACCGTGTTTCCCCCCCCCATAAACTTCTACAAATCATCAAACCTTGTGACCTGAAATTCGGTTAGGGATCTTTAGTTTTTAATTGTCAGACTACAGAAAAAATATAGCGAACCCGATCTGCCTACATTATTTGCGACAGAGAAGGTGAAAGCAAATTAAATTTTGTCAAAAAAAATTGCCTGAAAAATGACCCTGCGCCCCCCCCTTAACTTCTACAAATCTGAACTCTGGTGAGCTGAAATTCAGCAGGTGATTCTTCAATTTTAAGTGCAGGATTACAGGAAAAAATTATAAGCAGAACCATGATAGGTCTACAATATTTGCGAAATAGAAAGGGAAAAGAAATTAAATTTATTTGAAAAAATTGACAAAAAATTGACTCTGTCACCCCCCCCCTTTAACTTCCTACAAATCTGTAACCTGGTGGAAGCTGAAATTCAGCAGGGATCTTCAGTTTTAAGTGCAGGATTACAGGGAAAATTATAGCCCACGAACATGATAGGTTCTACAATATTTGCGAAATAGAAGGGAAAGATAAATTAAAATTTTTTTTTAAAAAATTGCTAAAAAATGAACCCTGTCCCCCACCCACCCCTTGAACTTCTACAATCTGAACCATGGTGAGCCTGAATATTCGGGTAAGGATCTTACAGTTTTTACGTGCAGATTTACAGAAAAAATATAGCGCAACACGATTTGATTTACATATTTTGCGAAATAGAAGGAAAGAAATTAAATTTTTTTTTAAAAATTGCAAAAATAATGGACCCTGTCCCCCCCCCCTTAACTTCTACAAATCTGAACCGGGTGGGCTGAAATTCGGTAGGATCTTTAGTTTTGAGTGCAGATTACAGAAAAAAATATAGCGAACCCGATTGGCCTACATATTTGCGACAGAAAAGGGAAAGAAATTAAATTTTGTCAAAAAAATTTGCTGAAAATGACCCTTGCCCCCCCCCTTAACTTCTACAATTCTCCAACCTGGTGAGCTGAAATTCGGTTGGGATCTTCAGTTTGACGTGCAGATTACAGGAAAAATATAGCGAACCTGATAGGTCTACATATTTGCGACAGAGAAGGGAAAGAAATTAAATTTTTTTTGAAAAAACTGCAAAAAATGACTCTGTCCCCCCCCTTAACTTCTACAAATCTGAAACGTGGTGAGCTGAAATTCGGTAGGGTCTTCAGTTTTACGTGCAGATTACAGGAAAAATATAGTAAAACCCGATTGGCCTATATATTTGCGACAGAGAAGGGAAAGAAATTAAATTTTGTCAAAAAAATTGCTAACATCACCCCCCCCCCCTTAACATCTAGAAATCTGAACCGGGTGGGCTGAAATTCGTTAAGGATCTTTCAGTTTTACGTGCAGATTACAGGAAAAAATATAGCAAACCCGATTGACCTACATATTTGCGACAGAGAAGGGAAAGAAAATTAAATTTTTTTGAAAAAAATTGCTGTAAATGACCCTTGCCCCACCTTAACTTCTACAAATCTGAACCTGGTGAGCTGAAATTCGGTAAGGTTCTTCAGTATTACGTTCAGATTACAGGAAAAATATAGCGCACACGATTGACCTACATATTTGCGAAATAGCAGGAAAAGAAATTAAATTTTGTCAAAAAAATTGCTGAAAATTGACCCTGTCCCCCCCCCCCTTAACTTCTACAAATCTGAACCGGATGGGCTGAAATTCGGTAGGGATCTTTAGTTTTAAGTGCAGATTACATGAAAATTATAGAGAACCTGATAAGTCTACATATTTGCGAAATAGAAGGGAAAGAATTTAAATTTTTTTGAAAAAATTGCAAAAAATGACCCTGCCCCCCCCTTAACTTCTACAAATCTGAACCTGGTGAGCTGAAAATCGGTAAAGTTCTTCAGTTTTACGTGCAGATTACAGGAAAAATATAGCGCACACGATTGACCTACATATTTGCGAAATATCAGGAAAAGAAATTAAATTTTTTTGAAAAAAATGCAAAAAATGTCCCTGTCCCCCCCCTTAGCTTCTACAAATCTGAACCTGGTGAGCTGAAATTCGGTAAGGGTCTTCAGTTTTACGTGCAGATTACAGGAAAAATATAGTCAACCCGATTGGCCTACATTTTTGCGACAGAGAAGGGAAAGAAATAAAATTTTGTCAAAAAAAATTGCTAACATGACCCCCCCCCCCCTTAAACATCTAGAAATCTGAACGTGGTGGGCTGAAATTCGGTAAGGATCTTCAGTTTTACGTGCAGATTACAGGAAAAATATAGCGAACACCGATTGGCCTACATATTTGCGAACAGAGAAGGGAAAGAAATTAAATTTTGACAAAAAAATTGCTAAAAAATGACCCTGTCCCCCCCCTTAACTTCTACAAATCATGAACCTGGTGAGCTGAAATTCGGTAAGGTTCTTCAGTTTTTACGTTCAGATTACAGGAATAAAAAATTAGCGCACACGATTGACCTACATATTTGCGAAAATAGCAGGAAAAGAAATTAAAATTTTGTCAAAAAAATTGCTGGAAAATGACCCTGTCCCCCCCCTTAACTTCTACAAATCTGAACCGGATGGGCTGAAATTCGGTAGGGATCTTTAGTTTTAAGTGCAGATTACATGAAAATTATAGAGAACCTGATAAGTCTACATATTTGCGAAATAGAAGGGAAAGAATTTAAAATTTTTTTTGAAAAAATTGCAAAAAATGACCCTGCCCCCCCCCCTTAACTTCTACAAATCTGAACCTGGTGAGCTGAAAATCGGTAAAGTTCTTCAGTTTTACGTGCAGATTACAGAAAAAATATAATAGCGCACACGATTGATTTACATATTTGCGAAATAGAAGGGAAAGAAATAAAATTTTTTTTTAAAAAAATTGCTAAAAATGACCCTGTCCCCCCCTTAACTTCTACAAATCTGAACCTGGTGGGCTGAAATTCGGTAGGGATCTTTAGTTTTGAGTGCAGATTACAGGAAAAATATAGTAAACCCGATTGGCCTATATATTTGCGGCAGAGAAGGGAAAGAAATTAAATTTTGTCAAAAAAATTGCTAAAAATGACCCTGTCCCCCCCCTTAACTTCTACAAATATGAACCTTGGTGAGCTGAAATTCAGCAGGGATCTTCAGTTTTAAGTGCAGATTACAGGAAAATTATAGCGAACATGATAGGTCTACATATTTGCGAAATAGAAGTGAAAGAAAATAAATATATTCGAAAAATTTGCAAAAAATGACCATGCCCCCCCCATTAACTTGTACAAATCTGAACGTGGTGAGCTGAAATTCGGTAAGGGTCTTCAGTTTTTACGTGCAGATTACAGGAAAAATATAGCGAACCTGATTAACCTACATATTTGCGCCAGAGAAGGGAAAGAAATTAAATTATGTCAAAAAAATTGCAAAAAAAATGAACCTGTCCCCCCCTTAACTTCTACAAATCTGAACCGGGGTGGTGGGGCTGAAATTCGGTAGGGATCTTTAGTTTTGAGTGCAGATTACAGAAAAAAATATAGCGAACCCGATTGGCCTACATATTTGCGACAGAAAAAGGGAAAGAAATTAAATTTTGTCAAATAAAATTGCTGAAAATGACCCTGCCCCCCCCCCTTAACTTCTACAATTCTCAACCTGGTGAGCTGAAAATTCGGTAGGGATCTTCAGTTTTGACGTGCAGATTACAGGAAAAATATAGCGAACCTGATAGGTCTACATATTTGCGACAGAGAAGGGAAAGAAATTAAATTTTTTTTGAAAAAACTGCAAAAAATGGACTCTGTCCCCACCCCCTTAACTTGTACAAATCTGAACGTGGTGAGCTGAAATTCGGTTAAGGGTCTTCAGTTTTACGTGCAGATTACAGGAAAAATATAGTAAACCCGATTGGCCTATATATTTGCGACAGAGAAGGGAAAGAAATTAAATTTTGTCAAAAAAATTGCTAACATCACACCCCCCCCCCTTAACATCTAGAAATCTGAACGGGGTGGGCTAAAATTCGGTAAGGATCTTCAGTTTTACGTGCAGATTACAGGAAAAATATAGCGAACCCCGATTAACCTACATATTTGCGCCAGAGAAGGGAAAGAAATTAAATTATGTCAAAAAAATTGCAAAAAATGACCCTGTCCCCCCCTTAACTTCTACAAATCTGAAACCGGGTTGGGCTGAAATTCGGTAGGGATCTTTAGTCTTGAGTGCAGATTACAGAAAAAATATAGCGCACACGATTGATTTACATATTTGCGAAATAGAAGGGAAAGAAATTAAATTTTTTTTTTAAAATTGCAAAAAATGACCCTGTCCCCCCCCTTAACTTCTACAAATCAGAAACCTGGTGAGCTGAAATTCGTTAAGGTTCTTCAGTTATACGTGCAGATTACAGAAAAAAATATAGCGCACACGATTGATTTACATATTTGCGAAATAGAAGGGAAAGAAATTAAATTTTTTCAAAAAAATTAAAAAAAAAATGACCCTGTCCCCCCCCCTTAACTTCTACAAATCTGAACCGGGTGGGCTGAAATTCGGTAGGGATCTTTAGTTTTACGTGTAGATTACAGAAAAAATATAGCGCACCACGATTGATTTACATATTTGCGAAATAGAAGGGAAAGAAATTAAATTTTTTAAAAAAAATTGCAAAAAATGACCCTGACCCCCCCCCCTTAATTTCTACAAATCTGAACCGGGTGGGCTGAAATTCGGTATGGATCTTTAGTTTTGAGTGCAGATTACAGTAAAAATATAGCGCACACGATTAATTTACATATTTGCGAAATAGAAGGGAAAGAAATTTAAATTTTTTTTTTTTAAATTGCAAAAAATGACCCTGTCCCCCCCCCTTAAACTTCTACAAATCTGAACCGGGTGGGCTGAAATTTGGTAGGGATCTTTAGTTTTGAGTGCAGATTACAGGAAAAATTATAGTGAACCTGATAGGTCTACATATTTGCGAAATAGAAGGGAAAGAAAATAAATTTTTTTTTTGGAAAAAATTGCAAAAAAATGACCCTGCCCCCACTTAACTTCTACAAATCAGAACCTGGTGAGCTGAAATTCGGTAAGGATCTTCAGTTTAACCTGCAGATTACAGGAAAAATATAGCGAACCCGATTAGCCTACATATTTGCGAAATAGAAGGGAAAGAAATTAAATTTTTTTGAAAAAATTGCAAAAAATGACCCTGTCCCACCCCCTTAATTTCTACAAATCGGAACCTGGTGAGCTGAAATTCGGTCGGGATCTTTAGTTTTAAGTGCAGATTACAGGAAAATTATAGCGAACCTGATAGGTCTACATATTTGCGAAATAGAAGGAAAAGAAATTAAATTTTTTTGAAAAAACTGCAAAAAATGACTCTGTCCCCCCCCTTAACTTGTACAAATCTGAACGTGGTGAGCTGAAATTCGGTAAGGGTCTTCAGTTTTACGTGCAGATTACAGGAAAAATATAGCGAACCCGATTGGGCCTACATATTTGCGACAAAGAAGGGAAAGAAATTAAATTTTGTCAAAAAAATTGCTGAAAATGACCCTGCCCCCCCTCTTAACTTCTACAAATCTGAACCTGGTGAGCTGAAATTCGGTCGGGATCTTTAGTTTTAAGTGCAGATTACAGGAAAATTATAGCGAACCTGATAGGTCTACATATTTGCGACAGAGAAGGGAAAGAAATTAAATTTTGTCAAAAAAATTGCTGAAAATGACACTGCCCCCCCCTTAACTTCTACAAATCAGAACCTGGTGAGCTGAAATTCGGTAAGGATCTTCAGTTTAACCTGCAGATTACAGGAAAAATATAGCGAACCCGATTGGCCTACATATTTGCGACAGAGAAGGGAAAGAAATTAAATTTTGTCAAAAAAATTGCTGAAAATGACCCTGCCCCCCCTTAACTTCTACAAATCTGAACCGCGTGGGCTGAAATTCGGTAGGGATCTTCAGTTTTACGTGCAGATTACAGGAAAAATATAGCGAACCTGATAGGTCTACATATTTGCGACAGAGAAGGGTGAGAAATTAAATTTTGTCAAAAAAATTGCTGAAAATGACCATGCCCCCCCCTTAACTTCTACAAATCTGAACCGCGTGGGCTGAAATTCGGTAGGGATTTTCAGTTTCAAGTGCAGATTACAGGGAAAATTATAGCGAACCTAATAGGTCTACATATTTGCGAAATAGAAGGGAAAGAAATTAAATTTTTTGAAAAAATTTCAAAAAATGACCCTGTCCCACCCCCTTAATTTCTACAAATCTGAACCGGGTGGGCTGAAATTCGGTATGGATCTTTAGTTTTGAGTGCAGATTACAGTAAAAATATAGCGCACACGATTGATTTACATATTTGCGAAATAGAAGGGAAAGAAATTAATTTTTTTTTTCAAAATTTCTAAAAATGACCCTGTCCCCCCCCCTTAACTTCTACAAATCTGAAACGGGTGGGCTGAAATTTGGTAGGGATCTTTAGTTTTGAGTGCAGATTACAGGAAAATTATAGTGAACCTGATAGGTCTACATATTTGCGAAATAGAAGGGAAAGAAAATAAATTTTTTGGAAAAAAAATTGCAAAAAATGACCCTGCCCCCCCCTTAACTTCTACAAATCAGAACCTGGTGAGCTGAAATTCGGTAAGGATCTTCAGTTTTACCTGCAGATTACAGGAAAAATATATCGAACCCGAGTGGCCAACATATTTGCGAAATAGAAGGGAAAGAAATTAAATTTTTTTTGAAAAAATTGCAAAAAATGACCCTGTCCCACCCCCTTAATTTCTACAAATCGGAACCTGGTGAGCTGAAATTCGGTCGGGATCTTTAGTTTTAAGTGCAGATTACAGGAAAATTATAGCGAACCTGATAGGTCTACATATTTGCGAAATAGAAGGAAAAGAAATTAAATTTTTTTGAAAAAACTGCAAAAAATGACTCTGTCCCCCCCCTTAACTTGTACAAATCTGAACGTGGTGAGCTGAAATTCGGTAAGGGTCTTCAGTTTTACGTGCAGATTACAGGAAAAATATAGCGAACCCGATTGGCCTACATATTTGCGACAAAGAAGGGAAAGAAATTAAATTTTGTCAAAAAAATTGCTGAAAATGACCCTGCCCCCCCTCTTAACTTCTACAAATCTGAACCTGGTGAGCTGAAATTCGGTCGGGATCTTTAGTTTTAAGTGCAGATTACAGGAAAATTATAGCGAACCTGATAGGTCTACATATTTGCGACAGAGAAGGGAAAGAAATTAAATTTTGTCAAAAAAATTGCTGAAAATGACACTGCCCCCCCCTTAACTTCTACAAATCAGAACCTGGTGAGCTGAAATTCGGTCAGGATCTTCAGTTTAAACCTGCAGATTACAGGAAAAATATAGCGAACCCGATTGGCCTACATATTTGCGACAGAGAAGGGAAAGAAATTAAATTTTGTCAAAAAAATTGCTGAAAATGACCCTGCCCCCCCTTAACTTCTACAAATCTGAACCGCGTGGGCTGAAATTCGGTAGGGATCTTCAGTTTTACGTGCAGATTACAGGAAAAATATAGCGAACCTGATAGGTCTACATATTTGCGACAGAGAAGGGTGAGAAATTAAATTTTGTCAAAAAAATTGCTGAAAATGACCCTGCCCCCCCTTAACTTCTACAAATCTGAACCGCGTGGGCTGAAATTCGGTAGGGATCTTCAGTTTTACGTGCAGATTACAGGAAAAATATAGCGAAACCTAATAGGTCTACATATTTGCGAAATAGAAGGGAAAGAAATTAAATTTTTTTTGAAAAAATTTCAAAAAATGACCCTGTCCCACCCCCTTAATTTCTACACAAATCTGAACCTGGTGAGCTGAAATTCGGTCGGGATCTTTAGTTTTAAGTGCAGATTACAGGAAAGTTATAGCGAACCAGATAGGTCTACATATTTGCGACAGAGAAGGGAAAGAAATTAACTTTTGTCAAAAAAATTGCTAAAAATGACCTGTCCCCCCCCCCTTAATTTCTACAAATCTGAACCTGGTGAGCTGAAATTCGGTCGGGATCTTTAGTTTTAAGTGCAGATTACAGGAAAATTATAGCGAACCTGATAGGTCTACATATTTGCGAAATAGAAGGGTGAGAAATTAAATTTTGTCAAAAAAATTGCTGAAAATGACCCTGCCCCCCCTTAACTTCTACAAATCTGAACCGGGTGGGCTGAAATTTGGTAGGGATCTTTAGTTTTGAGTGCAGATTACAGGAAAATTATAGCCAACCTGATAGGTCTACATATTTGCGAAATAGAAGGGAAAGAAAATAAATTTTTTGGAAAAAATTGCAAAAAATGACCCTGCCCCCCCCCTTAATTTCTACAAATCAGAACCTGGTGAGCTGAAATTCGGTAAGGATCTTCAGTTTAACCTGCAGATTACAGGAAAAATATAGCGAACCCGATTGGCCTACATATTTGCGAAATAGAAGGGAAAGAAATTAAATTTTTTTGAAAAAATTGCAAAAAATGACCCTGTCCCCCTCTTAACTTCTACAAATCTGAACCTGGTGATCTGAAATTCGGTCGGGATCTTTAGTTTTAAGTGCAGATTACAGGAAAATTATAGCGAACCTGATAGGTCTACATATTTGCGACAGAGAAGGGACAGAAATTAAATTTTGTCATAAAATTGCTAAAAATTACCTTGTCCCCCCCCCCTTAACTTCTACAAATCTGAACCTGGTGAGCTGAAATTCAGCAGGGATCTTCAGTTTTACGTGCAGATTACAGAAAAAATATAGCGCACACGATTGATTTACATATTTGCGAAATAGAAGGGAAAGAAATTAAATTTTTTTAAAAAAATTGAAAAAAATGACCCTGTCCCCCCCCTTAACTTCTACAAATCTGAACCGGGTGGGCTGAAATTCGGTAGGGATCTTTAGTTTTGAGTGCAGATTACAGTAAAAATATAGCGCACACGATTGATTTACATATTTGCGAAATAGAAGGGAAAGAAATTAAATTTTTTTTTTTTAAATTGCAAAAAATGACCCTGTCCCCCCCCCTTAACTTCTACAAATCTGAACCGGGTGGGCTGAAATTTGGTAGGGATCTTTAGTTTTGAGTGCAGATTACAGGAAAATTATAGCGAACCTGATAGGTCTACATATTTGCGAAATAGAAGGGAAAGAAAATAAATTTTTTGGAAAAAATTGCAAAAAATGACCCTGACCCACCCTTAACTTATACAAATCAGAAACTGGTGTGCTGAAATTCGGTATGGATCTTCAGTTTTTCCTGCAGATTACAGGAAAAATATAGCGAACACGATTGGCCTACATATTTGCGAAATAGAAGGGAAAGAAATTAAATTTTTTTGAAAAAATTGCAAAAAATGACCCTTTCCCACCCCCTTAATTTCTACAAATCTGAACCTGGTGAGCTGAAATTCGGTCGGGATCTTTAGTTTTAAGTGCAGATTACAGGAAAATTATAGCGAACCCGATTGGCCTACATATTTGCGACAGAGAAGGAAAAGAAATTAAATTTTATTAAAAAAATTGCAAAAAATGACCCTGTCCCACCCCCTTAATTTCTACAAATCTGAACCTTTTGAGCTGAAATTCGGTCGGGATCTTTAGTTTTAAGTGCAGATTACAGGAAAAATATAGCGAAACCTGATAGGTCTACATATTTGCGAAATAGAAGGGAAAGAAAATAAATTTTTTTGAAAAAAATGCAAAAAAATGACCCTGTCCCCCCCCTTAATTTCTACAAATCTTAACCTCTTGAGCTGAAATTCGGTCGGGATCTTTAGTTTTAAGTGCAGATTACAGGAAAAATATAGCGAACCTGATAGGTCTACATATTTGCGACAAAGAAGGGAAAGAAATTAAATTTTGTCAAAAAAATTGCTGAAAATGACCCTGCCCCCCCTCTTAACTTCTACAAATCTGAACCTGGTGAGCTGAAATTCGGTAAGGATCTTAAGTTTTACGTGCAGATTACAGAAAAAATATAGCGCACACGATTGATTTACATATTTGCGAAATAGAAGGGAAAGAAATTAAATTTTTTTTTAAAAATTGCAAAAAATGACCCTGTCCCCCCCCCCTTAACTTCTACAAATCAGAACCTGGTGAGCTGAAATTCGGTAAGGATCTTCAGTTTTACGTGCAGATTACAGAAAAAATATAGCGAACCTGATTGGCCTACATATTTGCGACAGAGAAGGGAAAGAAATTAAATTTTGTCAAAAAAGTTGCTAAAAATGACCTTTTCCCCCCCTCTTAACTTCTACAAATCTGAACCTGGTGAGCTGAAATTCAGCAGGGATCTTCAGTTTTAAGTGCAGATTACAGAAAAATTATAGCGAACATGATAGGTCTACATATTTGCGACAGAGAAGGGAAAGAAATTAAATTTTGTCAAAAAAATTACTGAAAATGACCCTGCCCCCCCCCCTTAACTTCTACAAATCTGAACCGGGTGGGCTGAAATTCGGTAGGGATCTTTAGTTTTGAGTGCAGATTACAGTAAAAATATAGCGCACACGATTGATTTACATATTTGCGAAATAGAAGGGAAAGAAATTAAATTTTTTTTTTTTAAATTGCAAAAAATGACCCTGTCCCCCCCCCTTAACTTCTACAAATCTGAACCGGGTGGGCTGAAATTTGGTAGGGATCTTTAGTTTTGAGTGCAGATTACAGGAAAATTATAGCGAACCTGATAGGTCTACATATTTGCGAAATAGAAGGAAAAGAAAATAAATTTTTTTGAAAAAAATGCAAAAAATGACCCTGCCCCCCCCCTTAACTTCTACAAATCAGAACCTGGTGAGCTGAAATTCGGTAAGGATCTTCAGTTTAACCTGCAGATTACAGGAAAAATATAGCGAACCCGATTGGCCTACATATTTGCGAAATAGAAGGGAAAGAAATTAAATTTTTTTGAAAAAATTGCAAAAAATGACCCTGTCCCACCCCCTTAATTTCTACAAATCTGAACCTGGTGAGCTGAAATTCGGTCGGGATCTTTAGTTTTAAGTGCAGATTACAGGAAAATTATAGCGAACCTGATAGGTCTACATATTTGCGAAATAGAAGGAAAAGAAATTAAATTTTTTTGAAAAAACTGCAAAAAATGACTCTGTCCCCCCCCTTAACTTGTGCAAATCTGAACGTGGTGAGCTGAAATTCGGTAAGGGTCTTCAGTTTTACGTGCAGATTACAGGAAAAATATAGCGAACCCGATTGGCCTACATATTTGCGACAGAGAAGGGAAAGAAATTAAATTTTGTCAAAAAAATTGCTGAAAATGACCCTGCCCCCCCTTAACTTCTACAAATCTGAACCGCGTGGGCTGAAATTCGGTAGGGATCTTCAGTTTTACGTGCGGATTACAGGAAAAATATAGCGAACCCGATTGGCCTACATATTTGCGACAGAGAAGGGAAAGAAATTAAATTTTGTCAAAAAAATTGCTGAAAATGACCCTGCCCCCCCTTAACTTCTACAAATCTGAACCGCGTGGGCTGAAATTCGGTAGGGATCTTCAGTTTTACGTGCAGATTACAGGAAAAATATAGCGAACCCGATTGGCCTACATATTTGCGACAGAGAAGGGAAAGAAATTAAATTTTGTCAAAAAAATTGCTGAAAATGACCCTGTCCCCCCCCTTAACTTCTACAAATCTGAACCGGGTGAGCTAAAATTCGGTAAGGATGTTGAGTTTTACGTGCTGATTACAGAAAAATTATAGCGAACGTGATAGGTCTACATATTTGCGAAATAGAAGGGAAAGAAAATAAATTTTTTGGAAAAAAATTGCAAAAAATGACCCTGCCCCCCCCCTTAACTTGTACAAATCTGAACGTGGTGAGCTGAAATTCGGTAGGGATCTTCAGTTTTACGTGCAGATTACAGAAAAAATATAGCGAACCTGATAGGTCTACATATTTGCGACAGAGAAGGGTAAGAAATTAAATTTTGTCAAAAAAATTGCTGAAAATGACCCTGCCCCCCCTTAACTTCTACAAATCTGAACCGCGTGTGCTGAAATTCGGTAGGGATCTTCAGTTTCAAGTGCAGATTACAGGAAAAATATAGCGAACCCGATTGACCTACATATTTGCGACAGAGAAGGGAAAGAAATTAAATTTTGTCAAAAAAATTACTGAAAATGACCCTGCCCCCCCCCTTAACTTCTACAAATCTGAACCGGGTGGGCTGAAATTCGGTAAGGATCTTCAGTTTTACGTGCAGATTACAGGAAAATTATAGCGAACCTGATAGGTCTAAATATTTGCGAAATAGAAGGGAAAGAAAATAAATTTTTTGGAAAAAATTGCAAAAAATGACCCTGCCCCCCCCTTAACTTCTACAAATCAGAACCTGGTGAGCTGAAATTCGGTAAGGATCTTCAGTTTAACCTGCAGATTACAGGAAAAATATAGCGAACCCGATTGGCCTACATATTTGCGAAATAGAAGGGAAAGAAATTAAATTTTTTTGAAAAAATTGCAAAAAATGACCCTGTCCCACCCCCTTAATTTCTACAAATCTGAACCTGGTGAGCTGAAATTCGGTCGGGATCTTTAGTTTTAAGTGCAGATTACAGGAAAATTATAGCGAACCTGATAGGTCTACATATTTGCGAAATAGAAGGAAAAGAAATTAAATTTTTTTGAAAAAACTGCAAAAAATGACTCTGTCCCCCCCCTTAACTTGCGCAAATCTGAACGTGGTGAGCTGAAATTCGGTAAGGGTCTTCAGTTTTACGTGCAGATTACAGGAAAAATATAGCGAACCCGATTGGCCTACATATTTGCGACAGAGAAGGGAAAGAAATTAAATTTTGTCAAAAAAATTGCTAAAATTGACCCTGCCCCCCCTTAACTTCTACAAATCTGAACCGCGTGGGCTGAAATTCGGTAGGGATCTTCAGTTTTACTTGCAGATTACAGGAAAAATATAGCGAACCTGATAGGTCTACATATTTGCGACAGAGAAGGGTAAGAAATTAAATTTTGTCAAAAAAATTTGCTAAAAATGACCCTGTCCCCCCCCTTAATTTCTACAAATCTTAACCTATTGAGCTGAAATTCGGTCGGGATCTTTAGTTTTAAGTGCAGATTACAGAAAAAATATAGCGAACCTGATTGGCCTACATATTTGCGACAGAGAAGGGAATGAAATTAAATTTTGTCAAAAAAATTGCTAAAAATGACCTTGTCCCCCCCCCTTAACTTCTACAAATCTGAACCTGGTGAGCTGAAATTCAGCAGGGATCTTCAGTTTTAAGTGCAGATTACAGAAAAATTTAGCGAACATGATAGGTCTACATATTTGCGAAATAGAAGGGAAAGAAAATAAATTTTTTGGAAAAAATTGCAAAAAATGACCCTGCCCCCCCCTTAACTTCTACAAATCTGAAACGCGTGGGCTGAAATTCGGTAGGGATCTTCAGTTTTACGTGCAGATTACAGGAAAAATATAGCGAACCCGATTGGCCTACATATTTGCGACAGAGAAGGGAAAGAAATTAAATTTTGTCAAAAAAATTGCTGAAAATGACCCTGCCCCCCCTTAACTTCTACAAATCTGAACCGCGTGGGCTGAAATTCGGTAGGGATCTTCAGTTTTACTTGCAGATTACAGGAAAAATATAGCGAACCTGATAGGTCTACATATTTGCGACAGAGAAGGGTAAGAAATTAAATTTTGTCAAAAAAATTTGCTAAAAATGACCCTGTCCCCCCCCTTAATTTCTACAAATCTTAACCTATTGAGCTGAAATTCGGTCGGGATCTTTAGTTTTAAGTGCAGATTACAGGAAAATTATAGCGAACCTGATAGGTCTACATATTTGCGACAAAGAAGGGAAAGAAATTAAATTTTGTCAAAAAAATTGCTGAAAATGACCCTGCCCCCCCTCTTAACTTCTACAAATCTGAACCTGGTGAGCTGAAATTCGGTCGGGATCTTTAGTTTTAAGTGCAGATTACAGGAAAATTATAGCGAACCTGATAGGTCTACATATTTGCGACAGAGAAGGGAAAGAAATTAAATTTTGTCAAAAAAATTGCTGAAAATGACCCTGCCCCCCCTCTTAACTTCTACAAATCTGAACCGGGTGGGCTGAAATTTGGTAGGGATCTTTAGTTTTGAGTGCAGATTACAGGAAAATTATAGCGAACATGATAGGTCTACATATTTGCGAAATAGAAGGGAAAGAAATTAAATTTTGTCAAAAAAATTACTGAAAATGACCCTGCCCCCCCCTTAACTTCTACAAATCTGAACCGGGTGAGCTGAAATTTGGTAGGGATCTTTAGTTTTGAGTGCAGATTACAGGAAAATTATAGCGAACCTGATAGGTCTACATATTTGCGAAATAGAAGGGAAAGAAAATAAATTTTTTGGAAAAAATTGCAAAAAATGACCCTGCCCCCCCCTTAACTTCTACAAATCAGAACCTGGTGAGCTGAAATTCGGTAAGGATCTTCAGTTTAACCTGCAAATTACAGGAAAAATATAGCGAACCCGATTGGCCTACATATTTGCGAAATAGAAGGGAAAGAAATTAAATTTTTTT
Source organism: Leptopilina drosophilae (assembly GCA_032873175.1). Classification (NCBI taxonomy): domain Eukaryota; kingdom Metazoa; phylum Arthropoda; class Insecta; order Hymenoptera; family Figitidae; genus Leptopilina; species Leptopilina drosophilae. The sequence goes on from CM065479.1 coordinate 35,670,203, forward strand.
GAAAAAATTGCAAAAAATGACCCTGTCCCACCCCCTTAATTTCTACAAATCTGAACCTGGTGAGCTGAAATTCGGTCGGGATCTTTAGTTTTAAGTGCAGATTACAGGAAAATTATAGCGAACCTGATAGGTCTACATATTTGCGAAATAGAAGGAAAAGAAATTAAATTTTTTTGAAAAAACTGCAAAAAATGACTCTGTCCCCCCCCTTAAGTTGTGCAAATCTGAACGTGGTGAGCTGAAATTCGGTAAGGGTCTTCAGTTTTACGTGCAGATTACAGGAAAAATATAGCGAACCCGATTGGCCTACATATTTGCGACAGAGAAGGGAAAGAAATTAAATTTTGTCAAAAAAATTGCTGAAAATGACCCTGCCCCCCCTTAACTTCTACAAATCTGAACCGCGTGGACTGAAATTCGGTAGGGATCTTCAGTTTTACGTGCAGATTACAGGAAAAATATAGCGAACCCGATTGGCCTACATATTTGCGACAGAGAAGGGAAAGAAATTAAATTTTTTCAAAAAAATTGCTGAAAATGACCCTGCCCCCCCTTAACTTTTACAAATCTGAACCGCGTGGGCTGAAATTCGGTAGGGATCTTCAGTTTTACGTGCAGATTACAGGAAAAATATAGCGAACCTGATAGGTCTACATATTTGCGACAGAGAAGGGTAAGAAATTAAATTTTGTCAAAAAAATTTGCTAAAAATGACCCTGTCCCCCCCCTTAATTTCTACAAATCTTAACCTATTGAGCTGAAATTCGGTCGGGATCTTTAGTTTTAAGTGCAGATTACAGGAAAATTATAGCGAACCTGATAGGTCTACATATTTGCGACAAAGAAGGGAAAGAAATTAAATTTTGTCAAAAAAATTGCTGAAAATGACCCTGCCCCCCCTCTTAACTTCTACAAATCTGAACCTGGTGAGCTGAAATTCGGTCGGGATCTTTAGTTTTAAGTGCAGATTACAGGAAAATTATAGCGAACCTGATAGGTCTACATATTTGCGACAGAGAAGGGAAATAAATTAAATTTTGTCAAAAAAATTGCTGAAAATGACCCTGCCCCCCCCCTTAACTTCTACAAATCTGAACCTGGTGAGCTGAAATTCGGTCGGGATCTTCAGTTTTAAGTGCAGATTACAGGAAAATTATAGCGAACATGATAGGTCTACATATTTGCGAAATAGAAGGGAAAGAAATTAAATTTTTTTGAAAAAATTGCAAAAAATGACCCTGTCCCCCCCCCTTAACTTCTACAAATCTGAACCTGGTGAGCTGAAATTCGGTAAGGATCTTAAGTTTTACGTGCAGATTACAGAAAAAATATAGCGCACACGATTGATTTACATATTTGCGAAATAGAAGGGAATGAAATTAAATTTTTTTTTAAAAATTGCAAAAAATGACCCTGTCCCCCCCCTTAACTTCTACAAATCAGAACCTGGTGAGCTGAAATTCGGTAAGGATCTTCAGTTTTACGTGCAGATTACAGAAAAAATATAGCGAACCCGATTGGCCTACATATTTGCGACAGAGAAGGGAAAGAAATTAAATTTTGTCAAAAAAATTGCTGAAAATGACCCTGCCCCCCCTTAACTTCTACAAATCTGAACCGCGTGTGCTGAAATTCGGTAGGGATCTTCAGTTTCAAGTGCAGATTACAGGAAAATTATAGCGAACCTAATAGGTCTACATATATGCGAAATAGAAGGGAAAGAAATTAAATTTTTTTGAAAAAATTTCAAAAAAAGACCCTGTCCCACCCCCTTAATTTCTACAAATCTGAACCTGGTGAGCTGAAATTCGGTCGGGATCTTTAGTTTTAAGTGCAGATTACAGGAAAATTATAGCGAACCTGATAGGTCTACATATTTGCGAAATAGAAGGGAAAGAAATTAAATTTTTTTGAAAAAATTGCAAAAAATGACCCTGTCCCACCCCCTTAATTTCTACAAATCTGAACCTGGTGAGCTAAAATTCGGTCGGGATCTTTAGTTTTAAGTGCAGATTACAGGAAAATTATAGCGAACCTGATAGGTCTACATATTTGCGAAATAGAAGGGAAAGAAATTAAATTTTTTTGAAACAATTGCAAAAAATGACCCTGTCCCACCCCCTTAATTTCTACAAATCTGAACCGGATGGGCTGAAATTCGGTAGGGATCTTTAGTTTTAAGTGCAGACTACAGGAAAATTATAGCGAACCTGATAGGTCTACATATTTGCGAAATAGAAGGGAAAGAAATTAAATTTTTTTGAAAAAATTGCAAAAAATGTCCCTGTCCCTTAACTTCTACAAATCTGAACCTAGTGAGCTGAAATTCGGTAGGGATCTTCGGTTTTACGTGCAGATTACAGGAAAAATATAGCGAACACGATTGACCTACATATTTGCGAAATAGCAGGAAAAGAAATTAAATTTTTTTGAAAAAAATGCAAAAAATGACCCTGTCCCCCCTCTTAACTTCTACAAATCTGAATCTGGTAGGCTGAAATTCGGTAGGGATCTTTAGTTTTAAGTGCAGATTACAGGAAAATTATAGCGAACCTGATAGGTCTACATATTTGCGAAATAGAAGGGAAAGAAATTAAATTTTTTTGAAAAAAATGCAAAAAATGACTCTGTCCCCCCCTTAACTTCTACAAATCTGAACCTGGTGAGCTGAAATTCAGCAGGGATCTTCAGTTTAAAGTGCAGATTACAGAAAAATTTAGCGAACATGATAGGTCTACATATTTGCGAAATAGAAGGGAAAGAAAATAAATTTTTTGGAAAAAATTGCAAAAAATGACCCTGCCCCCCCCTTAACTTCTACAAATCTGAACCTGGTGAGCTCAAATTCGGTAAGGATCTTCAGTTTTACGTGCAGATTACAGAAAAAATATAGCGCCCACGATTGATTTACATATTTGCGAAATAGAAGGGAAAGAAATTAAATTTTTTTTTAAAAATTGCAAAAAATGACCCTGTCCCCCCCCTTAACTTCAACAAATCTGAACCGGATGGGCTGAAATTCGGTAGGGATCTTTAGTTTTAAGTGCAGACTACAGGAAAATTATAGTGAACCTGATAGGTCTACATATTTGCGAAATAGAAGGGAAAGAAATTAAATTTTTTTGAAAAAATTGCAAAAAATGTCCCTGTCCCTTAACTTCTACAAATCTGAACCTAGTGAGCTGAAATTCGGTAGGGATCTTCGGTTTTACGTGCAGATTACAGGAAAAATATAGCGAATACGATTGACCAACATATTTGCGAAATAGCAGGAAAAGAAATTAAATTTTTTGGAAAAAAATGCAAAAAATGACCCTGTCCCCCTCCTTAACTTCTACAAATCTGAATCTGGTGGGCTGAAATTCGGTAGGGATCTTTAGTTTTAAGTGCAGATTACAGGAAAATTATAGCGAACCTGATAGGAATACATATTTGCGAAATAGAAGGGAAAGAAATTAAATTTTTTTGAAAAAATTGCAAAAAATGTCCCTGTCCCTTAACTTCTACAAATCTGAACCTAGTGAGCTGAAATTCGGTAGGGATCTTCGGTTTTACGTGCAGATTACAGGAAAAATATAGCGAACACGATTGACCTACATATTTGCGAAATAGCAGGAAAAGAAATTAAATTTTTTTGAAAAAAATGCAAAAAATGACCCTGTCCCCCCCCTTAACTTCTACAAATCTGAATCTGGTGGGCTGAAATTCGGTAGGGATCTTTAGTTTTAAGTGCAGATTACAGGAAAATTATAGCGAACATGATAGGTCTACATATTTGCGAAATAGAAGGGAAAGAAATTAAATTTTTTTGAAAAAATTGCAAAATGACCCCCCCCTTAACTTTTAGAAATCTGAACCGGATGGGCTGAAATTCGGTAGGGATCTTTAGTTTTAAGTGCAGACTACAAGAAAATTATAGTGAACCTGATAGGTCTACATATTTGCGAAATAGAAGGGAAAGAAATTAAATTTTTTTGAAAAAATTGCAAAAAATGTCCCTGTCCCTTAACTTCTACAAATCTGAACCTAGTGAGCTGAAATTCGGTAGGGATCTTCGGTTTTACGTGCAGATTACAGAAAAAATATAGCGAATACGATTGACCAACATATTTGCGAAATAGCAGGAAAAGAAATTAAATTTTTTGGAAAAAAATGCAAAAAATGACCCTGTCCCCCTCCTTAACTTCTACAAATCTGAATCTGGTGGGCTGAAATTCGGTAGGGATCTTTAGTTTTAAGTGCAGATTACAGGAAAATTATAGCGAACCTGATAGGAATACATATTTGCGAAATAGAAGGAAAAGAAATTAAATTTTTTTGAAAAAATTGCAAAAAATGTCCCTGTCCCTTAACTTCTACAAATCTGAACCTAGTGAGCTGAAATTCGGTAGGGATCTTCGGTTTTACGTGCAGATTACAGGAAAAATATAGCGAACACGATTGACCTACATATTTGCGAAATAGCAGGAAAAGAAATTAAATTTTTTTGAAAAAAATGCAAAAAATGACCATGTCCCCCCCCTTAACTTCTACAAATCTGAATCTGGTGGGCTGAAATTCGGTAGGGATCTTTAGTTTTAAGTGCAGATTACAGGAAAATTATAGCGAACCTGATAGGTCTACATATTTGCGAAATAGAAGGGAAAGAAATTAAATTTTTTTGAAAAAATTGCAAAATGACCCCCCCCCCTTAACCTTTAGAAATCTGAACCGGGTGGGCTGAAATTCGGTAGGGATCTTCAGTTTTACGTGCAGATTACAGGAAAATTATAGCGAACATGATAGGTCTACATATTCGCGAAATAGAAGGGAATGAAATTAAATTTTTTTGAAAAAATTGCAAAAAATGACCCTGTTCCCCCCCCTTAACTTCTACAAATATGAACCTGGTGAGCTGAAATTCGATAAAGTTCTTCAGTTTTACGTGCAGATTACAGGAAAAATATAGCGCACATGATTGATTTACATATTTGCGAAATAGAAGGGAAAGAAATTAAATTTTTTTGAAAAAAATGCAAAAAATGACCTTGACCCCCCCTTAACTTCTACAAATCTGAACCGGATGGGCTGAAATTCGGTAGGGATCTTTAGTTTTAAGTGCAAACTACAGGAAAATTATAGCGAACCTAATAGGTCTACATATTTGCGAAATAGAAGGGAAAGAAATTAAATTTTTTTTAAAAAATTGCAAAAAATGACCCTGTCCCACCCCCTTATTTTCTACAAATCTAAACCTGGTGAGCTGAAATTCGGTAAGGATCTTCAGTTTTACGTGCAGATTACAGAAAAAATATAGCGAACCCGATTGGCCTACATATTTGCGACAGAGAAGGGAAAGAAATTAAATTTTTTTGAAAAAATTGCAAAATGACCCCCCCTTAACTTTTAGAAATCTGAACCGCATGAGCTGAAATTCGGTAGGGATCTTCAGTTTTACGTGCAGATTACAGGAAAATTATAGCGAACATGATAGGTCTACATATTCGCGAAATAGAAGGGAAAGAAATTAAATTTTTTTGAAAAAATTGCAAAAAATGACCCTGTTCCCCCCCCTTAACTTCTACAAATATGAACCTGGTGAGCTGAAATTCGGTAAAGTTCTTCAGTTTTACGTGCAGATTACAGAAAAAATATAGCGAACCCGATTGGCCTACATATTTGCGACAGAGAAGGGAAAGAAATTAAATTTTGTCAAAAAAATTGCTAAAGATGACCCTGTTCCCCCCCCCTTAACTTCTACAAATCTCAACCTGGTGAGCTGAAATTCGGTAGGGATCTTTAGTTTTAAGTGCAGATTACAGGAAAATTATAGCGAACATGATAGGTCTACATATTCGCGAAATAGAAGGGAAAGAAATTAAATTTTTTTGAAAAAATTGCAAAAAATGACCCTGTTCCCCCCCCTTAACTTCTACAAATATGAACCTGGTGAGCTGAAATTCGGTAAAGTTCTTCAGTTTTACGTGCAGATTACAGAAAAAATATAGCGAACCCGATTGGCCTACATATTTGCGACAGAGAAGGGAAAGAAATTAAATTTTGTCAAAAAAATTGCTAAAGATGACCCTGTTCCCCCCCCCTTAACTTCTACAAATCTCAACCTGGTGAGCTGAAATTCGGTAGGGATCTTTAGTTTTAAGTGCAGATTACAGGAAAATTATAGCGAACCTGATAGGTCTACATATTTGCGAAATAGAAGGGAAAGAAAATAAATTTTTTGGAAAAAATTGCAAAAACTGACCCTGTCCCTTAACTTCTACAAATCTGAACCTAGTGAGCTGAAATTCGGTAGGGATCTTCGGTTTTACGTGCAGATTACAGGAAAAATATAGCGAACACGATTGACCTACATATTTGCGAAATAGCAGGAAAAGAAATTAAATTTTTTTGAAAAAAATGCAAAAAATGACCATGTCCCCCCCCTTAACTTCTACAAATCTGAATCTGGTGAGCTGAAATTCAGCAGGGATCTTCAGTTTTAAGTGCAGATTACAGGAAAATTATAGCGAACATGATAGGTCTACATATTTGCGAAATAGAAGGGAAAGAAATTAAATTTTTTTGAAAAAATTGCAAAATGACCCCCCCCCCTTAACTTTTAGAAATCTGAACCGGGTGGGCTGAAATTCGGTAGGGATCTTCAGTTTTACGTGCAGATTACAGGAAAATTATAGCGAACATGATAGGTCTACATATTCGCGAAATAGAAGGGAAACAAATTAAATTTTTTTTGAAAAAATTGCAAAAAATGACCCTGTTCCCCCCCCCTTAACTTCTACAAATCTGAACCTAGTGAGCTGAAATTCGGTAGGGATCTTCGGTTTTACGTGCAGATTACAGGAAAAATATAGCGAACACGATTGACCTACATATTTGCGAAATAGCAGGAAAAGAAATTAAATTTTTTTGAAAAAAATGCAAAAAATGACCATGTCCCCCCCCTTAACTTCTACAAATCTGAACCTGGTGGGCTGAAATTCGGTAGGGATCTTTAGTTTTAAGTGCAGATTACAGGAAAATTATAGCGAACCTGATAGGTCTACATATTTGCGAAATAGAAGGGAAAGAAATTAAATTTTTTTGAAAAAAATGCAAAAAATGACCCTGTCCCCCCCTTAACTTCTACAAATCTGAACCTGGTGAGCTGAAATTCAGCAGGGATCTTCAGTTTTAAGTGCAGATTACAGGAAAATTATGGCGAACATGATAGGTCTACATATTTGCGAAATAGAAGGGAAAGAAATTAAATTTTTTTGAAAAAATTGCAAAATGACCCCCCTCTTAACTTTTAGAAATCTGAACCGGATGGGCTGAAATTCGGTAGGGATCTTTAGTTTTAAGTGCAGACTACAGGAAAATTATAGTGAACCTGATAGGTCTACATATTTGCGAAATAGAAGGGAAAGAAATTAAATTTTTTTGAAAAAATTGCAAAAAATGTCCCTGTCCCTTAACTTCTACAAATCTGAACCTAGTGAGCTGAAATTCGGTAGGGATCTTCGGTTTTACGTGCAGATTACAGGAAAAATATAGCGAATACAATTGACCAACATATTTGCGAAATAGCAGGAAAAGAAATTAAATTTTTTGGAAAAAATTGCAAAAAATGACCCTGTCCCCCTCCTTAACTTCTACAAATCTGAATCTGGTGGGCTGAAATTCGGTAGGGATCTTTAGTTTTAAGTGCAGATTACAGGAAAATTATAGCGAACCTGATAGGAATACATATTTGCGAAATAGAAGGGAAAGAAATTAAATTTTTTTGAAAAAATTGCAAAAAATGTCCCTGTCCCTTAACTTCTACAAATCTGAACCTAGTGAGCTGAAATTCGGTAGGGATCTTCGGTTTTACGTGCAGATTACAGGAAAAATATAGCGAACACACGATTGACCTACATATTTGCGAAATAGCAGGAAAAGAAATTAAATTTTTTTGAAAAAAATGCAAAAAATGACCCTGTCCCCCCCCTTAACTTCTACAAATCTGAATCTGGTGGGCTGAAATTCGGTAGGGATCTTTAGTTTTAAGTGCAGATTACAGGAAAATTATAGCGAACCTGATAGGTCTACATATTTGCGAAATAGAAGGGAAAGAAATTAAATTTTTTTGAAAAAAATGCAAAAAATGACCCTGTCCCCCCCTTAACTTCTACAAATCTGAACCTGGTGAGCTGAAATTCAGCAGGGATCTTCAGTTTTAAGTGCAGATTACAGGAAAATTATGGCGAACATGATAGGTCTACATATTTGCGAAATAGAAGGGAAAGAAATTAAATTTTTTTGAAAAAATTGCAAAATGACCCCCCACTTAACTTTTAGAAATCTGAACCGGATGGGCTGAAATTCGGTAGGGATCTTTAGTTTTAAGTGCAGACTACAGGAAAATTATAGTGAACCTGATAGGTCTACATATTTGCGAAATAGAAGGGAAAGAAATTAAATTTTTTTGAAAAAATTGCAAAAAATGTCCCTGTCCCTTAACTTCTACAAATCTGAACCTAGTGAGCTGAAATTCGGTAGGGATCTTCGGTTTTACGTGCAGATTACAGAAAAAATATAGCGAATACGATTGACCAACATATTTGCGAAATAGCAGGAAAAGAAATTAAATTTTTTGGAAAAAAATGCAAAAAATGACCCTGTCCCCCTCCTTAACTTCTACAAATCTGAATCTGTTGGGCTGAAATTCGGTAGGGATCTTTAGTTTTAAGTGCAGATTACAGGAAAATTATAGCGAACCTGATAGGAATACATATTTGCGAAATAGAAGGGAAAGAAATTAAATTTTTTTGAAAAAATTGCAAAAAATGTCCCTGTCCCTTAACTTCTACAAATCTGAACCTAGTGAGCTGAAATTCGGTAGGGATCTTCGGTTTTACGTGCAGATTACAGGAAAAATATAGCGAACACGATTGACCTACATATTTGCGAAATAGCAGGAAAAGAAATTAAATTTTTTTGAAAAAAATGCAAAAAATGACCATGTCCCCCCCCTTAACTTCTACAAATCTGAATCTGGTGGGCTGAAATTCGGTAGGGATCTTTAGTTTTAAGTGCAGATTACAGGAAAATTATAGCGAACCTGATAGGTCTACATATTTGCGAAATAGAAGGGAAAGAAATTAAATTTTTTTGAAAAAATTGCAAAATGACCCCCCCCTTAACTTTTAGAAATCTGAACCGGGTGGGCTGAAATTCGGTAGGGATCTTCAGTTTTACGTGCAGATTACAGGAAAATTATAGCGAACATGATAGGTCTACATATTCGCGAAATAGAAGGGAAAGAAATTAAATTTTTTTGAAAAAATTGCAAAAAATGACCCTGTTCCCCCCCCTTAACTTCTACAAATATGAACCTGGTGAGCTGAAATTCGGTAAAGTTCTTCAGTTTTACGTGCAGATTACAGGAAAAATATAGCGCACATGATTGATTTACATATTTGCGAAATAGAAGGGAAAGAAATTAAATTTTGTCAAAAAAATTGCTAAAAATGACCCTGTCCCCCCCCTTAACTTCTACAAATCTGAACCTGGTGGGCTGAAATTCGGTAGGGATCTTTAGTTTTAAGTGCAGATTACAGGAAAATTATAGCGAACCTGATAGGTCTACATATTTGCGAAATAGAAGGGAAAGAAATTAAATTTTTTGAAAAAAATGCAAAAAATGACCTTGACCCCCCCTTAACTTCTACAAATCTGAACCGGATGGGCTGAAATTCGGTAGGGATCTTTAGTTTTAAGTGCAGACTACAGGAAAATTATAGCGAACCTAATAGGTCTACATATTTGCGAAATAGAAGGGAAAGAAATTAAATTTTTTTTAAAAAATTGCAAAAAATGACCCTGTCCCACCCCCTTATTTTCTACAAATCTAAACCTGGTGAGCTGAAATTCGGTAAGGATCTTCAGTTTTACGTGCAGATTACAGAAAAAATATAGCGAACCCGATTGGCCTACATATTTGCGACAGAGAAGGGAAAGAAATTAAATTTTTTTGAAAAAATTGCAAAATGACCCCCCCCTTAACTTTTAGAAATCTGAACCGGGTGGGCTGAAATTCGGTAGGGATCTTCAGTTTTACGTGCAGATTACAGGAAAATTATAGCGAACATGATAGGTCTACATATTCGCGAAATAGAAGGGAAAGAAATTAAATTTTTTTGAAAAAATTGCAAAAAATGACCCTGTCCCACCCCCTTATTTTCTACAAATCTAAACCTGGTGAGCTGAAATTCGGTAAGGATCTTCAGTTTTACGTGCAGATTACAGAAAAAATATAGCGAACCCGATTGGCCTACATATTTGCGACAGAGAAGGGAAAGAAATTAAATTTTTTTGAAAAAATTGCAAAATGACCCCCCCTTAACTTTTAGAAATCTGAACCGGGTGAGCTGAAATTCGGTAGGGATCTTCAGTTTTACGTGCAGATTACAGGAAAATTATAGCGAACATGATAGGTCTACATATTCGCGAAATAGAAGGGAAAGAAATTAAATTTTTTTGAAAAAATTGCAAAAAATGACTCTGTTCCCCCCCCTTAACTTCTACAAATATGAACCTGGTGAGCTGAAATTCGGTAAAGTTCTTCAGTTTTACGTGCAGATTACAGAAAAAATATAGCGAACCCGATTGGCCTACATATTTGCGACAGAGAAGGGAAAGAAATTAAATTTTGTCAAAAAAATTGCTAAAGATGACCCTGTTCCCCCCCCCTTAACTTCTACAAATCTCAACCTGGTGAGCTGAAATTCGGTAGGGATCTTTAGTTTTAAGTGCAGATTACAGGAAAATTATAGCGAACCTGATAGGTCTACATATTTGCGAAATAGAAGGGAAAGAAAATAAATTTTTTGGAAAAAATTGCAAAAAATGACCCTGTCCCTTAACTTCTACAAATCTGAACCTAGTGAGCTGAAATTCGGTAGGGATCTTCGGTTTTACGTGCAGATTACAGGAAAAATATAGCGAACACGATTGACCTACATATTTGCGAAATAGCAGGAAAAGAAATTAAATTTTTTTGAAAAAAATGCAAAAAATGACCATGTCCCCCCCCTTAACTTCTACAAATCTGAATCTGGTGGGCTGAAATTCGGTTGGGATCTTTAGTTTTAAGTGCAGATTACAGGAAAATTATAGCGAACCTGATAGGAATACATATTTGCGAAATAGAAGGGAAAGAAATTAAATTTTTTTGAAAAAAATGCAAAAAATGACCCTGTCCCCCCCTTAACTTCTACAAATCTGAACCTGGTGAGCTGAAATTCAGCAGGGATCTTCAGTATTAAGTGCAGATTACAGGAAAATTATGGCGAACATGATAGGTCTACATATTTGCGAAATAGAAGGGAAAGAAATTAAATTTTTTTGAAAAAATTGCAAAATGACCCCCCCCTTAACTTTTAGAAATCTGAACCGGATGGGCTGAAATTCGGTAGGGATCTTTAGTTTTAAGTGCAGACTACAGGAAAATTATAGTGAACCTGATAGGTCTACATATTTGCGAAATAGAAGGGAAAGAAATTAAATTTTTTTGAAAAAATTGCAAAAAATGTCCCTGTCCCTTAACTTCTACAAATCTGAACCTAGTGAGCTGAAATTCGGTAGGGATCTTCGGTTTTACGTGCAGATTACAGGAAAAATATAGCGAATACAATTGACCAACATATTTGCGAAATAGCAGGAAAAGAAATTAAATTTTTTGGAAAAAAATGCAAAAAATGACCATGTCCCCCCCCTTAACTTCTACAAATCTGAACCTGGTGGGCTGAAATTCGGTAGGGATCTTTAGTTTTAAGTGCAGATTACAGGAAAATTATAGCGAACCTGATAGGTCTACATATTTGCGAAATAGAAGGGAAAGAAATTAAATTTTTTTGAAAAAAATGCAAAAAATGACCCTGTCCCCCCCTTAACTTCTACAAATCTGAACCTGGTGAGCTGAAATTCAGCAGGGATCTTCAGTATTAAGTGCAGATTACAGGAAAATTATGGCGAACATGATAGGTCTACATATTTGCGAAATAGAAGGGAAAGAAATTAAATTTTTTTGAAAAAATTGCAAAATGACCCCCCCTTAACTTTTAGAAATCTGAACCGGGTGGGCTGAAATTCGGTAGGGATCTTCAGTTTTACGTGCAGATGACAGGAAAATTATAGCGAACATGATAGGTCTACATATTCGCGAAATAGAAGGGAAACAAATTAAATTTTTTTTGAAAAAATTGCAAAAAATGACCCTGTTCCCCCCCCCTTAACTTCTACAAATCTGAACCTAGTGAGCTGAAATTCGGTAGGGATCTTCGGTTTTACGTGCAGATTACAGGAAAAATATAGCGAACACGATTGACCTACATATTTGCGAAATAGCAGGAAAAGAAATTAAATTTTTTTGAAAAAAATGCAAAAAATGACCATGTCCCCCCCCTTAACTTCTACAAATCTGAACCTGGTGGGCTGAAATTCGGTAGGGATCTTTAGTTTTAAGTGCAGATTACAGGAAAATTATAGCGAACCTGATAGGTCTACATATTTGCGAAATAGAAGGGAAAGAAATTAAATTTTTTTTTAAAAAACTGCAAAAAATGACCCTGTCCCCCCCTTAACTTCTACAAATCTGAACCTGGTGAGCTGAAATTCAGCAGGGATCTTCAGTATTAAGTGCAGATTACAGGAAAATTATGGCGAACATGATAGGTCTACATATTTGCGAAATAGAAGGGAAAGAAATTAAATTTTTTTGAAAAAATTGCAAAATGACCCCCCCTTAACTTTTAGAAATCTGAACCGGATGGGCTGAAATTCGGTAGGGATCTTTAGTTTTAAGTGCAGACTACAGGAAAATTATAGTGAACCTGATAGGTCTACATATTTGCGAAATAGAAGGGAAAGAAATTAAATTTTTTTGAAAAAATTGCAAAAAATGTCCCTGTCCCTTAACTTCTACAAATCTGAACCTAGTGAGCTGAAATTCGGTAGGGATCTTCGGTTTTACGTGCAGATTACAGGAAAAATATAGCGAATACAATTGACCAACATATTTGCGAAATAGCAGGAAAAGAAATTAAATTTTTTGGAAAAAATTGCAAAAAATGACCCTGTCCCCCTCCTTAACTTCTACAAATCTGAATCTGGTGGGCTGAAATTCGGTTGGGATCTTTAGTTTTAAGTGCAGATTACAGGAAAATTATAGCGAACCTGATAGGAATACATATTTGCGAAATAGAAGGGAAAGAAATTAAATTTTTTTGAAAAAATTGCAAAAAATGTCCCTGTCCCTTAACTTCTACAAATCTGAACCTAGTGAGCTGAAATTCGGTAGGGATCTTCGGTTTTACGTGCAGATTACAGGAAAAATATAGCGAACACGATTGACCTACATATTTGCGAAATAGCAGGAAAAGAAATTAAATTTTTTTGAAAAAAATGCAAAAAATGACCCTGTCCCCCCCCTTAACTTCTACAAATCTGAATCTGGTGGGCTGAAATTCGGTAGGGATCTTTAGTTTTAAGTGCAGATTACAGGAAAATTATAGCGAACCTGATAGGTCTACATATTTGCGAAATAGAAGGGAAAGAAATTAAATTTTTTTGAAAAAAATGCAAAAAATGACCCTGTCCCCCCCTTAACTTCTACAAATCTGAACCTGGTGAGCTGAAATTCAGCAGGGATCTTCAGTATTAAGTGCAGATTACAGGAAAATTATAGCGAACATGATAGGTCTACATATTTGCGAAATAGAAGGGAAAGAAATTAAATTTTTTTGAAAAAATTGCAAAATGACCCCCCCCTTAACTTTTAGAAATCTGAACCGGATGGGCTGAAATTCGGTAGGGATCTTTAGTTTTAAGTGCAGACTACAGGAAAATTATAGTGAACCTGATAGGTCTACATATTTGCGAAATAGAAGGGAAAGAAATTAAATTTTTTTGAAAAAATTGCAAAAAATGTCCCTGTCCCTTAACTTCTACAAATCTGAACCTAGTGAGCTGAAATTTGGTAGGGATCTTCGGTTTTACGTGCAGATTACAGGAAAAATATAGCGAATACAATTGACCAACATATTTGCGAAATAGCAGGAAAAGAAATTAAATTTTTTGGAAAAAATTGCAAAAAATGACCCTGTCCCCCTCCTTAACTTCTACAAATCTGAATCTGGTGGGCTGAAATTCGGTTGGGATCTTTAGTTTTAAGTGCAGATTACAGGAAAATTATAGCGAACCTGATAGGAATACATATTTGCGAAATAGAAGGGAAAGAAATTAAATTTTTTTGAAAAAATTGCAAAAAATGTCCCTGTCCCTTAACTTCTACAAATCTGAACCTAGTGAGCTGAAATTCGGTAGGGATCTTCGGTTTTACGTGCAGATTACAGGAAAAATATAGCGAACACGATTGACCTACATATTTGCGAAATAGCAGGAAAAGAAATTAAATTTTTTTGAAAAAAATGCAAAAAATGACCCTGTCCCCCCCCTTAACTTCTACAAATCTGAATCTGGTGGGCTGAAATTCGGTAGGGATCTTTAGTTTTAAGTGCAGATTACAGGAAAATTATAGCGAACCTGATAGGTCTACATATTTGCGAAATAGAAGGGAAAGAATTTAAATTTTTTTGAAAAAAATGCAAAAAATGACCCTGTCCCCCCCTTAACTTCTACAAATCTGAACCTGGTGAGCTGAAATTCAGCAGGGATCTTCAGTTTTAAGTGCAGATTACAGGAAAATTATGGCGAACATGATAGGTCTACATATTTGCGAAATAGAAGGGAAAGAAATTAAATTTTTTTGAAAAAATTGCAAAATGACCCCCCACTTAACTTTTAGAAATCTGAACCGGATGGGCTGAAATTCGGTAGGGATCTTTAGTTTTAAGTGCAGACTACAGGAAAATTATAGTGAACCTGATAGGTCTACATATTTGCGAAATAGAAGGGAAAGAAATTAAATTTTTTTGAAAAAATTGCAAAAAATGTCCCTGTCCCTTAACTTCTACAAATCTGAACCTAGTGAGCTGAAATTCGGTAGGGATCTTCGGTTTTACGTGCAGATTACAGAAAAAATATAGCGAATACGATTGACCAACATATTTGCGAAATAGCAGGAAAAGAAATTAAATTTTTTGGAAAAAAAATGCAAAAAATGACCCTGTCCCCCTCCTTAACTTCTACAAATCTGAATCTGTTGGGCTGAAATTCGGTAGGGATCTTTAGTTTTAAGTGCAGATTACAGGAAAATTATAGCGAACCTGATAGGAATACATATTTGCGAAATAGAAGGGAAAGAAATTAAATTTTTTTGAAAAAATTGCAAAAAATGTCCCTGTCCCTTAACTTCTACAAATCTGAACCTAGTGAGCTGAAATTCGGTAGGGATCTTCGGTTTTACGTGCAGATTACAGGAAAAATATAGCGAACACGATTGACCTACATATTTGCGAAATAGCAGGAAAAGAAATTAAATTTTTTTTAAAAAAATGCAAAAAATGACCATGTCCCCCCCCTTAACTTCTACAAATCTGAATCTGGTGGGCTGAAATTCGGTAGGGATCTTTAGTTTTAAGTGCAGATTACAGGAAAATTATAGCGAACCTGATAGGTCTACATATTTGCGAAATAGAAGGGAAAGAAATTAAATTTTTTTGAAAAAATTGCAAAATGACCCCCCCCTTAACTTTTAGAAATCTGAACCGGGTGGGCTGAAATTCGGTAGGGATCTTCAGTTTTACGTGCAGATTACAGGAAAATTATAGCGAACATGATAGGTCTACATATTCGCGAAATAGAAGGGAAAGAAATTAAATTTTTTTGAAAAAATTGCAAAAAATGACCCTGTTCCCCCCCCTTAACTTCTACAAATATGAACCTGGTGAGCTGAAATTCGGTAAAGTTCTTCAGTTTTACGTGCAGATTACAGAAAAAATATAGCGAACCCGATTGGCCTACATATTTGCGACAGAGAAGGGAAAGAAATTAAATTTTGTCAAAAAAATTGCTAAAGATGACCCTGTTCCCCCCCCCCCTTAACTTCTACAAATCTCAACCTGGTGAGCTGAAATTCGGTAGGGATCTTTAGTTTTAAGTGCAGATTACAGGAAAATTATAGCGAACCTGATAGGTCTACATATTTGCGAAATAGAAGGGAAAGAATTTAAATTTTTTTGAAAAAAATGCAAAAAATGACCCTGTCCCCCCCTTAACTTCTACAAATCTGAACCTGGTGAGCTGAAATTCGGTAGTGATCTTCAGTTTTACGTGCAGATTACAGGAAAATTATAGGCGAACATGATAGGTCTACATATTTGCGAAATAGAAGGGAAAGAAATTAAATTTTTTGAAAAAATTGCAAAATGAACCCTGTCCCACTTAACTTTTACAAATCTGAACCGGATGGGCTGAAATTCGGTAGGGATCTTTAGTTTTAAGTGCAGACTACAGGAAAAAATTATAGTGAACCTGATAGGTCTACATATTTGCGAAATAGAAGGGAAAGAAATTAAATTTTTTTGAAAAAATTGCAAAAAAATGTCCCTGCTTAACTTCTACAAATCTGAACTAGTGAGCTGAAATTCCTTCGGTTTTACGTGCAGATTACAGAAAAAATATAGCGAATCAACATATTTGCGAAAACTTAAAATCTGACTTCTACAAATCTGAATCTGTTGGGCTGAAATTCGGTAGGGATCTTTAGTTTTAAGTGCAGATTACAGGAAAATTATAGCGAACCTGATAGGTCTACATATTTGCGAAATAGAAGGGAAAGAAAATAAATTTTTTGGAAAAAATTGCAAAAACTGACCCTGTCCCTTAACTTCTACAAATCTGAACCTAGTGAGCTGAAATTCGGTAGGGATCTTCGGTTTTACGTGCAGATTACAGGAAAAATATAGCGAACACGATTGACCTACATATTTGCGAAATAGCAGGAAAAGAAATTAAATTTTTTTGAAAAAAATGCAAAAAATGACCCTGTCCCCCTCCTTAACTTCTACAAATCTGAATCTGGTGGGCTGAAATTCGGTAAAGATCTTTAGTTTTAAGTGCAGATTACAGGAAAATTATAGCGAACCTGATAGGTCTACATATTTGCGAAATAGAAGGGAAAGAAATTAAATTTTTTTGAAAAAATTGCAAAATGACCCCCCCCTTAACTTTTAGAAATCTGAACCGGGTGGGCTGAAATTCGGTAGGGATCTTCAGTTTTACGTGCAGATTACAGAAAAATTATAGCGAACATGATAGGTCTACATATTTGCGAAATAGAAGGGAAAGAAATTAAATTTTTTTGAAAAAATTGCAAAATGACCCCCCCCTTAACTTTTAGAAATCTGAACCTGGTGAGCTGAAATTCGGTAAAGTTCTTTAGTTTTACGTGCAGATTACAGGAAAAATATAGCGCACATGATTGATTTACATATTTGCGAAATAGAAGGGAAAGAAATTAAATTTTGTCAAAAAAATTGCTAAAAATGACCCTGTCCCCCCCCTTAACTTCTACAAATCTGAACCGGATGGGCTGAAATTCGGTAGGGATCTTTAGTTTTAAGTGCAGACTACAGGAAAATTATAGCGAACCTGATAGGTCTACATATTTGCGAAATAGAAGGGAAAGAAATTAAATTTTTTTTAAAAAATTGCAAAAAATGACCCTGTCCCCCTACTTAAATACTACAAATCTGAACCTAGTGAGCTGAAATTCGGTAGGGATCTTCGGTTTTAAGTGCAGATTACAGGAAAAATTATAGTGAACACGATTGGCCTACATATTTGCGAAATAGCAGGAAAAGAAATTAAATTTTTTTGAAAAAAATGCAAAAAATGACCCTGTCCCCCTCCTTAACTTCTACAAATCTGAATCTGGTGGGCTGAAATTCGGTAGGGATCTTTAGTTTTAAGTGCAGATTACAGGAAAATTATAGCGAACCTGATAGGTCTACATATTTGCGAAATAGAAGGGAAAGAAATTAAATTTTTTTGAAAAAATTGCAAAAAATGTCCCTGTCCCTTAACTTCTACAAATCTGAACCTAGTGAGCTGAAATTCGGTAGGGATCTTCGGTTTTACGTGCAGATTACAGGAAAAATATAGCGAACCTGATAGGTCTACATATTTGCGAAATAGAAGGGAAAGAAATTAAATTTTTTTGAAAAAATTGCAAAAAATGTCCCTGTCCCTTAACTTCTACAAATCTGAACCTAGTGAGCTGAAATTCGGTAGGGATCTTCGGTTTTACGTGCAAATTACAGGAAAAATATAGCGAACACGATTGACCTACATATTTGCGAAATAGCAGGAAAAGAAATTAAATTTTTTTGAAAAAAATACAAAAAATGACCCTGTCCCCCCTCTTAACTTCTACAAATCTGAATCTGGTGGTCTGAAATTCGGTAGGATCTTTAGTTTTAAGTGCAGATTACAGGAAAATTATAGCGAACCTGATAGGTCTACATATTTGCGAAATAGAAGGGAAAGAAATTAAATTTTTTTGAAAAAAATGCAAAAAATGACCCTGTCCCCCCCTTAACTTCTACAAATCTGAACCTGGTGAGCTGAAATTCAGCAGGGATCTTCAGTTTAAAGTGCAGATTACAGAAAAATTTAGCGAACATGATAGGTCTACATATTTGCGAAATAGAAGGGAAAGAAAATAAATTTTTTGGAAAAAATTGCAAAAAATGACCCTGCCCCCCCCTTA
The DNA here is from genome assembly GCA_032873175.1 of Leptopilina drosophilae. Lineage (NCBI taxonomy): Eukaryota > Metazoa > Arthropoda > Insecta > Hymenoptera > Figitidae > Leptopilina > Leptopilina drosophilae. Next base: position 35,688,897 of record CM065479.1, read on the forward strand.
ACTTCTACAAATCTGAACCTGGTGAGCTCAAATTCGGTAAGGATCTTCAGTTTTACGTGCAGATTACAGAAAAAATATAGCGCACACGATTGATTTACATATTTGCGAAATAGAAGGGAAAGAAATTAAATTTTTTTTTTAAAAATTGCAAAAAATGACCCTGTCCCCCCCCTTAACTTCTACAAATCTGAACCGGATGGGCTGAAATTCGGTAGGGATCTTTAGTTTTAAGTGCAAACTACAGGAAAATTATAGTGAACCTGATAGGTCTACATATTTGCGAAATAGAAGGGAAAGAAATTAAATTTTTTTGAAAAAATTGCAAAAAATGTCCCTGTCCCTTAACTTCTACAAATCTGAACCTAGTGAGCTGAAATTCGGTAGGGATCTTCGGTTTTACGTGCAGATTACAGGAAAAATATAGCGAACACGATTGACCTACATATTTGCGAAATAGCAGGAAAAGAAATTAAATTTTTTTGAAAAAAATGCAAAAAATGACCCTGTCCCCCCCCTTAACTTCTACAAATCTGAATCTGGTGGGCTGAAATTCGGTAGGGATCTTTAGTTTTAAGTGCAGATTACAGGAAAATTATAGCGAACCTGATAGGTCTACATATTTGCGAAATAGAAGGGAAAGAAATTAAATTTTTTTGAAAAAAATGCAAAAAATGACCCTGTCCCCCCCTTAACTTCTACAAATCTGAACCTGGTGAGCTGAAATTCAGCAGGGATCTTCAGTTTTAAGTGCAGATTACAGGAAAATTATGGCGAACATGATAGGTCTACATATTTGCGAAATAGAAGGGAAAGAAATTAAATTTTTTTGAAAAAATTGCAAAATGACCCCCCCCCTTAACTTTTAGAAATCTGAACCGGATGGGCTGAAATTCGGTAGGGATCTTTAGTTTTAAGTGCAGACTACAGGAAAATTATAGTGAACCTGATAGGTCTACATATTTGCGAAATAGAAGGGAAAGAAATTAAATTTTTTTGAAAAAATTGCAAAAAATGTCCCTGTCCCTTAACTTCTACAAATCTGAACCTAGTGAGCTGAAATTCGGTAGGGATCTTCGGTTTTACGTGCAGATTACAGGAAAAATATAGCGAATACGATTGACCAACATATTTGCGAAATAGCAGGAAAAGAAATTAAATTTTTTGGAAAAAAATGCAAAAAATGACCCTGTCCCCCTCCTTAACTTCTACAAATCTGAATCTGGTGGGCTGAAATTCGGTAGGGATCTTTAGTTTTAAGTGCAGATTACAGGAAAATTATAGCGAACCTGATAGGTCTACATATTTGCGAAATAGAAGGGAAAGAAATTAAATTTTTTTGAAAAAAATGCAAAAAATGACCCTGTCCCCCCCTTAACTTCTACAAATCTGAACCTGGTGAGCTGAAATTTAGCAGGGATCTTCAGTTTTAAGTGCAGATTACAGGAAAATTATGGCGAACATGATAGGTCTACATATTTGCGAAATAGAAGGGAAAGAAATTAAATTTTTTTGAAAAAATTGCAAAATGACCCCCCACTTAACTTTTAGAAATCTGAACCGGATGGGCTGAAATTCGGTAGGGATCTTTAGTTTTAAGTGCAGACTACAGGAAAATTATAGTGAACCTGATAGGTCTACATATTTGCGAAATAGAAGGGAAAGAAATTAAATTTTTTTGAAAAAATTGCAAAAAATGTCCCTGTCCCTTAACTTCTACAAATCTGAACCTAGTGAGCTGAAATTCGGTAGGGATCTTCGGTTTTACGTGCAGATTACAGAAAAAATATAGCGAATACGATTGACCAACATATTTGCGAAATAGCAGGAAAAGAAATTAAATTTTTTGGAAATAAAATGCAAAAAATGACCCTGTCCCCCTCCTTAACTTCTACAAATCTGAATCTGGTGGGCTGAAATTCGGTAGGGATCTTTAGTTTTAAGTGCAGATTACAGGAAAATTATAGCGAACCTGATAGGAATACATATTTGCGAAATAGAAGGGAAAGAAATTAAATTTTTTTGAAAAAATTGCAAAAAATGTCCCTGTCCCTTAACTTCTACAAATCTGAACCTAGTGAGCTGAAATTCGGTAGGGATCTTCGGTTTTACGTGCAGATTACAGGAAAAATATAGCGAACACGATTGGCCTACATATTTGCGAAATAGAAGGGAAAGAAATTAAATTTTTTTGAAAAAATTGCAAAATGACCCCCCACTTAACTTTTAGAAATCTGAACCGGATGGGCTGAAATTCGGTAGGGATCTTTAGTTTTAAGTGCAGACTACAGGAAAATTATAGTGAAACTGATAGGTCTACATATTTGCGAAATAGAAGGGAAAGAAAATTAAATTTTTTTTGAAAAAATTGCAAAAAATGTCTCCTGTCCCCCCCCTTAACTTCTACAAATCTGAATCTGGTGGGCTGAAATTCGGTAGGGATCTTCGGTTTTACGTGCAGATTACAGAAAAAATATAGCGAATACGATTGACCAACATATTTGCGAAATAGCAGGAAAAGAAATTAAATTTTTTGGAAAAAAATGCAAAAAATGACCCTGTCCCCCTCCTTAACTTCTACAAATCTGAATCTGGTGGGCTGAAATTCGGTAGGGATCTTTAGTTTTAAGTGCAGATTACAGGAAAATTATAGCGAACCTGATAGGAATACATATTTGCGAAATAGAAGGGAAAGAAATTAAATTTTTTTGAAAAAATTGCAAAAAATGTCCCTGTCCCTTAACTTCTACAAATCTGAACCTAGTGAGCTGAAATTCGGTAGGGATCTTCGGTTTTACGTGCAGATTACAGGAAAAATATAGCGAACACGATTGACCTACATATTTGCGAAATAGCAGGAAAAGAAATTAAATTTTTTTGAAAAAAATGCAAAAAATGACCATGTCCCCCCCCTTAACTTCTACAAATCTGAATCTGGTGGGCTGAAATTCGGTAGGGATCTTTAGTTTTGAGTGCAGATTACAGAAAAATTATAGCGAAGCTGCTAGTTCTACATATTTGCGAAATAGAAGGGAAAGAAAATAAATTTTTTGGAAAAAATTGCAAAAAATGACCATGTCCCCCCCCTTAACTTCTACAAATCTGAACCGGATGGGCTGAAATTCGGTAGGGATCTTTAGTTTTAAGTGCAGACTACAGGAAAATTATAGCGAACCTGATAGGTCTACATATTTGCGAAATAGAAGGGAAAGAAATTAAATTTTTTTGAAAAAAATGCAAAAAATGACCCTGTCCCCCTCCTTAACTTCTACAAATCTGAATCTGGTGGGCTGCAATTCGGTTAAGATCTTTAGCTTTAAGTGCAGATTACAGGAAAATTATAGCGAACCTGATAGGTCTACATATTTGCGAAATAGAAGGGAAAGAAATTAAATTTTTTTGAAAAAATTGCAAAATGACCCCCCCCCTTAACTTTTAGAAATCTGAACCGGGTGGGCTGAAATTCGGTAGGGATCTTCAGTTTTACGTGCAGATTACAGGAAAATTATAGCGAACATGATAGGTCTACATATTTGTGAAATAGAAGGGAAAGAAATTAAATTTTTTTGAAAAAATTGCAAAATGACCCCCCCCTTAACTTTTAAAAATCTAAACCTGGTGAGCTGAAATTCAGTAAAGTTCTTCAGTTTTACGTGCAGATTACAGGAAAAATATAGCGCACATGATTGATTTACATATTTGCGAAATAGAAGGGAAAGAAATTAAATTTTGTCAAAAAAATTGCTAAAAATGACCCTGTCCCCCCCCTTAACTTCTACAAATCTGAACCGGATGGGCTGAAATTCGGTAGGGATCTTTAGTTTTAAGTGCAGACTACAGGAAAATTATAGCGAACCTGATAGGTCTACATATTTGCGAAATAGAAGGGAAAGAAATTAAATTTTTTTTAAAAAATTGCAAAAAATGACACTGTCCCCCTCCTTAACTTCTACAAATCTGAATCTGGTGGGCTGAAATTCGGTAGGGATCTTTAGTTTTAAGTGCAGATTACAGGAAAATTATAGCGAACCTGATAGGTCTACATATTTGCGAAATAGAAGGGAAAGAAATTAAATTTTTTTGAAAAAATTGCAAAAAATGTCCCTGTCCCTTAACTTCTACAAATCTGAACCTAGTGAGCTGAAATTCGGTAGGGATCTTCGGTTTCACGTGCAGATTACAGGAAAAATATAGCGAACCTGATAGGTCTACATATTTGCGAAATAGAAGGGAAAGAAATTAAATTTTTTTTAAAAAATTGCAAAAAATGACCCTGTCCCACCCCCTTAATTTCTACAAATCTAAACCTGGTGAGCTGAAATTCGGTCGGGATCTTTAGTTTTAAGTGCAGATTACAGGAAAATTATAGCGAACCTGATAGGTCTACATATTTGCGAAATAGAAGGGAAAGAAAATAAATTTTTTGGAAAAAATTGCAAAAAATGACCCTGCCCCCCCCCCTTAACTTCTACAAATCTGAACCTGGTGAGCTCAAATTCGGTAAGGATCTTCAGTTTTACGTGCAGATTACAGAAAAATTTAGCGCACACGATTGATTTACATATTTGCGAAATAGAAGGAAAAGAAATTAAATTTTTTTTTAAAAATTGCAAAAAATGACCCTGTCCCCCCCCTTAACTTCTACAAATCTGAACCGGATGGGCTGAAATTCGGTAGGGATCTTTAGTTTTAAGTGCAGACTACAGGAAAATTATAGTGAACCTGATAGGTCTACATATTTGCGAAATAGAAGGAAAAGAAATTAAATTTTTTTGAAAAAAATGCAAAAAATGACCCTGTCCCCCCTTAACTTCTACAAATCTGAACCTGGTGAGCTGAAATTCGGTAGGGATCTTTAGTTTTAAGTGCAGATTACAGGAAAATTATAGCGAACCTGATAGGTCTACATATTTGCGAAATAGAAGGGAAAGAAAATAAATTTTTTGGAAAAAATTGCAAAAAATGACCCTGTCCCTTAACTTCTACAAATCTGAACCTAGTGAGCTGAAATTCGGTAGGGATCTTCGGTTTTACGTGCAGATTACAGGAAAAATATAGCGAACACGATTGACCTACATATTTGCGAAATAGCAGGAAAAGAAATTAAATTTTTTTGAAAAAAATGCAAAAAATGACCATGTCCCCCCCCTTAACTTCTACAAATCTGAACCTGGTGGGCTGAAATTCGGTAGGGATCTTTAGTTTTAAGTGCAGATTACAGGAAAATTATAGCGAACCTGATAGGTCTACATATTTGCGAAATAGAAGGGAAAGAAATTAAATTTTTTTGAAAAAAATGCAAAAAATGACCTTGACCCGCCCTTAACTTCTACAAATCTGAACCGGATGGGCTGAAATTCGGTAGGGATCTTTAGTTTTAAGTGCAGACTACAGGAAAATTATAGCGAACCTGATAGGTCTACATATTTGCGAAATAGAAGGGAAAGAAAATAAATTTTTTGGAAAAAATTGCAAAAAATGACCCTGCCCCCCCCTTAACTTCTACAAATCTGAACCTGGTGAGCTCAAATTCGGTAAGGATCTTCAGTTTTACGTGCAGATTACAGAAAAAATATAGCGCACACGATTGATTTACATATTTGCGAAATAGAAGGGAAAGAAATTAAATTTTTTTTTAAAAATTGCAAAAAATGACCCTGTCCCACCCTCTTAACTTCTACAAATCTGAACCGGGTGGGCTGAAATTCGGTAGGGATCTTTAGTTTTGAGTGCAGATTACAGAAAAATTATAGCGAAGCTGATAGTTCTACATATTTGCGAAATAGAAGGGAAAGAAAATAAATTTTTTGGAAAAAATTGCAAAAAATGACTATGTCCCACCCCCTTAACTTCTACAAATCTGAACCTGGTGAGCTCAAATTCGGTAAGGATCTTCAGTTTTACGTGCAGATTACAGAAAAAATATAGCGCACACGATTGATTTACATATTTGCGAAATAGAAGGGAAAGAAATTAAATTTTTTTTTAAAAATTGCAAAAAATGACCCTGTCCCACCCTCTTAACTTCTACAAATCTGAACCGGGTGGGCTGAAATTCGGTAGGGATCTTTAGTTTTGAGTGCAGATTACAGAAAAATTATAGCGAAGCTGATAGTTCTACATATTTGCGAAATAGAAGGGAAAGAAAATAAATTTTTTGGAAAAAATTGCAAAAAATGACTATGTCCCACCCCCTTAATTTCTACAAATCTAAACCTGGTGAGCTGAAATTCGGTCGGGATCTTTAGTTTTAAGTGCAGATTACAGGAAAATTATAGCGAACCTGATAGGTCTACATATTTGCGAAATAGAAGGGAAAGAAATTAAATTTTGTCAAAAAAATTGCTAAAGATGACCCTGTTCCCCCCCCTTAACTTCTACAAATCTCAACCTGGTGAGCTGAAATTCGGTAGGGATCTTCAGTTTTACGTGCAGATTACAGGAAAATTATAGCGAACCTGATAGGTCTACATATTTGCGACAGAGAAGGGAAAGAAATTAAATTTTGTCAAAAAAATTGCTAAAAATGACCTTGTCCCCCCCCCCCCTTATCTTCTACTAATCTGAACCTGGTGAGGTGAAATTCAGCAGGGATCTTCAGTTTAAAGTGCAGATTACAGAAAAATTTAGCGAACATGATAGGTCTACATATTTGCGAAATAGAAGGGAAAGAAAATAAATTTTTTGGAAAAAATTGCAAAAAATGACCCTGCCCCCCCCTTAACTTCTACAAATCTGAACCTGGTGAGCTCAAATTCGGTAAGGATCTTCAGTTTTACGTGCAGATTACAGAAAAATTTAGCGCACACGATTGATTTACATATTTGCGAAATAGAAGGAAAAGAAATTAAATTTTTTTTTAAAAATTGCAAAAAATGACCTGTCCCCCCCCTTAACTTCTACAAATCTGAACCGGATGGGCTGAAATTCGGTAGGGATCTTTAGTTTTAAGTGCAGACTACAGGAAAATTATAGTGAACCTGATAGGTCTACATATTTGCGAAATAGAAGGAAAAGAAATTAAATTTTTTTGAAAAAAATGCAAAAAATGACCCTGTCCCCCCCTTAACTTCTACAAATCTGAACCTGGTGAGCTGAAATTCAGCAGGGATCTTCAGTTTTAAGTGAAGATTACAGGAAAATTATGGCGAACATGATAGGTCTACATATTTGCGAAATAGAAGGGAAAGAAATTAAATTTTTTTGAAAAAATTGCAAAATGACCCCCCCCTTAACTTTTAGAAATCTGAACCGGGTGGGCTGAAATTCGGTAGGGATCTTCAGTTTTACGTGCAGATTACAGGAAAATTATAGCGAACATGATAGGTCTACCTATTTGCGAAATAGAAGGGAAAGAAATTAAATTTTTTTGAAAAAATTGCAAAAAATGACCCTGTTCCCCCCCCTTAACTTCTACAAATATGAACCTGGTGAGCTGAAATTCGGTAAAGTTCTTCAGTTTTACGTGCAGATTACAGGAAAAATATAGCGCACATGATTGATTTACATATTTGCGAAATAGAAGGGAAAGAAATTAAATTTTGTCAAAAAAATTGCTAAAAATGACCCTGTCCCCCCCCTTAACTTCTACAAATCTGAACCTGGTGGGCTGAAATTCGGTAGGGATCATTAGTTTAAGTGCAGATTACAGGAAAATTATAGCGAACCTGATAGGTCTACATATTTGCGAAATAGAAGGGAAAGAAATTAAATTTTTTTGAAAAAAATGCAAAAAATGACCTTGTCCCCCCCTTAACTTCTACAAATCTGAACCGGATGGGCTGAAATTCGGTAGGGATCTTTAGTTTTAAGTGCAGACTACAGGAAAATTATAGCGAACCTGATAGGTCTACATATTTGCGAAATAGAAGGGAAAGGAATTAAATTTTTTTTAAAAAATTGCAAAAAATGACCCTGTCCCACCCCCTTATTTTCTACAAATCTAAACCTGGTGAGCTGAAATTCGGTCGAGATCTTTAGTTTTAAGTGCAGATTACAGGAAAATTATAGCGAACCTGATAGGTCTACATATTTGCGAAATAGAAGGGAAAGAAAATAAATTTTTTGGAAAAAATTGCAAAAAATGACCCTGCCCCCCCCTTAACTTCTACAAATCTGAACCTGGTGAGCTCAAATTTGGTTAGGATCTTCAGTTTTACGTGCAGATTACAGAAAAAATATAGCGCACACGATTGATTTACATATTTGCGAAATAGAAGGGAAAGAAATTAAATTTTTTTTTAAAAATTGCAAAAAATGACCCTGTCCCCCCCCTTAACTTCTACAAATCTGAACCGGATGGGCTGAAATTCGGTAGGGATCTTTAGTTTTAAGTGCAGACTACACGAAAATTATAGTGAACCTGATAGGTCTACATATTTGCGAAATAGAAGGGAAAAAAATTAAATTTTTTTGAAAAAATTGCAAAAAATGTCCCTGTCCCTTAACTTCTACAAATCTGAACCTAGTGAGCTGAAATTCGATAGGGATCTTCGGTTTTACGTGCAGATTACAGGAAAAATATAGCGAATACGATTGACCTACATATTTGCGAAATAGCAGGAAAAGAAATTAAATTTTTTTGAAAAAAATGCAAAAAATGACCCTGTCCCCCTCCTTAACTTCTACAAATCTGAATCTGGTGGGCTGAAATTCGGTAGGGATCTTTAGTTTTAAGTGCAGATTACAGGAAAATTATAGCGAACCTGATAGGTCTACATATTTGCGAAATAGAAGGGAAAGAAATTAAATTTTTTTGAAAAAAATGCAAAAAATGACACTGTCCCCCCCTTAACTTCTACAAATCTGAACCTGGTGAGCTGAAATTCAGCAGGGATCTTCAGTTTTAAGTGCAGATTACAGAAAAATTATAGCGAACATGATAGGTCTACATATTTGCGAAATAGAAGGGAAAGAAATTAAATTTTTTTGAAAAAATTGCAAAATGACCCCCCCCTTAACTTTTAGAAATCTGAACCGGGTGGGCTGAAATTCGGTAGGGATTTTCAGTTTTACGTGCAGATTACAGGAAAAATATAGCGAACCCGATTGGCCTACATATTTGCGACAGAGAAGGGAAAGAAATTAAATTTTGTCAAAAAAATTGCTGAAAATGACCCTGCCCTCCCCTTAACTTCTACAAATCTGAACCTGGTGAGCTGAAATTCGGTCGGGATCTTTAGTTTTAAGTGCAGATTACAGGAAAATTATAGCGAACCTGATAGGTCTACATATTTGCGAAATAGAAGGGAAAGAAATTAAATTTTTTTGAAAAAATTGCAAAAAATGACCCTGTCCCACCCCCTTAATTTCTACAAATCTGAACCTGGTGAGCTGAAATTCGGTAAAGTTCTTCAGTTTTACGTGCAGATTACAGGAAAAATATAGCGCACATGATTGATTTACATATTTGCGAAATAGAAGGGAAAGAAATTAAATTTTGTCAAAAAAATTGCTAAAAATGACACTGTCCCCCCCCTTAACTTCTACAAATCTGAACCTGGTGGGCTGAAATTCGGTAGGGATCATTAGTTTTAAGTGCAGATTACAGGAAAATTATAGCGAACCTGATAGGTCTACATATTTGCGAAATAGAAGGGAAAGAAATTAAATTTTTTTGAAAAAAATGCAAAAAATGACCTTGTCCCCCCCTTAATTTCTACAAATCTGAACCTGGTGAGCTGAAATTCGGTCGGGATCTTTAGTTTTAAGTGCAGATTACAGGAAAATTATAGCGAACATGATAGGTCTACATATTTGCGAAATAGAAGGGAAAGAAATTAAATTTTTTTTTAAAAATTGCAAAAAATGACCCTGTCCCCCCCCTTAACTTCTACAAATCTGAACCGGATGGGCTGAAATTCGGTAGGGATCTTTAGTTTTAAGTGCAGACTACAGGAAAATTATAGTGAACCTGATAGGTCTACATATTTGCGAAATAGAAGGGAAAGAAATTAAATTTTTTTGAAAAAATTGCAAAAAATGTCCCTGTCCCTTAACTTCTACAAATCTCAACCTGGTGAGCTGAAATTCGGTAGGGATCTTCAGTTTTACGTGCAGATTACAGGAAAATTATAGCGAACCTGATAGGTCTACATATTTGCGAAATAGAAGGGAAAGAAAATAAATTTCTTGGAAAAAATTGCAAAAAATGACCCTGTCCCCCCCTTAACTTCTACAAATCTGAACCTGGTGAGCTGAAATTCGGTAGGGATCTTTAGTTTTAAGTGCAGACTACAGGAAAATTATTGCGAACCTGATAGGTCTACATATTTGCGAAATAGAAGGGAAAGAAATTAAATTTTTTTGAAAAAAATTCAAAAAATGACCCTGTCCCCCCCTTAACTTCTACAAATCTGAACCTGGTGAGCTGAAATTCGGTAGGGATCTTCAGTTTTACGTGCAGATTAGAGGAAAAATATAGCGCACACGATTGATTTACATATTTGCGAAATAGAAGGGAAAGAAATTAAATTTTGTCAAAAAAATTGCTAAAAATGACCCTGTCCCCCCCTTAACTTCTACAAATCTGAACCTGGTGGGCTGAAATTCGGTAGGGATCTTTAGTTTTAAGTGCAGATTACAGGAAAATTATAGCGAACCTGATAGGTCCACATATTTGCGAAATAGAAGGGAATGAAATTAAATTTTTTTGAAAAAAAATCAAAAAATGACCCTGTCCCCCCCTTAACTTCTACAAATCTGAACCTGGTGAGCTGAAATTCAGCAGGGATCTTCAGTTTTAAGTGCAGATTACAGGAAAATTATAGCGAACCTGATAGGTCTACATATTTGCAAAATAGAAGGGAAAGAAATTAAATTTTTTTGAAAAAAATTCAAAAAATGACCCTGTCCCCCCCTTAACTTCTACAAATCTGAACCTGGTGAGCTGAAATTCAGCAGGGATCTTCAGTTTTAAGTGCAGATTACAGGAAAAATGTAGCGCACACGATTGATTTACATATTTGCGAAATAGAAGGGAAAGAAATTAAATTTTGTCAAAAAAATTGCTAAAAATGACCCTGTCCCCCCCTTAACTTCTACAAATCTGAACCTGGTGGGCTGAAATTCGGTAGGGATCTTTAGTTTTAAGTGCAGATTACAGGAAAATTATAGCGAACCTGATAGGTCTACATATTTGCGAAATAGAAGGGAAATAAATTAAATTTTTTTTTAAAAATTGCAAAAAATGACGCTGTCCCCCCCCTTAACTTCTACAAATCTGAACCGAATGGGCTGAAATTCGGTAGGGATCTTTAGTTTTAAGTGCAGACTACAGGAAAATTATAGTGAACCTGATAGGTCTACATATTTGCGATATAGAAGGGAAAGAAATTAAATTTTTTTGAAAAAATTGCAAAAAATGTCCCTGTCCCTTAACTTCTACAAATCTGAACCTAGTGAGCTGAAATTCTGTAGGGATCTTCGGTTTTACGTGCAGATTACAGGAAAAATATAGCGAATACGATTGACCTATATTTTTGCGAAATAGCAGGAAAAGAAATTAAATTTTTTTGAAAAAAATGCAAAAAATGACCCTGTCCCCCTCCTTAACTTCTACAAATCTGAATCTGGTGGGCTGAAATTCGGTAGGGATCTTTAGTTTTGAGTGCAAATTACAGGAAAATTATAGCGAACCTGATAGGTCTACATATTTGCGAAATAGAAGGGAAAGAAATTAAATTTTTTTGAAAAAAATGCAAAAAATGACACTGTCCCCCCCTTAACTTCTACAAATCTGAACCTGGTGAGCTGAAATTCAGCAGGGATCTTCAGTTTTAAGTGCAGATTACAGAAAAATTATAGCGAACATGATAGGTCTACATATTTGCGAAATAGAAGGGAAAGAAATTAAATTTTTTTGAAAAAATTGCAAAATGACCCCCCCCTTAACTTTTAGAAATCTGAACCGGGTGGGCTGAAATTCGGTAGGGATTTTCAGTTTTACGTGCAGATTACAGGAAAAATATAGCGAACCCGATTGGCCTACATATTTGCGACAGAGAAGGGAAAGAAATTAAATTTTGTCAAAAAAATTGCTGAAAATGACCCTGCCCTCCCCTTAACTTCTACAAATCTGAACCTGGTGAGCTGAAATTCGGTCGGGATCTTTAGTTTTAAGTGCAGATTACAGGAAAATTATAGCGAACCTGATAGGTCTACATATTTGCGAAATAGAAGGGAAAGAAATTAAATTTTTTTGAAAAAATTGCAAAAAATGACCCTGTCCCACCCCCTTAATTTCTACAAATCTGAACCTGGTGAGCTGAAATTCGGTAAAGTTCTTCAGTTTTACGTGCAGATTACAGGAAAAATATAGCGCACATGATTGATTTACATATTTGCGAAATAGAAGGGAAAGAAATTAAATTTTGTCAAAAAAATTGCTAAAAATGACACTGTCCCCCCCCTTAACTTCTACAAATCTGAACCTGGTGGGCTGAAATTCGGTAGGGATCATTAGTTTTAAGTGCAGATTACAGGAAAATTATAGCGAACCTGATAGGTCTACATATTTGCGAAATAGAAGGGAAAGAAATTAAATTTTTTTGAAAAAAATGCAAAAAATGACCTTGTCCCCCCCTTAACTTCTACAAATCTGAACCGGATGGGCTGAAATTCGGTAGGGATCTTTAGTTTTAAGTGCAGACTACAGGAAAATTATAGCGAACCTGATAGGTCTACATATTTGCGAAATAGAAGGGAAAGAAATTAAATTTTTTTGAAAAAATTGCAAAAAATGACCCTGTCCCACCCCCTTAATTTCTACAAATCTGAACCTGGTGAGCTGAAATTCGGTCGGGATCTTTAGTTTTAAGTGCAGATTACAGGAAAATTATAGCGAACATGATAGGTCTACATATTTGCGAAATAGAAGGGAAAGAAATTAAATTTTTTTTTAAAAATTGCAAAAAATGACCCTGTCCCCCCCCTTAACTTCTACAAATCTGAACCGGATGGGCTGAAATTCGGTAGGGATCTTTAGTTTTAAGTGCAGACTACAGGAAAATTATAGTGAACCTGATAGGTCTACATATTTGCGAAATAGAAGGGAAAGAAATTAAATTTTTTTGAAAAAAATTGAAAAAAATGTCCCTGTCCCTTAACTTCTACAAATCTCAACCTGGTGAGCTGAAATTCGGTAGGGATCTTCAGTTTTACGTGCAGATTACAGGAAAATTATAGCGAACCTGATAGGTCTACATATTTGCGAAATAGAAGGGAAAGAAAATAAATTTCTTGGAAAAAATTGCAAAAAATGACCCTGTCCCCCCCTTAACTTCTACAAATCTGAACCTGGTGAGCTGAAATTCGGTAGGGATCTTTAGTTTTAAGTGCAGACTACAGGAAAATTATTGCGAACCTGATAGGTCTACATATTTGCGAAATAGAAGGGAAAGAAATTAAATTTTTTTTAAAAAATTGCAAAAAATGTACCTTTCCCTTAACTTCTACAAATCTGAACCTGGTGAGCTGAAATTCGGTAGGGATCTTCAGTTTTACGTGCAGATTACAGAAAAAATATAGCGCACACGATTGATTTACATATTTGCGAAATAGAAGGGAAAGAAATTAAATTTTTTTTTTTAAATTGCAAAAAATGACCCTGTCCCCCCCCCCTTAACTTCTACAAATCAGAACCTGGTGAGCGGAAATTCGGTAAGGATCTTCAGTTTTACGTGCAGATTACAGGAAAAATATAGCGAACCCGATTGGCCTACATATTTGCGAAATAGAAGGGATAGAAATTAAATTTTTTTAAAAAAATTGCAAAAAATTCCCCTGCCCCCCCCCTTTAACTTCTACAAATCTGAACCTGGTGAGCGGAAATTCGGTAAGGATCTTCAGTTTTACGTGCAGATTACAGGAAAAATATAGCGAACCCGATTGGCCTACATATTTGCGAAATAGAAGGGATAGAAATTAAATTTTTTTAAAAAAATTGCAAAAAATTCCCCTGCCCCCCCCCTTTAACTTCTACAAATCTGAACCTGGTGAGCTGAAATTCGGTAAAGTTCTTCAGTTTTACGTGCAGATTACAGGAAAAATATAGCGCACATGATTGATTTACATATTTGCGAAATAGAAGGGAAAGAAATTAAATTTTGTCAAAAAAATTGCAAAAAATGACCCTGCCCCCCCCTTAACTTCTACAAATCTGAACCTGGTGAGCTCAAATTCGGTAAGGATCTTCAGTTTTACGTGCAGATTACAGAAAAATTTAGCGCACACGATTGATTTACATATTTGCGAAATAGAAGGAAAAGAAATTAAATTTTTTTTTAAAAATTGCAAAAAATGACCTGTCCCCCCCCTTAACTTCTACAAATCTGAACCGGATGGGCTGAAATTCGGTAGGGATCTTTAGTTTTAAGTGCAGACTACAGGAAAATTATAGTGAACCTGATAGGTCTACATATTTGCGAAATAGAAGGAAAAGAAATTAAATTTTTTTGAAAAAAATGCAAAAAATGACCCTGTCCCCCCCTTAACTTCTACAAATCTGAACCTGGTGAGCTGAAATTCAGCAGGGATCTTCAGTTTTAAGTGCAGATTACAGGAAAATTATGGCGAACATGATAGGTCTACATATTTGCGAAATAGAAGGGAAAGAAATTAAATTTTTTTGAAAAAATTGCAAAATGACCCCCCCCTTAACTTTTAGAAATCTGAACCGGGTGGGCTGAAATTCGGTAGGGATCTTCAGTTTTACGTGCAGATTACAGGAAAATTATAGCGAACATGATAGGTCTACCTATTTGCGAAATAGAAGGGAAAGAAATTAAATTTTTTTGAAAAAATTGCAAAAAATGACCCTGTTCCCCCCCCTTAACTTCTACAAATATGAACCTGGTGAGCTGAAATTCGGTAAAGTTCTTCAGTTTTACGTGCAGATTACAGGAAAAATATAGCGCACATGATTGATTTACATATTTGCGAAATAGAAGGGAAAGAAATTAAATTTTGTCAAAAAAATTGCTAAAAATGACCCTGTCCCCCCCCTTAACTTCTACAAATCTGAACCTGGTGGGCTGAAATTCGGTAGGGATCATTAGTTTTAAGTGCAGATTACAGGAAAATTATAGCGAACCTGATAGGTCTACATATTTGCGAAATAGAAGGGAAAGAAATTAAATTTTTTTGAAAAAAATGCAAAAAATGACCTTGTCCCCCCCTTAACTTCTACAAATCTGAACCGGATGGGCTGAAATTCGGTAGGGATCTTTAGTTTTAAGTGCAGACTACAGGAAAATTATAGCGAACCTGATAGGTCTACATATTTGCGAAATAGAAGGGAAAGAAATTAAATTTTTTTTAAAAAATTGCAAAAAATGACCCTGTCCCACCCCCTTATTTTCTACAAATCTAAACCTGGTGAGCTGAAATTCGGTCGAGATCTTTAGTTTTAAGTGCAGATTACAGGAAAATTATAGCGAACCTGATAGGTCTACATATTTGCGAAATAGAAGGGAAAGAAAATAAATTTTTTGGAAAAAATTGCAAAAAATGACCCTGCCCCCCCCTTAACTTCTACAAATCTGAACCTGGTGAGCTCAAATTTGGTTAGGATCTTCAGTTTTACGTGCAGATTACAGAAAAAATATAGCGCACACGATTGATTTACATATTTGCGAAATAGAAGGGAAAGAAATTAAATTTTTTTTTAAAAATTGCAAAAAATGACCCTGTCCCCCCCCTTAACTTCTACAAATCTGAACCGGATGGGCTGAAATTCGGTAGGGATCTTTAGTTTTAAGTGCAGACTACACGAAAATTATAGTGAACCTGATAGGTCTACATATTTGCGAAATAGAAGGGAAAAAAATTAAATTTTTTTGAAAAAATTGCAAAAAATGTCCCTGTCCCTTAACTTCTACAAATCTGAACCTAGTGAGCTGAAATTCGATAGGGATCTTCGGTTTTACGTGCAGATTACAGGAAAAATATAGCGAATACGATTGACCTACATATTTGCGAAATAGCAGGAAAAGAAATTAAATTTTTTTGAAAAAAATGCAAAAAATGACCCTGTCCCCCTCCTTAACTTCTACAAATCTGAATCTGGTGGGCTGAAATTCGGTAGGGATCTTTAGTTTTAAGTGCAGATTACAGGAAAATTATAGCGAACCTGATAGGTCTACATATTTGCGAAATAGAAGGGAAAGAAATTAAATTTTTTTGAAAAAAATGCAAAAAATGACACTGTCCCCCCCTTAACTTCTACAAATCTGAACCTGGTGAGCTGAAATTCAGCAGGGATCTTCAGTTTTAAGTGCAGATTACAGAAAAATTATAGCGAACATGATAGGTCTACATATTTGCGAAATAGAAGGGAAAGAAATTAAATTTTTTTGAAAAAATTGCAAAATGACCCCCCCCTTAACTTTTAGAAATCTGAACCGGGTGGGCTGAAATTCGGTAGGGATTTTCAGTTTTACGTGCAGATTACAGGAAAAATATAGCGAACCCGATTGGCCTACATATTTGCGACAGAGAAGGGAAAGAAATTAAATTTTGTCAAAAAAATTGCTGAAAATGACCCTGCCCTCCCCTTAACTTCTACAAATCTGAACCTGGTGAGCTGAAATTCGGTCGGGATCTTTAGTTTTAAGTGCAGATTACAGGAAAATTATAGCGAACCTGATAGGTCTACATATTTGCGAAATAGAAGGGAAAGAAATTAAATTTTTTTGAAAAAATTGCAAAAAATGACCCTGTCCCACCCCCTTAATTTCTACAAATCTGAACCTGGTGAGCTGAAATTCGGTAAAGTTCTTCAGTTTTACGTGCAGATTACAGGAAAAATATAGCGCACATGATTGATTTACATATTTGCGAAATAGAAGGGAAAGAAATTAAATTTTGTCAAAAAAATTGCTAAAAATGACACTGTCCCCCCCCTTAACTTCTACAAATCTGAACCTGGTGGGCTGAAATTCGGTAGGGATCATTAGTTTTAAGTGCAGATTACAGGAAAATTATAGCGAACCTGATAGGTCTACATATTTGCGAAATAGAAGGGAAAGAAATTAAATTTTTTTGAAAAAAATGCAAAAAATGACCTTGTCCCCCCCTTAACTTCTACAAATCTGAACCGGATGGGCTGAAATTCGGTAGGGATCTTTAGTTTTAAGTGCAGACTACAGGAAAATTATAGCGAACCTGATAGGTCTACATATTTGCGAAATAGAAGGGAAAGAAATTAAATTTTTTTGAAAAAATTGCAAAAAATGACCCTGTCCCACCCCCTTAATTTCTACAAATCTGAACCTGGTGAGCTGAAATTCGGTCGGGATCTTTAGTTTTAAGTGCAGATTACAGGAAAATTATAGCGAACATGATAGGTCTACATATTTGCGAAATAGAAGGGAAAGAAATTAAATTTTTTTTTAAAAATTGCAAAAAATGACCCTGTCCCCCCCCTTAACTTCTACAAATCTGAACCGGATGGGCTGAAATTCGGTAGGGATCTTTAGTTTTAAGTGCAGACTACAGGAAAATTATAGTGAACCTGATAGGTCTACATATTTGCGAAATAGAAGGGAAAGAAATTAAATTTTTTTGAAAAAATTGCAAAAAATGTCCCTGTCCCTTAACTTCTACAAATCTCAACCTGGTGAGCTGAAATTCGGTAGGGATCTTCAGTTTTACGTGCAGATTACAGGAAAATTATAGCGAACCTGATAGGTCTACATATTTGCGAAATAGAAGGGAAAGAAAATAAATTTCTTGGAAAAAATTGCAAAAAATGACCCTGTCCCCCCCTTAACTTCTACAAATCTGAACCTGGTGAGCTGAAATTCGGTAGGGATCTTTAGTTTTAAGTGCAGACTACAGGAAAATTATTGCGAACCTGATAGGTCTACATATTTGCGAAATAGAAGGGAAAGAAATTAAATTTTTTTTAAAAAATTGCAAAAAATGTACCTTTCCCTTAACTTCTACAAATCTGAACCTGGTGAGCTGAAATTCGGTAGGGATCTTCAGTTTTACGTGCAGATTACAGAAAAAATATAGCGCACACGATTGATTTACATATTTGCGAAATAGAAGGGAAAGAAATTAAATTTTTTTTTTTTAAATTGCAAAAAATGACCCTGTCCCCCCCCCTTAACTTCTACAAATCAGAACCTGGTGAGCGGAAATTCGGTAAGGATCTTCAGTTTTACGTGCAGATTACAGGAAAAATATAGCGAACCCGATTGGCCTACATATTTGCGAAATAGAAGGGATAGAAATTAAATTTTTTTGAAAAAATTGCAAAAAATGTCCCTGCCCCCCCCCCCCCCTTTAACTTCTACAAATCTGAACCTGGTGAGCTGAAATTCGGTAAGGTTCTTCAGTTTTACGTGCAGATTAGAGGAAAAATATAGCGCACACGATTGATTTACATATTTGCGAAATAGAAGGGAAAGAAATTAAATTTTGTCAAAAAAATTGCTAAAAATGACCCTGTCCCCCCCTTAACTTCTACAAATCTGAACCTGGTGGGCTGAAATTCGGTAGGGATCTTTAGTTTTAAGTGCAGATTACAGGAAAATTATAGCGAACCTGATAGGTCCACATATTTGCGAAATAGAAGGGAATGAAATTAAATTTTTTTGAAAAAAATGCAAAAAATGACCCTGTCCCCCCCTTAACTTCTACAAATCTGAACCTGGTGAGCTGAAATTCAGCAGGGATCTTCAGTTTTAAGTGCAGATTACAGGAAAATTATAGCGAACCTGATAGGTCTACATATTTGCAAAATAGAAGGGAAAGAAATTAAATTTTTTTGAAAAAAATTCAAAAAATGACCCTGTCCCCCCCTTAACTTCTACAAATCTGAACCTGGTGAGCTGAAATTCAGCAGGGATCTTCAGTTTTAAGTGCAGATTACAGGAAAAATGTAGCGCACACGATTGATTTACATATTTGCGAAATAGAAGGGAAAGAAATTAAATTTTGTCAAAAAAATTGCTAAAAATGACCCTGTCCCCCCCTTAACTTCTACAAATCTGAACCTGGTGGGCTGAAATTCGGTAGGGATCTTTAGTTTTAAGTGCAGATTACAGGAAAATTATAGCGAACCTGATAGGTCTACATATTTGCGAAATAGAAGGGAAATAAATTAAATTTTTTTTTAAAAATTGCAAAAAATGACGCTGTCCCCCCCCTTAACTTCTACAAATCTGAACCGAATGGGCTGAAATTCGGTAGGGATCTTTAGTTTTAAGTGCAGACTACAGGAAAATTATAGTGAACCTGATAGGTCTACATATTTGCGATATAGAAGGGAAAGAAATTAAATTTTTTTGAAAAAATTGCAAAAAATGTCCCTGTCCCTTAACTTCTACAAATCTGAACCTAGTGAGCTGAAATTCTGTAGGGATCTTCGGTTTTACGTGCAGATTACAGGAAAAATATAGCGAATACGATTGACCTATATTTTTGCGAAATAGCAGGAAAAGAAATTAAATTTTTTTGAAAAAAATGCAAAAAATGACCCTGTCCCCCTCCTTAACTTCTACAAATCTGAATCTGGTGGGCTGAAATTCGGTAGGGATCTTTAGTTTTGAGTGCAAATTACAGGAAAATTATAGCGAACCTGATAGGTCTACATATTTGCGAAATAGAGGGGAAAGAAATTAAATTTTTTTGAAAAAAATGCAAAAAATGACACTGTCCCCCCCTTAACTTCTACAAATCTGAACCTGGTGAGCTGAAATTCAGCAGGGATCTTCAGTTTTAAGTGCAGATTACAGAAAAATTATAGCGAACATGATAGGTCTACATATTTGCGAAATAGAAGGGAAAGAAATTAAATTTTTTTTAAAAAATTGCAAAAAATGTACCTTTCCCTTAACTTCTACAAATCTGAACCTGGTGAGCTGAAATTCGGTAGGGATCTTCAGTTTTACGTGCAGATTACAGAAAAAATATAGCGCACACGATTGATTTACATATTTGCGAAATAGAAGGGAAAGAAATTAAATTTTTTTTTTAAATTGCAAAAAATGACCCTGTCCCCCCCCCTTAACTTCTACAAATCAGAACCTGGTGAGCGGAAATTCGGTAAGGATCTTCAGTTTTACGTGCAGATTACAGGAAAAATATAGCGAACCCGATTGGACTACATATTTGCGAAATAGAAGGGATAGAAATTAAATTTTTTTGAAAAAAATGCAAAAAATGACACTGTCCCCCCCTTAACTTCTACAAATCTGAACCTGGTGAGCTGAAATTCGGTAAGGTTCTTCAGTTTTACGTGCAGATTAGAGGAAAAATATAGCGCACACGATTGATTTACATATTTGCGAAATAGAAGGGAAAGAAATTAAATTTTGTCAAAAAAATTGCTAAAAATGACCCTGTCCCCCCCCTTAACTTCTACAAATCTGAACCTGGTGGGCTGAAATTCGGTAGGGATCTTCAGTTTTAAGTGCAGATTACAGAAAAATTATAGCGAACATGATAGGTCTACATATTTGCGAAATAGAAGGGAAAGAAATTAAATTTTTTTGAAAAAATTGCAAAAAATGTCCCTGTCCCTTAACTTCTACAAATCTCAACCTGGTGAGCTGAAATTCGGTAGGGATCTTCAGTTTTACGTGCAGATTACAGGAAAATTATAGCGAACCTGATAGGTCTACATATTTGCGAAATAGAAGGGAAAGAAAATAAATTTCTTGGAAAAAATTGCAAAAAATGACCCTGTCCCCCCCTTAACTTCTACAAATCTGAACCTGGTGAGCTGAAATTCGGTAGGGATCTTTAGTTTTAAGTGCAGACTACAGGAAAATTATTGCGAACCTGATAGGTCTACATATTTGCGAAATAGAAGGGAAAGAAATTAAATTTTTTTTAAAAAATTGCAAAAAATGTACCTTTCCCTTAACTTCTACAAATCTGAACCTGGTGAGCTGAAATTCGGTAGGGATCTTCAGTTTTACGTGCAGATTACAGAAAAAATATAGCGCACACGATTGATTTACATATTTGCGAAATAGAAGGGAAAGAAATTAAATTTTTTTTTTTAAATTGCAAAAAATGACCCTGTCCCCCCCCCTTAACTTCTACAAATCAGAACCTGGTGAGCGGAAATTCGGTAAGGATCTTCAGTTTTACGTGCAGATTACAGGAAAAATATAGCGAACCCGATTGGCCTACATATTTGCGAAATAGAAGGGATAGAAATTAAATTTTTTTGAAAAAATTGCAAAAAATGTCCCTGCCCCCCCCCCCCTTTAACTTCTACAAATCTGAACCTGGTGAGCTGAAATTCGGTAAGGTTCTTCAGTTTTACGTGCAGATTAGAGGAAAAATATAGCGCACACGATTGATTTACATATTTGCGAAATAGAAGGGAAAGAAATTAAATTTTGTCAAAAAAATTGCTAAAAATGACCCTGTCCCCCCCTTAACTTCTACAAATCTGAACCTGGTGGGCTGAAATTCGGTAGGGATCTTTAGTTTTAAGTGCAGATTACAGGAAAATTATAGCGAACCTGATAGGTCCACATATTTGCGAAATAGAAGGGAATGAAATTAAATTTTTTTGAAAAAAATGCAAAAAATGACCCTGTCCCCCCCTTAACTTCTACAAATCTGAACCTGGTGAGCTGAAATTCAGCAGGGATCTTCAGTTTTAAGTGCAGATTACAGGAAAATTATAGCGAACCTGATAGGTCTACATATTTGCAAAATAGAAGGGAAAGAAATTAAATTTTTTTGAAAAAAATTCAAAAAATGACCCTGTCCCCCCCTTAACTTCTACAAATCTGAACCTGGTGAGCTGAAATTCAGCAGGGATCTTCAGTTTTAAGTGCAGATTACAGGAAAAATGTAGCGCACACGATTGATTTACATATTTGCGAAATAGAAGGGAAAGAAATTAAATTTTGTCAAAAAAATTGCTAAAAATGACCCTGTCCCCCCCTTAACTTCTACAAATCTGAACCTGGTGGGCTGAAATTCGGTAGGGATCTTTAGTTTTAAGTGCAGATTACAGGAAAATTATAGCGAACCTGATAGGTCTACATATTTGCGAAATAGAAGGGAAATAAATTAAATTTTTTTTTAAAAATTGCAAAAAATGACGCTGTCCCCCCCCTTAACTTCTACAAATCTGAACCGAATGGGCTGAAATTCGGTAGGGATCTTTAGTTTTAAGTGCAGACTACAGGAAAATTATAGTGAACCTGATAGGTCTACATATTTGCGATATAGAAGGGAAAGAAATTAAATTTTTTTGAAAAAATTGCAAAAAATGTCCCTGTCCCTTAACTTCTACAAATCTGAACCTAGTGAGCTGAAATTCTGTAGGGATCTTCGGTTTTACGTGCAGATTACAGGAAAAATATAGCGAATACGATTGACCTATATTTTTGCGAAATAGCAGGAAAAGAAATTAAATTTTTTTGAAAAAAATGCAAAAAATGACCCTGTCCCCCTCCTTAACTTCTACAAATCTGAATCTGGTGGGCTGAAATTCGGTAGGGATCTTTAGTTTTGAGTGCAAATTACAGGAAAATTATAGCGAACCTGATAGGTCTACATATTTGCGAAATAGAGGGGAAAGAAATTAAATTTTTTTGAAAAAAATGCAAAAAATGACACTGTCCCCCCCTTAACTTCTACAAATCTGAACCTGGTGAGCTGAAATTCAGCAGGGATCTTCAGTTTTAAGTGCAGATTACAGAAAAATTATAGCGAACATGATAGGTCTACATATTTGCGAAATAGAAGGGAAAGAAATTAAATTTTTTTTAAAAAATTGCAAAAAATGTACCTTTCCCTTAACTTCTACAAATCTGAACCTGGTGAGCTGAAATTCGGTAGGGATCTTCAGTTTTACGTGCAGATTACAGAAAAAATATAGCGCACACGATTGATTTACATATTTGCGAAATAGAAGGGAAAGAAATTAAATTTTTTTTTTAAATTGCAAAAAATGACCCTGTCCCCCCCCCTTAACTTCTACAAATCAGAACCTGGTGAGCGGAAATTCGGTAAGGATCTTCAGTTTTACGTGCAGATTACAGGAAAAATATAGCGAACCCGATTGGACTACATATTTGCGAAATAGAAGGGATAGAAATTAAATTTTTTTGAAAAAAATGCAAAAAATGACACTGTCCCCCCCTTAACTTCTACAAATCTGAACCTGGTGAGCTGAAATTCGGTAAGGTTCTTCAGTTTTACGTGCAGATTAGAGGAAAAATATAGCGCACACGATTGATTTACATATTTGCGAAATAGAAGGGAAAGAAATTAAATTTTGTCAAAAAAATTGCTAAAAATGACCCTGTCCCCCCCCTTAACTTCTACAAATCTGAACCTGGTGGGCTGAAATTCGGTAGGGATCTTCAGTTTTAAGTGCAGATTACAGAAAAATTATAGCGAACATGATAGGTCTACATATTTGCGAAATAGAAGGGAAAGAAATTAAATTTTTTTTTTTAAATTGCAAAAAATGACCCTGTCCCCCCCCCCCCTTAACTTCTACAAATCAGAACCTGGTGAGCGGAAATTCGGTAAGGATCTTCAGTTTTACGTGCAGATTACAGGAAAAATATAGCGAACCCGATTGGCCTACATATTTGCGAAATAGAAGGGATAGAAATTAAATTTTTTTAAAAAAATTGCAAAAAATTCCCCTGCCCCCCCCCTTTAACTTCTACAAATCTGAACCTGGTGAGCTGAAATTCGGTAAGGTTCTTCAGTTTTACGTGCAGATTAGAGGAAAAATATAGCGCACACGATTGATTTACATATTTGCGAAATAGAAGGGAAAGAAATTAAATTTTGTCAAAAAAATTGCTAAAAATGACCCTGTCCCCCCCCTTAACTTCTACAAATCTGAACCTGGTGGGCTGAAATTCGGTAGGGATCTTTAGTTTTAAGTGCAGATTACAGGAAAATTATAGCGAACCTGATAGGTCTACATATTTGCGAAATAGAAGGGAAAGAAATTAAATTTTTTTGAAAAAAAATGCAAAAAATGACCCTTTCCCCCCCTTAACTTCTACAAATCTGAACCTGGTGAGCTGAAATTCAGCAGGGATCTTCAGTTTTAAGTGCAGATTACAGGAAAATTATAGCGAACCCGATTGGCCTACATATTTGCGACAGAGAAGGGAAAGAAATTAAATTTTGTCAAAAAAATTGCTAAAAATGACCCTGTCCCCTCCCCTTAACTTCTACAAATCTGAACCGGATGGGCTGAAATTCGGTAGGGATCTTTAGTTTTAAGTGCAGATTACAGGAAAATTATAGCGAACCTGATAGGTCTACATATTTGCGAAATGGAAGGGAAAGAAATTAAATTTTTTTGAAAAAATTGCAAAAAATGTCCCTGTCCCTTAACTTCTACAAATCTGAACCTGGTGAGCTGAAATTCGGTAGGGATCTTCAGTTTTAAGTGCAGGAAAATTATAGCGAACCTGATTGGTGATCATAAGTATAATTACAGAGAAATATAAAAATTTATTAATAAAATAAAATAATAAAAATATTTATTCTTATCTTATTATAGTATATTACCATTTTGTTTAATTTGTTTTTAATTTTAAAAGAATTGTTAATATAATTTTAAAAAAATTTTGTTTGAATATTTGTGTACGGAACCCTCGATCTTAGTGCGAGTGCAACTCGCACTTGTCTGATTTTTTTAAGTATACTATTCTGTAAATAGTTAGTAATTAACAATTATAATTTGTTAAATCTTGCTTAAACAATAATAATTACACAGGTCAACAACAGAAAGGCTTACTTTTTTTTATGAGATATGATAGTGGTTTCCGAAGTATTTTTTGACGCTGAACACGATCCTGGGTCCAAAAATTGGCCATCACGTCAGGATTTTGAGAAAAGTGGGGGTAAAGACTCCAAAAAACGTGTTTTTAAGCGTTTTCAATATTTTTTTCTCCTAAACCTGTCGTGCTAGAAACATTTACATAGACTTAAATTGAAGCTTGAATTGTCCACTACAAGACCCATGTCCGTAAGACCGAAAAAAATTAAAATTTTTTTTAAAAAATTAGGTTGCATAAAATATAACAATTAATTTTTTTCATCAAATACGTGTATTAAACTGTAGATGGTACAAATTTCATTTAAAAATATTAATAATTAACTAGTCAGCAAATTTTTGAAATAAAAAAACAAACTCTCTACAACAAAAAATGGCTCCATTTTTTTATGAGATATGATAGTGGTTTCCGAAGTATTTTTGACGCTGAACACGATCCCGGGTCCAAAAATTGGCCTTCACGTCAGGATTTTGAGAAAAGTGGGGGTAAAGATCCCAAAAACGTGTTTTTGAGCGTTTTTAATATTTTTTTTCTCCTAGACCTGACGTGCCAGAAACTTCTACATAGACTTAAATTGAAGCTTGAATTGTCTACTACCAGACTCATATCCGTAAGACCAAAAAAATTAAAATTTTCTTCAAAAAATTATGTTAAGGTTACCAAAAATGTGTATTCTTAGGTTGCTTTAATGGATTTTTTAAAATTGTTTTGGATTTGTTTGAAAATTGTTACTCGGAGGTTTTTGGGGTCGCTGATTAGGAATCCGATATTAGTTTTAAATTTTTGCAAACTAATATCGGATTCGTAATCAGCGACCCCAAAAACACTCGAGTAACAATTTTCAAGCGAATCCGATCAATTATAAGTTTTGACATCCGCCATCTTGGATCCGCCATTTTGAATTTTTAAAATCTGTAATGATCTTAACTTTTATTGCCAAAGGATTTACTCGCCGGATGGAGTCCGGGTTAAAATACAAATTATCTTTTATCAAATAAATTAATAAAATGGCGTAAAGCGTCATTACAAAATTTAAGCAAGCTAGTTAGTCAATTTAGTGATATCGTTAGGCAGGGTAAAGTCAGTCACAAAGCAGAATTTTAAACCTTCGTAAGAAAATATATTCAAAATAATAAGGAAATCATACATAATTAATAATTAGCGAAGGTAAATTTAAAATGAACCAAAAGAAATATAACAATAAATAAGAAAATTTATTGTTAAAAAGACTCGATATAATGCATAAATTATCTAACCGAAATCTATCGAAACCCTAACTAGCTAGTAACATTGCAATAAAAACTAATCTAACTAAAATAGAAAGAAAATAAGTTTATTTCTCAAAATGACAAATTCCCACCCACGACCGACGCTCATTATACGCAAGGGTAGACTCTAGAAACTACCCCTAAATATCAGTGCGGACAATAACTAGGAGTCGTGCACGCTAGGTCGATTTAGCAAAAATCGAAAAGACTAGATACCGCGATTCTCACGGTATTCATGCCCGACACGATAAATAGTTGCGTATAAGAGAGAGATAAGGGTAGAAATACAAGCTTCATCTTCCCCCAAGCTGTACCTTGGGTCAAAGAATCTACCTGGTGCATCAACTCTGTGAAGAGCGAGATGTACCTCTTCTTCAAAGGGTTGGTTCACATTTTCATGTAGGAAATGACAGGTGAAAAGAGATAGAGAAAGAGTGAGAGAAACGGAGAGGCGAAGGGTGTTACTACTGCCCAGTTGTACCTGAGTCTTGAGTACAACTCCTTCCAGGAAGTACAAGCAAGCAGCCCCAGTTGTACCTGAGATACTACCGGCCTGCACCAGGTGAGAAAGGAAGATCTCATTCCTTGGGAGAGTCGTACCTCAACCTCGGCGTTAGATCGAAAAGGTGAAAAGGAGAAAGAAAAGAGAGATGCTGTCGATCTGCCTCGGAGCAAGCCCCGAGTCTGTTCAACGGCGAACTGAGGAAATTGTACGAGCAACCAAGTATTATAGATCGCTGGGCCCACAAGAGGTGTAGCGTGAGGTGAGAGAAACCCACGTGATCCGCGGCAATGGGGCGCCATCGGTACTCTCTACCTGTCCGCCGAGCAGTGAGCTCAGTAATATATAGGTATATATAGATATACTACGCGTACAAAAATGAATGAATTTTACTCTTGTAGAAACTTTAAAATTCAAATGTTAAAAATAATTCGATATCATTACAAAACTAATATCGGAATCGTAATCAGCAACCCCAAAAACCGCCGAGTAACAATTTTCAAACGAATCCAAAACAATTTTAAAAAATCCATTAAAGCAACCCAAAAATACACATTGTTGGTGAATTCAACCTAAATTTTTTTAAAAAATTTTAATTTTATTTTAGTCTTACGGATATGGGTCTTGTAGTAGACAATTCAAGCTTCAATCTAAGTCTATGTAGAAGTTTCTGGCACGTCAGGTTTAGGAGAAAAAAATATTGAATACGCTAAAAAACACTTTTTTTGGAGTTTTTACCACCACTTTTCTCAAAATCCTAACGTGATGGCCAATTTTTGGACCCAGGATCGTGTTCAGCGTCAAAAAATACTTCGGAAAACACTATATACACTATAACACTATATTACATAAAAAGTAAGCAGGGCTGCCAGCGTACTTAGAGGTTAAAAGTAGTGAAAAAAGTAAGTTTTTGATTGAAAAAAGTGAGTAAATAGTGAATTTACAAATAAAATAGTGAGTAAAAGTGAGGTTAATTTTGGCATATTTTTGAAGATTTAAATTAATAATTTATCTGTAATATCAATTTTCTTCTCAATTTAATAAATAATAGGTACAGATATTTAATACTTTTACCATTAATTTTCATTTTTTTTAAACTTTCTTAACAAAAATCGCAAAATTGATTGTCAAAGTCTGCAATGAAACCATATTTCGTCGGCTTGGTGGAAAACTGTACCATTTCAAGAATTTGTTATAAACTATACCATTTCAAAAGTTTGTTATAAAACATACCATTTCGATGAAGATCTATAAAAGCGTTGCACTAAACAATTTCTAAAGATTAACAAGCAAATAATTTAAATTATTAGAAATTTTTAAATAATACATTAAAAAGATGAACAAGAGTATATTTAAGATACCGCTTTTTAAAAATGCATAACCTTATTTTATGTCTAGCATCAGTGTTGACAAAGTTGGAAAAAAATCAAAAAACTTTTTTTCTCGAAATGGTATGTTTTAAAAACATTTACCGAAATGGTACAGTTTATAACGAATTCCTGAAATGGTAGTTTTCCACCAAGCCGACGATTTGACTATGAGTATTTCTACACAGCACCAAAACTTTCCTAAAAATTTATAAAAGATTTACATACTTGCAAACTTTGAAAAATTTACTTGCAAACTTTAGTGAAAATTGTGCAAAGATTTAAGGGGACTTTCTGGTTTAGGATTTTAAAAAAATCGATTTTTCTTTTTTTGCTTTAAAATGTTCCTTAGTATCATAAAATTACTTTCCCAAAACAATTATGAAAAAATATGCGAAAGAAAAAAGTTATAGCAATTTTTATGTCCGTTTCTTAACAGACTGTAGTAGAGGTACACATTACATGAAAACTTTAAACGGGGAGTAACTTTTCTCGAAATCTACCAAACCGATTTCACAGTCAAACCCCCTTTTTTATGCGGGGGTAAATTGACCCTAAAACGTAGCGGTTTTGCGATTTTTTAAGTAAAATGTTTATAAAATATTTAAAAATACATTTACAAATCGTTTTTTTAGGTTTTTTACCTAGAATAAATACTTATGAACAGAATCCAGTTTGAATTTTTAATTTATGAGGTACTGGTCATTCGGAAAAAACTCCCCGAAAAAGGTACCTTTTGGAAGACGCCACCTACATCTGCGATACGTAACTAAATTTACTTCAAAAAGTTTTTAATATTCTTTCCACGTAATGTGTAACAATGTCCAAAAAGAATTTTGGGAAAAACTGTAATACTTTTTTCACAATAAAAGTTTAAAAAAGTGTATTTTTTGTCTATTCCAAACCAGAAAGTCCCCTTAAATGTCCCACACTGAGAAAAATAAACATGACTGGGTACTGTCTAGACAGTAACCACTGTTCCTGTCAAAAAAATTTTTGTAATTAGACAGTACTCTTTGCTTTCTGGACAGGAACTATTCTTGTCTATAAAGGAATCAGTAATGTCTGGACATTAATCGTTCATGTCCAAACAGCACTGACAGCTGCCAAACTCAATTGTTTTTTTTGGACAGGAACCATTCCTGTCTGGACAGCACCCAGTCATGTTTATTTTTCTCGCACTTCAATAAATGTTTATAGTCAAATTTTACCAAAAATTTAGCTTCAAACTTTCCTGATTCCTGATGATTTAAATTACATTTTCGACAACTCTATTATAAGCGAAAATGTAGTGTAAAACGTTCCTGAATATTTTATATTTCATATTTTTCTGATATTCTATGATTGAATCGTATAATAATCACAACCAACAATAAAAGCTAAAAGTAACTTATAAAAATATTATCTAAATTTTTAGTAACATTTGTTACTCTTATTTTATTTTAAGAGATGTAAGTACATCTCTTTTAGAATTTATAATAAATCTTAAATTTTAAAACTAAAATTTAATAACGTGGTTTAAAAACTTACCTATATATTATTTTATTTAAAAAATAAAGAAACTGAAATTTTTTTACATTGCTTAGTTAAAAAAACACTATTTTGGAATTTTTGAGCCTATTATGCGATCATTATGCAAAAAGAGTAAAATTATGCAATCAGTAAAAATTGTGAAATATTGTGCGCTCTAGGAACATGTTGTTAAAGGTTTAAAACATGAATTAACATAATATTATAATGTTTCTACTCGATTTAAAAAAATTATGCAGTCGCATAATCTACCTTTCTCTACTCATAGTCAAAAATGTGGTTTTATTGAAAACTTTGACACCCTAATTTACTATTTTTGTATAGAAAGAGTAAAAATGTTAATTTTTATGGTAATAAATGCTCCCAAACAATTGCGATTTTAGTGTTTGGTTTGTTTACTGTTTTGTTTGTTTACATTTTTCAACTTGGACTTGCCCTTAAATAAAATTTTTTTTTTTTAAATAGAGAAATAAGGTATTTTACAAAAAATAGTGAGAAAAGTGAGTTTTTTTTTAAAAGTGAGTAATAGTGAGTGACCTGAAAAAAAGTGAATAAAAGTGAGAAAAGTGAGTCACTGGCAGCCCTGAGTAAGCCTTTTTTGTTGACCTGTGTAATTATTATTGTTTAAGCAAGATTTAACGAATTAGTATTGTTAATTACTAACTATTTACAGAATAGTATACTTAAAAAATGCAATTTTTTCTAATCATGCAAATTTACCAAACTTTTTTCATACGCAGATTTACATTAAAAATAAAATTATATTTTAAACAAAAATAAAAATAATAATTTATTTAAAACCCACATAGCACAATATCTTGCTGTAACTTTGTGGTGTGGATTACACGTATAGTTAGTAAAGATAGGGTTGTATACTTGTGGTAAACTTAAGGTAAACTTTAAATTTCCGCCATTACCGTAAGCTTACAAGTAAAGGTTATTGTAAGCTTACATGTAAAGGTTACTGTAAGCTTACAAGTAAAGGTTATTGTAAGCTTACAAGCATAGTTTACTGTAAGCCTACAAGTAAAGGTCATTGTAAGCTTACAAGTAAAGGTTATTGTAAGTTTACATGTAAAGGTTGTTGTAAGCTTACAAGTAAAGGTTGTTGTAAGCTTACAAGTAAAGGTTATTGTAAGCTTAAATGGTAAGCCTGTGGTAAGGTTACTATAAAGTTTTAAGGTTGTGGTAAGTTTACTAAATAAGGTAAATCTTTACAAAATAATTTATAATATAATTAAAAAATAAATAAAAAATTTTAGATCTTGCTCCATTTTGGAAATTTAATACGCCATTGAAAATCTTGAAAACAAATTTGGGAGAACTGGGATTCGAACGCGGGATCGACGCGCATAAACCTACCATCCTAACTAACTGAGCTAAGTAAGAAACTGACAAAGAAAAAATTAATATTGCTTTCAAGGTGAACAAAGAAGATGACTAACTCTTTAAAAGCAATATTAATTTTTTCTTTGTCAGTTTCTTACTTAGCTCAGTTAGTTAGGATGGTAGGTTTATGCGCGTCGATCCCGCGTTCGAATCCCAGTTCTCCCAAATTTGTTTTCAAGATTTTCAATGGCGTATTAAATTTCCAAAATGGAGCAGGATCAAAAATCTTTTATTTATTTTTTAATTATATTATAAATTATTTTGTAAAGATTTACCTTATTTAGTAACCTTACCACAGCCGTACCATTTAAGCTTACAATAACCTTTACTTGTAAGCTTACAGCAACCTTTACATGTAAACTTACAATAACTTTTACTTGTAAGTTTACAATAACCTTTACTTGTAGGCTTACAGTAAACTATGCTTGTAAGCTTACAATAACCTTTACTTGTAAGCTTACAGTAACCTTTACATGAAAGCCTATAATAACCTTTACTTGTAAGCTTACGGTAATGGCGGAAATTAAAAGTTTACCTTACACCAAGATATTGTGCTATGTGGGAAATTGTTTAAATTATAATTGTACTTTTAACTTTAATCGGGGTAACTCCATGACAAACAAATTAAAATTTTTTTCTAGTTCTTCGATTGAGAAATTGTTACAGAACACATGCAAATGAAAATTGAGAAATCGGCTTTATAATTATTTGTTAATCATGGTTATAAATATTAAATAAAAAACAAATTACCTATATTGAAAGCTTTTAAAATTTAAATATTTTGGAGACATTAAAAACAAAAACACTTATTTGAGTGAACAAAATTAAGTGAAATAAACTTTTAGAAAGAAAAGCACACAATTAATATTAAATATAATTGTTGTTAACAATTATTGAAATAATTTTTTAACTAAGTTTATTTTTTTTTTAATTTCATTTTCTTATTTTTAGTAATTACAAAAATTTTAATTTTTTGAAAGAAATATAATATAATTAGAGAAAAATTTACTAACACTAATTAAAAGTTAATAAATAATTAAATAAATTATTCTTATTTTTGTTTAAAATATAATTTTATTTTTAATGTTAATCTGCGTATGAAAAAAGTTTGGTAAATTTGCATGATTAGAAAAAACTGCATCTTTTAAGTATACTATTCTGTAAATAGTTAGTAATTAACAATAATCATTTGTTAAATCTTGCTTAAACAATAATAATTATAATTATAATAATATAAATAATAATATAAATAATAATATAAATATAAATTATTATAATAATAAATCTGAAAAAAGAAAAGTCGATTTCGGTTAAAATTTACGACTTAGAGGTCGACTTAGGCTTTGAATATTAGTTTGTATGTAGAGTATAGCCGGATAATGCGCTTTTTACGGTTGCGCGCAAGGACAAAAAATTCAATATCTCCTAAAGTTTTAGACCCTCCATCTATTTTCTTTTTGGAAAATACTCGTGAAATAAGTGGGAATCGAGTCATTATTATTAAAAAAAAATAAAAATGGTACTTTTAAAAAAATTGTTTATTTAAAAATTATTTTTTTAATAAATTGTTTAAAAAATAAAATTTTGTTTGATCAAATATTTTCTTAAATTGTCTGTAAACAATAAGCATTCCCTGAAAATTTCATTCATTTTCCTTAGAGATATAACATTTTCAAAATTTCAAAAAAAATTTTAAAAACCTTGTAAATCCAAAATTGGAAAAATTTTTTTAAAGTCGAATTGAGGCTTTTTACTGGCATGTATTCCACTATAAATTTTCGAAGTTTCAACAAAATCGAAGAACTAGGGTACAACTTTGATTTTTTAAGCATGGAGCTACCCATTTCCATTTAAGTGGGATGAAAGTTTGACTCCTTAAGTGTACTTAAAAAAAAAAAGAAATTTGCAAGTCCAAAAGTGTAGAAATTCCGTTGCAAAATTACATGTTTTTAGTTAACAAATGGAATTATGCGTAAACTTTTTGTCCGATCGTGTTGAATTTTTTCGGGATTTATTCAGCTTTGCAAAGGAGTATGTTCCTGGTGAATTTTACACTCTTAGTTTGAATCAGTCAAAATCTGATTGATTCAATCAGTCACGCACATTTTCACTGACAAATAATTGATTTTCATTGGCACAATATTCATTTTGACTGGTAAATCTGTGAAATATATAGGACGTATTTTATAAGTCTTCTGGACCCTTTTTTATGAACTTATTTAGGTAGAAAATTTGTCATACATTTTCTAAGTAATTTTCTTTGAAAAGTCTTTCAAGATGCTTTCAAGCGTCAGTTGCTCTTCAGCTTTGGCAAGAGAAAAACTGAAGCCGCGAATGAGAAAAATATTTTAAGTTTTAGTAATTTACTAAGTACTGATGTTTCTTCTTTTCATCCTGATTATTCAAAGTTGTTCGATATATAGTGATAGTAATATTCTGAAGTGATTGTGAAGTGATTCAACTGTATTTAGTTCTAAGTGATTAATGTTAAATATTTTAGAAAGATATTTAAAAATTATATAGACGAAATAATTTATAATTTGCAAAATTCAATACTATTTAAAACTACCTACAATACTTATCTAATTTTTGTTCAATAAATAATTTTTTTAAAAATTTGTTTAAGAGTTTTTAATCTTACACACCTTATATTAAAATAATTAAAGATTTTAATAAATTTATCATTAAATACATGTAATATTATTAAAAGTTAATCAAAATAATTATTTTTTTGAACAATAAAATTTGCTATTTTATTAATAATGATAATTAATCACTTCAATCACAATAATTACTTTAAGAAATACAAATTTATATATATAGGGTAGGGTGGGGCATTACTATTCTTGTTTGGATTTTTGAGTCTACAAAATTTATTAAAAAAAAAAATAATGAGTAGAACCGTTTGAAAGCTTGACTTCTTAGCTACAATTTTGCAATGTATTATTTTGCGGTAGCTCAATTCTGTTCCGAACTACAGCGATTTTACGAAAAAAAAATCTTTTGATGTCGAAAAAAACGGGGGGCGTAACTATTCTTTCAGCTATTAATGATATAATCCCAGAAAACAAACGTGCGTCGCACGATGTCCGTCTCGCGTAAATGGCACTTGTGCGTGCAGACTGCGAGCAAATTACAATCACGCACGTGATTAGCACAAATGCGCACACTCAAGCTATTCATATGCTTAGCGTTTCACAGAAACGCACGAAATGATTGTTTTTTGTGCCACATATGCGGACGCATCGGTATGGTGCTTTGAGAGCATACGTGCTATTTTCTGCGCACATATGAGTGCAAAATTCCTGCAGTGTTGCAAGCATTTTGTTATCTGGGATACTAAAAAAATACAATAAATATTGTTTTTATTATCCAAATTATATCAAATTTTTATCTGTAGTTATACAATATATTAAAAACTACTACTAACAGTAATAAAATTTATTATTGTATAAAATATATCAAGAAATAAGAAAACATAAAATGTTTAAAAAAATTTTCTTATATGTCTATTTCTTCGTCGCTTAAAACACAATTGACGCATGCCCAGTTTAACTCAATTCTTGAACATGTAACGTGTGCCTAAAAACCTAAAAACAAACACACAAAAAACATACACTGTTTTGTAGTTTTCGCTGTCATCAGTGAAAGAATAGTTACGCCCCACCCGACCATTTTTTGAAAAATCAGTTGTAAAATTTTTGAACAATAGAATATCGAAAATCCATTATGATATTCGTGTTCAGCACTAAATTTGACTTTAGAAAACACTTACCCGAAATTTTTTCCCACCGTTTCTCACTATTAACAATGGCAGACTAAATGAGTGAAAACAAGTAAGCGAGTGTGTCAAAATCACATTTGGGTACCTAACTCCTATGATAAATGGCGCCAAAAGCTCAAATTTGGGATACAATGTTTATTTCACATGACAAGTATATACTGTAAAAAAAAACTTTAATCGGATGAATAGTTTTCTCTCCAGGACTAAAGAATAGTTACGCCCCGCGAATAGTAATGCCCCACCCTACCCTATATATATATATATATATATATGTGACGCGACACGAGAAAAGGGACCTATCGCCTCAAAAGAGAATTTTACAGGGGGGGCGTTTAAAGTGACGCCATGAGCAGAAAACCCGTGTATTTACGCGGACACGTTCAACTTTCGGGCTTTATATTAATTAAACTATTTCAGATTTTTAATTTCTGATTTTTTTACGTGAAAGAGCGACTCAAAATCTATGGAATACGACTAGAAACTCAAAAATGATTTTTTTATCGATAGGTCCCTTTTCTCGTGTCGCGTCACATATATATATATATATATATATATATATATATATATATATATGGGTCATTTCATTTAAATTGTCATAATCGTATCCTTTGCCAATAAAAACTATCTGTTATAGTTTTTGGTAAAATTTATTTTCCAATGTCGTGAAATACAATCTCTATTAACATTTTTTCAATTTACAAGCATGTAAAGATGCTATGTATAATAATGGCAGAACGAAATACAGACAAAATGTCATGAGTGTCGTATGTCCAGGAGTGAATTATTAGTTTTCAAGTGCACGTGTATTCGTTATATTAATTTATCACAAGTAAACAACAATTTTGCAATGAACTATAACTTACGTATGTAAGAAAAATTAACTTCTGATAACTTTATTTAATTGTTTAACCGTTCTAAAAAAATAAGAATGACGTGTCCCTCACTTTTACATTATTTTACTTGAAACGCAAAATTTTGTATTTATGCGTATTTAAAGATGTATCCAGGGAGCAAAAGAGCTGTTTTACTAACGAATCCGCAGCAGAAGATAATCACGAATCAACTTCAAAAAAATTGAATGCCGTGTTTTGAAATGTGAAAGTTTTACGTTGTGGCAGAAACAAAAAGATTTTAATGTAATTATAAAACTGTCATGAGTCTGAAAAATTGGTAAATTAATATTTAATATTCAATATCAGAATAAAATTAATAATAGTTTTGAATTCT
Source organism: Leptopilina drosophilae (assembly GCA_032873175.1). Taxonomy (NCBI): domain Eukaryota; kingdom Metazoa; phylum Arthropoda; class Insecta; order Hymenoptera; family Figitidae; genus Leptopilina; species Leptopilina drosophilae. The sequence goes on from CM065479.1 coordinate 35,724,755, forward strand.
CTTTCGAATGAGACCAGAATTGTCGATATAAATATAACCTGTTCATAGATATAAGCAAAAACGAGCAAAATGTCATAAGTGTCCAACAATGGAGGAGGTCCCCCTACGGCTTATATTTTGGCTATTTGGGATTTTTATTTAAATAATTAAAATGTATATTTTCATAAATAAGAATTTTATTTTTGTCAATTTTAGTTGAAATGGGTGTGTTTTGGCCAGATTAGCCTTTTGATACTAATTTTTTCAAAAAAAGAATGTGAAAAAGCACAAAAAATTACTAAATTATAATGCAATTGCGGCTAAAAACTTTCTACTCGGGGGTTTTTGGACTCGCTAATTTTTAATTTGAAGTCGGATATTGAAATAAATGGAAACTCGTTACTTAGGGGTTTTCGGGGTTGCGAATTACGAATCTGAAGTCGGCGTTCGAAAGCCTAAAGCTCAATTTAGATTCTTGCTTTGCATAAAAATAAAAATGCACAAAAACATGTATAACAAATTTTCACCACATAAACTTTGTTGGAGAATTAATGTAACAATTTGATTTAAATGGATTGACTATTTTTTTCCCAACGAATGTAATGCGTGTTGTATTATTTCATATGAGTGTCCCAAACCTTTATCTCAAGTTTTACCTTCGAAAAATTTAAAAATGTTAAATAAATACGCAAAAAACTATTTTTCTCAACTTTACCAATGCATTAACTATTAGAACAGAGTCATAAAATAATATATTATTAGCAAATTCGTATTTTCTTGGTGAAATGAAAATGGCATTTTTTCATTTCAACTAACTTTTCTCTGTATTTTGCTTAATTTAAAAATTTTTTTTCTTTATATTTACGGACCATTTTCAGTAATGAATTGAATTTTAATGAAATTTTGACTTCAACTCGTGACTTCTTCGTTAAATATTAATATTTTTTCACGAAATTTACACACAATATTCTTCAAATTATTCCAAAAGTGAAACAATGTTTGAAAATTTAAAAAAAAATTTTATGTCTAAGTAAATAATTATTTAAATAATTTTGTCAAAAAAATGATTCTCTCATTTTCAATTGAAAAAGTTGAGTGAGGAATTTTTGTTTTCAGAAAACTTTCAGCGACAAAAATGTTCATCAATATGTTAGGAAGTTTTTTGGAAAATATCTCGTCATTTTATAATAAATTAAAGACAATAGAGCAATTTTAACAGCGTCGCGCTATGCTATAAGCGTAAACAATGTCTAACTATACATTGCCGAAGCCTGCAGATTACACGTGCGCCGCCACGCCGCAATTTTACAATTATATTTTAAAATTGTTCTATTGTCTTTAATTTATTATAAAATGACGAGATATTTTCCAAAAAACTTCCTAACATATTGATGAACATTTTTATCGCTGGAAGTTTTCTGAAAACAAAAATTCCTCACTCAACTTTTTCAATTGAAAATGAGAGAATCATTTTTTTGACAAAATTATTTACTTAGACATCAAATTTTTTTTTTAATTTTCAAACATTGTTTCACTTTTGGAATAGTTTGAAGAATATTGTGTGTAAATTTCGTGAAAAAATATTAATATTTAACGAAGAAGTCACGAGTTGAAGTCAAAATTTCATTAACCACTTCGGCGGCATGGCGTTCCAATTGGCGTTCCATGAGTAAGTGGCAGAAGCGGCAAAAAAATGCGAAAATGGCGTTCCTGTTTAAACTTGATTCCTAAACTCTGTAAACAAATTAAGTTTACCAAACCAAATGTTATTTATTATTTGAAATAAATGAAGATGAATAGGACAAGAAAAAATTATTTTTTAGAGATCTTAAATGGTTTTAAAAAGGTTTTAATGTAGCCAATTTTTAATACTTTTTACGAAGGGCGTTCCAATATGAAGGAAGTATACTCAGTAGTCTCACGTTGAAGCCCCCCAGAAAAATTTTTGTTATTTTCAATTTAGAATGTAAGGAAGACCGAGGCGTAATGGATCACTTGAATTTATTTAAAAGTGGTAAATCAGAGCACCGATCAGATCACATCTGATATCTTAACTTTAAAAAATATGAATGCTACACATTTGTTAACTAATATTTAGTAAATTTTTTTTCTTCTTGGTTCATACATATTGTTAAAAATTTTTCTTTAAAAGTTTTCAAAATTCTACCCCCTCATACCGGTGCTCAATTTTATAAATTCTCATTTGAAAAAAAATATTAAAAACAAATAATATTTGTCACCTGTAGACTGAATTGTCCATGACAATCAACTTTTTTCCTCTTTGGAGTTGGCCCGCGTTTTTAATAAAAAAATTCGTTATGTAAATTCCAAATTGAAAATACCAATTTTTTTTTGCTTCAAGACGAGACTGAGTACACTTCCTATGAGTTTCACAGTTTCATTAATTTATTGTAAACGACTCTTGAGTTTTTAATTTTTTTTAAGTTTCTATTATTTTGTTAATACAAAAACAATAACAAAAATTTTTAATTTCAAAAGACGGTTAAAAGTGTTTTTTTGTTTTGTTATGAACTACCGATTTTCATAAAAGTTTTCACATTTTAGAAAATTAACAAAAAATTTGTAATACAGTTGAACTTTATTTTATTTTTATTTTTACAAAGTTAATGCAACAATTACATTTAACGATTATTTGTAATTATTTAAAAAGATTTTGATTCAAATACTGAAATTATTAGCACAAATATTATTTAATTGACTTCAATAAATATTCTTTGATTCAAGTAAATGTTTAATTGATAATTGTCAATTAAATGGATATTTGAATCAATTAAGTTTTTAAAAATAACATACAATGTATTTTAATTATAGATATCTTTAGTCAATCAAAAAGTTGAAATGTTTTACAAAAAGGAAAATTTTAATTTTATAATAAAAAGTAAAAAATAAATTTTTTTTAATAAAATCATATATACAAAATTAATTTAATATATGTTTAAAAAATTACAATTTAATATTACATTTAGAAATTAAATTAAAAATTCATAATTACCGATAATCAATACAGAAAAACCCCAAATTTTTTACAATAGTAACTACTAAAAAAGTTAAATTTTTTATAACCACAAAAATCTAAAATCATATTTCTAGTAATATTACTAGAAATAATATTAATAATATATAATATTACTAGAAATATTACTTAATATTACTTAATAATATTACTAGAAATATGATTTTAGATTTTTGTGGTTATAAAAAATTTAACTTTTTTAGTAGTTACTATTTGTCTTTTTCTAGTCGGAAAATACCTAAAAATTGTTAAAATAAAAAAAGTAATTTTTTTGAAAATACAAAATTTTGAAAAATGACAAAAATATTTTGTATGAAAAGATAATAAAATTTCTATAATGTAAAAATTATTTAATTTTCAAACAAATATTTTCTGTCTTTCTTTAAATTTGAAAAGTTGAAAAAAGTCGTATATGGTTGATTCTTCTGAAAGTGACATTTTTGATGTCTCGATTAATTTTACAAAATCTACTTTTTAATAATTATTATCAATTTTCATAGTGAAAATTTAGCACTTATTTATCATTTTAAAAAGAAAATTAAATAATTTTATACAAATTAATTTACGTAATAACTAAATTACTTTCATCTCTGAAGCCTTTTCAACATGTCTCCAATAGGACTTCTATAATGAAACTAAATTTTTATGGTTTTTTATAAATTCTCAGAAATTTTTTAAAAATGTTGTCAGAAAGTACAATGTTTTTTCTATCATTATGTGCATTTTAAAAATTTTTAGGCGTCACTTTTATATTTGATAAAAATGTGTAAAGTTTGTCTTCAGTTTTAGGTTAAAATTACATTACAATGATTATTGATATTTTATTCATTAAAAATATCTTAAACAAAATTTTAATGCACATTAAAATAAAGCTGAGAATCTAACGTTTAATTTTCCTATATTTTATCTATAAAAAGGAGAAACATTATTGCTGTTATAAATAATCCAAATTTACATTTTTCTCCGAGTAAAAATTCATTTCATCTCCGAAGGCTTCCTTTTTAATAAATAACTGAATATAGAAATAAATTTAACAAAATATTTCGATGGTATTATAAAATGAGGGTATGAGATTTGTATACTTTACTAAAATAACATATTTTAATTGCGCCCTAAATGTATATAAATGTGAAAAAAAATATTTTTCATCTCCGAAGCCTTTTCCTTGAAATATGCTAGTTTTTCTTTTGTTTTTTGAATTTACCTGCATTGCTTTGAAAAAATTAACCCAAATTACCATTAAATCAAATACTTTAAATAAATTTATATTCTAATCGAATTGAATATATTTGGTATTAAAATATGCAAATTATTAATTTTTAAGCAGTGTAATTTTATTTTCGATTTCGTGAAGGATATTATCGTGGACTTTTAATAGAAAAACTCGCGAATCAAATAAAATTAATCTAATGGAGCAACAATAATATTTTTCAAAGGAAAAAAACTTTAATATTTTTAAGAATTAATTTTGCGCAACCTAAAAATATTAATCTTGAGTATGAAATTAAGTAGTTTAAAAGAAAAAACCATATAATTAATGGAAAAATAAATTGAAAAACTGAAATTTAAAAGTGTCACTTTCAGAAGAATCACCCATATATATCGTGTTAGTTAAAACTGGTTTGTGAGTAGATTATTTGTCTAAAAATTTTGTGAATAAAATTTAATTTTTTTCAGCAGTCAATATTATAAAAAATATTGAGGATTTATAATTTACACTGAAAAAAATTTATTTGATTCAAATAACCGATCAATAAACCATTATCAATTAAATATTTGTTTGATAATAGTCAATTGATCGGTTATTTGAATTAAATAATTTTTTTTCTACAATTGTTTAATTATAAATAATAGTAATAATTATTATCATATGTAATAATATTATTTATTATAAATTAATAATAATTATTAATAATATTATTTATTATAAATTAATAATATTATTATTGAAAAAAATTATTAATGAACGTTTAAATACAGAAATTTCCAATTTGTTTAAGATATATAATTACAATTTGTTTTTTTAATTAAATTCAAAATTTAAAAAAAATTGAAAATTGTTGATCGAAAAATGTTTAAAAACATTTGTCTGGAATAAGATTCTCGAATTTTTTCAAAAATAAAATGATGCTTTTATATATATATATATATATATATATATATATATTAAAATAAAAGAATTTAATTTATTGTATTTGTATACACTGAAAAAAATTTCATTGAATCAAGTAAATGCATTTTCTTGACCTAATTTACTTGAATCAAACTCATATTTTCTTATTATTTATTATTTTATTATTATTAATAAAAAATTGTTATTATGATTTTCTTATATTCTTACTGGAAGAAATTTATTTTCTTGTGTCAAGTAATTTTGAGCATTGGGCAAATCATTTTTTTATTTTCTTTAAATTACTATTTTATTTCATCCAACACATTTTCTTGGATTAAGAATATATGTTCTTCTACCAAATATACTATGTCAAGAAAATCGTTTTCTTGAATCAATACTACAATAGTCTTAGCCGTATTCAATCTCACGATTTACTTCAACCAAGAAAATTTTTCTTGGTTCAATATTTTTTTTTCAGTAAATACAGTTATAAGAAAAACAACAAATTTTTTATAGATTGTACACAATTATAATGATAAAATTGGAATAAGAAATTATGGCTTGGTTAATATTTTCAAATATTTCCGCCTTTAATAAACCGAAGATTGCCGAAGTAGTCCGATTGGTCCGATTCTAAGAGGCACACAGAAAGCAGACGAAAAGCACATGATCTACACTAACGCCACCCTGGATTCATGTGCCAAAACTAACGCCTTGCCGCATCTAGTATATTTATCTAAGTTTCGTCTATATAATTTTTAAATATCTTTCTAAAATATTTAACATTAATCACTTAGAACTAAATACAGTTGAATCACTTCACAATATTACTATCACTATATATTGAACAACTTTGAATAATCAGGATGAAAAGAAGAAACATCAGTAATTAGTCAATCACTAAAACTTAAAATATTTTTCTCATTCGCGACTTCAGTTTTTCTCCTGACAAAGCTGAAGAACAACTGACGCTTGAAAGCAACTTGAAAGACTTTTGAAGGAAAATTCCTTAAAAAATGTATGAAATTTTTGAATATTTCCATCTTATATTTTTTTACCTGCGCAGTTAAGGAATTTTGCCCCATATGTTCGTAATTTGTGGTTACGTTTTATTTTTTTACTCAGAATCCCTTTGAGATCTTAAGATGAAACTTACAGGATATGTAAAGCACATTTTCCCTAACATTTAGTAAAATTTTGAAAAAAATCGAAGACGATGTTTTTTCAAAAACGGACTTTTTAATATTTCAAAATTTCAAAAAAAAATTTTTTTAAATTTTTCTTTATTATATTAATTGTATCTTAAAATATACTTAAAACCAAAGAAATCCTTTTTTTAAAATCCAAAATCGGTTAATTAGAACCGAAGTTATAGCACTTTAAAAAAAAGACAAAAATTTTGAAAATGCCATATTTTTGGTAATTTTCAAAATTTTGAAAAAATATTTGGTGGAGTTGTTTATCACTATAAAAGTAATAAATTTACAAAAGTACAGCCAAATCACAACAAGTCATGAAAATAAGTGTGTTGAACTGACGTGACGAATCTTATATGCCCTTACATGGGGAGGAGGTAATGTAAAAATTAGAAAAAATCATCCTTATGTAGTTAATTAATGGTTACTTAATAATTTTTATTGCATTTTTAATAGATTTTTTAAGAGTGCCCACAACTGAACCACAATTTTCTTTGTTCGGAAAATAAACACTTTATTCAGTTTTTAATAAAATTTTTCTAGGCAACAGAAACAATTTATTTTCTTCACGAGTAGTAAGCTAATGACCCTAGCTTTAATAACATTTTCATTAATATTATTATTAATCTGGTTGAATCCTTTTTAAATCAGGCAAGCCGACTAACTTCAAGTCGTAGAATTACCTGTCGATGAAATATGTTATTGTATATGAAAAATGAAGAGACATGTATTTTTTTATTTTTTCGTAAAAATGTTTTTTAACGAAGTTAGATACATTAGAACTTTGAGCGGTAAAACCCTGAAAAACACCCAAGTAGAAATGTCCGAAGTTATGACGGAGTTAAACATCGGCATGATACTGACTCACTACTGACCGTCGGTACTGACTTTCGGAACCCGATCAGTAATGGGAGTATACTGACTCCAAAACCGAATCAGTAATATGTCGGAGTTAAAAAAGTGTTAAAATCAGTACTGGCAGAAAACTGACATAACTCCAAATCAGTACTGCGAAGGAGTTATAAAAAACAAACAAACTTTGTTATAATGGCTTTAAACCGGCTACTATCAATAACAACATCGTTTGATTTATTAACTATTAAAATATTTTCCAAGATTTTTAAAAACATTATTCATCAACAATAACGCCAAACACTTCATTAACAATATTATTAATTATTAATTAATAAGTATATCATAATAATAATAAATTATTAGGATTACGCTAGAGGGAGTGTTTATGTATAGTCTTGTAATGAAACTGCTCTCAATTATTTGTGATTTTATCAATGAAAAGTATAAGTTTAAAAGTTCCCGGAGTGTACTATGTATTGTACGCAGTGTGGTGTATCTTTGTGATGAAAAAGTTTGATCTTGTTGTTTGAAATATAATAGAATATCTGACGATTTTAAAATAACCTCAATCTTTGTGAAACTTTTAACACGTGGATCAGCTGTGATAAACCTTTTAATCTGGCAACACTGGCTGAGTTCGCCCTTCTCCCCCCGTCTACGTCTCTATGATTTTGCAAATATAGTAGTATGAATGTGGATCCTGAACAGCAATTGACGTCAAGTAGGAGAAGACCAACACACTTATCACTTGCGCTGAGAGAGGGTTCTGGTACTGCTTGTAAGATCGATTCTTTTCTGTAAAAATCACCAGCTCAAAATAGTCGCAAGAGAAAACTACAAGAATCGCTTGATGATAAGGATTCAAAACCATTAAATAAATCAAAAACTACAGAAATTGATCCAAGTTTAAATATGGGATCAGAGAAGATTGAAGAACTATCGACAATTGATATTCGCGATCAACTTAAAGAGTTTATGGACTCAAAGAGGAGGTAACAAAAGTTAATTCAAGATTGGCTATTCTTTAATCACGATCTCTCACTCAGGATGCAGAGATTCAGGCACGCCTTGCCAAGGTTGAAGCTTGGACTAGTTCTGATAATCTGGAAGGTGCCTTTGAGTCAATCAACAAGCAGCTTAATAAACATGCGAACTGGTTAAATCATCAAGAACGTCGATGCAGAGAGAATAATCTTGTAATAAGTGGCCTTGAAGTTACGAGGGATAATGCGGTAAAGAATATTAACACCTTCCTCCTATCTAAATTTGGCTTAAAAGATCAAGTGATTGAAGCAAAATTTTTATCAAAACCTGATAAAAAAACCACTTGTGTTAATCAAGATGTCATCTAGAGAAGCAAAACACAGAATTCTTAAACAGAAAAGATTTCATCTGAGCTATCGGTGATCTTTTGGAATGTCCATGGATTAAGGAATTTGTACAATGCTGAAAATGATGGTCAAGTTTTGACTAAAAAAATACAGTTCTGGCACTTTCCGAAACAAGGTCTACAGCCGAGAAAATCAAGCCACCGAACAACTGGGCTGCGAGCTAATGTATTGTTTCACCTGCAGTTAAGGAGCGCAGCACTGGGCGTTCATCGGGAGGTCTAGCGGTAATTTTTAAATCAAATTTTCATTCAAAAATTATAGAAAAATCGACTTATTGGCTTTTTATTAAAATTACAAAAAATAACTTTAGATTTATTCTTGGTTCCTTGTATTTTAAACCTAGTTCTGATATATCGATTCTATTAGAATTGCTACAAGTAACAATTGACAAAATATATTGTAAATAGAAAAATACCTCAATATTAATAGGGGGTGATTTTAACGCGAGATTGGGTTTATTTAACGATTTTGAACAAATTGCCGATTTTAACTCTGAATTAAACTGTAAAAGAAATTCTGTTGACAAAATTGTTAATAAGCGTGGCCTTGAATTGTGTGAATTTATGAGTGTGAACGGTTTCATAGTCTTAAATGGTAGATCAAGAGGTGATGAAAAGGGTAATTTAACTTTTATAGGTAGCAATGGCAGCACTGTCATCGATTTTGCATGGATCGATATCGCCCATGCAGAATTAATTAAATACTTTTCAGTTAATTTTTCAGTAATTGATTCAGATCACTTTCCTGTCGAGGTCATATTTAGAACCGAATTTGAACAATCTTAAGACGATGACGCTGTAACTGTTGTGACTGGGGGATTCTCAGAAAAACTAAGTTGGGATTTAACTAAATTGAATAATTATATTAATACTCTCGAAAGCCCTGATTTTTTGCCACCTCATCTGAACACTAGTCCACGAACCACTGATATGCAAAATTCTTTATTATTAAACATAATTAGTGAAGCAGCAAAGCAATGTGGTATGGTTAAAGGAATTAATTTAAATTATATAAAAAGCTATAAGAAACCGTGGTATGATAGGGAAATTTATAATTTAAAGAAAGAGATCAAAATAAAGTCTAAAAAAAATGTTGTTGATTTAGGTTTTAATACTGAAGAAAGAAATTATTATAACAAAATGAAAAAAATACAGTGCCGCTCAATAACTTTTGCCCACCCTACAGCGATTGAAGGCTTTAAAAAACGTTTTGTATTTTGTTTACTATTGAAGTTACAAAGCTCAAAAAAATATTATTTAAAAGCTCATTTCCTCGGCTTTAACATTACATAAAATCGAACTTTAAAAAATAATTTTGTTAACGAGTAAATAATGTTATTGCAAAATAAAATTTTCCGTTTTTTTTTGTTTTTTTTAATGTCATACAGTTTCATTAGAAATCATCACAATTTATTGCCAAACATATCATTTAAAAGCTAGTTTTATCACCTTTAAAACGCATTTTTCAAAATTTTTATACGATAATTTTTAAGAAAAATATGATACTTTGTTTAAAAAATCAGCCATTTTTTCAAATTGTTGATATCTTAAAAACAATTATTTTAGGAAAAAAATTTTAAGAACATAAATTGTTCCTTTCTGTGTATAGAATTAAAAAAAATTATTAAAAAAATTATGTTTAAAAAAAATTTTTTATTATTTTTTGAAATTTTTTTTTACATTTTTTAGATTTTTAAGTTTTTTGTATAGAAACTCGCTTTTTACACTCATTATATCAAGCAAACCTATTTTTCTTTGTATTTATTTAATTTTTCCAAATATTTTAAGTCACTAAATCATTTGAAGATTTGATATAATTTCCATTTTTAAACAGCAAAATAAATAAATGTATAAGAACTTATTTAATTGATTAGCAAGTTAAAATATTTGTAAAAAATGAATAAATACGAAGAAAAATATGTTTGCTTGTTATAATGAGTGTAAAAAGCGAGTTTCTTCACCAAAAACTTAAAAATCTGAAAAATTTCAAAAAAAAATTTCAAAAAATAATAAAAATAAATTTTTTTAAACAAAATTTTTTTAATAATTTTTTTTTAATTATATACACAGAAAGGAACAATTTATTTTTTAAAATTTTTTTTCCTAAAGTAATTGTTTTTGATATATCAACAATTGAAAAAAATAGCTGATTTTTTAAACAAAGGATCATATTTTTCTTAAAAATTATCTTACAAAAATTTTAAAAAATGCGTTTTGAAGGTGATAAAACTAGCTTTCAAATGATATGTCTGGCATTAAATTGTGATGATTTCTAATGAAACTGTATCACATTAAAAAAAACAAAAAAACGGAAAATTTTATTTTGCAATAACATTATTTACTCGTTAACAAAATTATTTTTTAAAGTTTGATTTTATGTAATGTTAAAGCCGAGGAAATGAGCTTTTAAATAATATTTTTTTGAGCTTTGTAACTTCAATAGTAAACAAAATACAAAACGTTTTTTAAAGCCTTCAATAGCTGTAGGGTGGGGAAAAGTTATTGAGGGGCACTGTATATAAGAGTTTGTTAGCTAAAAAACGAAAAGAATTTGAAGAAAATATTAAAATTAAATTTATGAACTTAAAAGATACAAAAACTTTTTGGAGCACAGTTAGGGCTTGCCGAGGGGGTAGCAATTTAAACAAAAATCCTATATCAATAAAACAATGGCATGTTTTTTATGCTTCTATCTATCCGTTCAGAGTAAATTTAGACGTAAGTCTTTTTTAAAGGTGTAACCCTGAGTTGGATATAGAAATTTCATTTGTGGAAATGCAAGCTGCATTTAATAAGAGTAAGATCGGTAAGGCTCCAAGACCGGATGGTATTGGCTCTGAATTTTATAAAAATTTACCTTTAGCCTGATTAGTGTTCGTTCATTTTTTCTTTAACAATATTCTAGAAACGGAGCGGGTTCCTCAAGCTTGGTCACAAGCGCTTATTACACTTATTCACAAAAAAGATGATAGATTCGATCCAAATAATTATAGAGGAAATGCTCTCTGCAATAATATTGCAAAAATTTTCACGAAGATAGTGACTACTAGGCTTTCGATCTGGGCTAAAAAGAATCTGCTGCTTCCGGAATCTTAAAATGGTTTCAGAGCTTGAAGGAATTGCATTGATAATATTTACGCCCTGCAGTCTGCCCTACACTTCAGATTAAGAATGGCAAACGAGTCCTCTTTTGTTTATACTTTTCGTTGCAGATTTCGAAAAAAACTCAGGGTTGCTAATTCTGAAGGAATTAATATTAATAGACACGCGGACCTTCTTTTATCGTTATACGCTGACGATGCTGTAGCGATAGTAAACACAGTTGTAAGATTACGTAAAGTTTTGAAAATTATAAAAGAATATTGTGAAATTAAAGTGTTGGAAATTAACACAACAAAAACTGTAATAGTCCACTTCAGAAGGTCAGGCAAAGCAACAACCGAAAAATTCTATCTCAAGGGAAAATTGATTATAATTGTAAAATCGTATAATTATTTAGGTGTAATTTTTTCTAGTTCTACTTTGGGCAAAAAGGCAACCGAAAATGCAATAATGAAAGCTAATTAAGCATTTAGGGCTGTAAAACAAATTATAAATAATGGGAAAATTGATTCATGGGAAGCTCAATGCAAATTGTATTATAGTATTGACGCAACAATGACCTTGTATGCCGCACATGTTTCGGGATTGAAATATTTGTCAAAAATTGAAACTGTACATACTACACATTTCAAGAAGTTATTATCCCTTCCAAAATGTACATTTAATGCTGCTCTTCGACTGGAACTAGGACTAATTAGCTTGGAAACTAAAATTTTTAAGGCGGCTTACCTTTTTGTAATAAAAATACTGAAAATGGAGGATTCTAGAATGCCGAAGATTTGTCTTAACCCTTTAACGACCAAATGTGCTGATCTCTAACTTCGATTTCAAACTCTTATTATTGAAAGAAAAAAATTATTAAAAATTCTGCAGTCACATACCCATATGTTTTTGGGGTCGCTCTTTCGAATGGCGTTGTCAAAATTTCCAAAAAGTGCCATTTAACCCTTATTTTTTTCAAAAATACTCAAAAAATACAAAATTTTGGAAAGTAATTTTTTTTTAGATCCAATTTTAGTTAGTATATTAATTTTTCCAGGTCACCTAAGGTATACAAAACGTGTTCCCGATAGTTCTAGTTTAAAAATATGCTTTGCGTTTTAAGATTTTTTGTTTTTATTAATTCAAAATGGCGCCTGAAAATAAAATTTTTTTCAAAATTTAACACAGATGGACAAAATTTTCAAAAATTGTTGAATTCGATTGAAACTTGTTGCTCGGGGGTTTTTGGGGTCGCTGATTACGAATCTGAATTCAGATTTTCAAAATTCAAAATGGCGGACCCAATATGGTGGACGACAAAGTTAAAACTTTATCGTATTGTCTTCAAATTTGTTACTTGGGGGTTTTCGGGGTCGCTGATTACGAATCTGAATTCAGATTTTCAAAATTCAAAATGGCGGATCCAATATGGCGGACGACAAATCTAAAACTTTATCGTATTGTCTTCAAATTTGTTACTCTGGGGTTTTCGGGGTCGCTGATTACGAATCTGAATTCAGATTTTTAAAATTTAAAATGGTGGATCCAATATGGCTGACGACAAATCTAAAACTTTATCGTATTGTCTTCAAATTTGTTACTCAGGGGTTTTCGGTGTCGCTGATTTTGAATCTGAATTCAGATATTCAAAATTCAAAATGGCGGATCCAATATGGCGGACGACAAAGTTAAAACTTTATCGTATTGTCTTCAAATTTGTTACTCGGGGGTTTTCGGGGTCGCTGATTACGAATCTGACATTAGTGTTAATGGTTTAGTATCAATGTATCAGTATCAATGTATAGGTATAAATGTATTAGTATCAATGTATTAGTGTAAATGTATTACTATCAATGTATTAGTGTCAATGTATAAGTGTCAGTGTATTAGTATCAGTGTATTACTATCAATGTATAAGTATCAATGTATAAGTATCGATGTATTAGTATCAATGTATATGTATCAATGTATGAGTATCAATGTATAAGTATCAATGTATAAATATCAATGCATAAATATTAACCCCCGAGTAACAAATTTGAAGACAATACGATGAAGTTTTAACTTTGTCGTCCGCCATATTGGATCCGCCATTTTGAATTTTGAAAATCTGAATTCAGATTCGTAATCAGCGACCCCGAAAACCCCCGAGTAACAAATTTGAAGACAATACGATAAAGTTTTAACTTTGTCGTCCACCATATTGGATCCGTCATTGTGAATTTTGAAAATCTGAATTCAGATTCGTAATCAGCGACCCCCAAAACCCCCGAGTAACAAATTTGAAGACAATACGATAAAGTTTTAGATTTGTCGTCCGCCATGTTGGGTCCGCCATTTTGAATTTTGAAAATATGAATTCAGATTCGTAATCAGCGACCCCAAAAACCCCCGTGCAACAAGTTTCAAGCGAATTCAACAATTTTTTGAAAATTTTGTCCATCCTGTGTTAAATTTTGAAAAAAATTTTATTTTCAGGCGCCATTTTGAATTAATAAAAACAAAAAATCTTAAAACGCAAAGCATATTTTTAAACTAGAACTATCGGGAACACGTTTTGTATACCTTAGGTGACCTGGAAAAATTAATATACTAACTAAAATTGGATCTAAAAAAAAATTACTTTCCAAAATTTTGTATTTTTTGAGTATTTTTGAAAAAAATAAGGGTTAAATGGCACTTTTTGGAAATTTTGACAACGCCATTCGAAAGAGCGACCCCAAAAACATATGGGTATGTGCCTGCAGAATTTTAAATAATTTTTTTCTTTCAATAATAAGAGTTTGAAATCGAATTTAGAAATCAGCACATTTGGTCGTTAAAGGGTTAAGCGTCAAGTTGAACTTATGCAACATTCTGAAGTTATACTTGAATATAAATGGGCTGCGCAATTTGACGCACTATTAAATAAGATTAATTTGTTATACCTATGGACGACTCTTTCTCCAGAAGAGTGATTGAAAAATTTAGATTTAGCATTAAGTCGGTATGAAAGATATCTAAAATTTTCAGATATTTTAAACTTTGAACTCTGTGGTTCGAGAATGCAAAATATATTAAGATCGCTTTTAAAGCCCTTTACTTATTACGACGACGTAATTTTTATTTAACAAAAATTTTTATACAACTAAGACTATCAAATAAACAATATTTTAGATTTTCATATAAAGGTAATTTGTACAGCTGGGATCAGGAATCAATTTGTATGGTTTGCAATTTGAAAGAAAGAGAAACATTGTATCATTTTTTGTTCGATTGCCCAATATTTTTTTATAATAAATAGTTTGCTGTTGCGTGCGTTCATGTTGAATGAGAAGTTTAAAGTAAGAAAAAATTTAAAGGCTGTTATTATCAAATATATTGTAAACGGAATTCTTCTGATACAAAATATAATATTTTATAGAGCAGAATAAATATATTATTATTATAATAAATTATTATTTATTAATTATTTTTATTATTATGTGTTATTAATAATAAAATATTTTTTATTTTATTTAAATGTAAAAATATATACATTTTTCTATTACTATTACCTATTAACTAATATGTAATGCCTTGTTAAAATGTATATAAATATATAAAACATATATTTATAATAATTTTTCTTGAAATAAATATATTATACAGTGAATTCATTACACAGGCACACAAAAAAAAGTTGTCTGTTCATTGAATCAGACATACATATCTTATAGTAATTTTGCCCGCTGAAAACGGATCTGAAGTCAGAATTGCTCCATCACCCTCAGTTTTTTTTAAATCGACAAAACTACCCTTCAATTCAAATTTTAAAGTAAAAAAATTAAATAACAGATTTCTCTCTAAAACAAAACAATAAATTTATCTACTTTTGCTACAACTCAGAAACAATGTCACTATTGCTTAAACACCCTTTGTTTATTATTAAATCGAAAAAACTACCCCTAAAATGTAAAAATTCAACATTATAATAATAAAAGTAAAAACCCGCATTGGTTATCAAAACAACAAAGTAAATTTATGTACTTCTATTTCAAAATTTCAAAAGCAATATCAAAATTACTTTATTTATTCAATTTTTTTTACTTTAAAATTTGAATTTAAGGGTAGTTTTGTCGATTTAAAAAAAACTGAGGGTGATGGAGCAATTCTGACTTCAGATTCGTTTTCAGCGGGCAAAATTACTATAAGATATGTATGTCTGGTTCAATGAACAGACAACTTTTTTTTGTGTGCCTGTGTTATTATAGCACTGTATATATCCTTCGTATAATTCAAAAGGTAGTGCGTGCGATATTTTTCCGTCTTAGTTCTAAGTGTTTAGTGTATAATTCTCAACAGTGTTACATAAAATATAAATTTAAATAATTATAAACAATAATAATAATTTAGTAATTCATTTAAATAAATAAGATTGTCTAAATTAATAAAAAAATAATAAATTTTTTTAAAAAACTTATTTCAATAAAAGGAGTTTTGCTAATTATTTACATTTTTATTGATACTAATAAAAGTTTATTTACTACAGAAATATTAATAATAATTATTAGTACTCAATAAATTACTCCCTCTTATTTAATAATCAAATAACAAATTAATATAAGCTTCTAAAGGTAAATTTTGTTTTAGAGAACGCGTTACAGCATTTTCCTTTGTTAAATTTTACCTTCGAATCAGTAATTAGACCGTGTTCTGCCAGTGATATTTTAATACTGACTTAGTTCTGACTGACGGTAAAAAATCAGTACTGGACAGTGTTACCAGCCAGGGATTTCCCAGTACTGATTTAGTACTGGAGTCTGTACAGCTATACTGCCAGTCAGTACTGGGTCAATACAATGCCACTATTACATTTCTACTTTGGCAGTGAAAAAAATGGTTTTACTTGTAATTTTTTTCTACTGTGTGTTAATAATTTTTTCTTCTTAATTCTTATTTAGGGTCTTCTTCTCTTCGAAACCCCGTTTCAAATTTATAAAAAACTTCAAAATTAAAAAAATGGCGGCAGATTTTCCAAAAAAAAAATAAACTTAATTTTCTCGAAAACACCACCTTTTTTTGCTCAAGTTTTTAGAGTGACTTCGTATTAATATAAAGAAGAAATTACATGAGTCTCAAGTGGGCTAAACAATGTTTGTAGTTAGAAGAATTTTTTTCAAAATTTTTTTTTAAGTTTAAAATTATTGAAGTTATTTGTTTAAAACAAAAAACAATAACAAATGAAAGTTTGTTGGGTATATATAATAAGATTTGTTATAACCAAAAATTGTTGTTAATGACTTAATGTTTACTCAAGTGACAAACTTTCATTTGTTATTCTTCTTTGTTTTAAACAAATAACTTCAATAATTTTGAACTTAAAAAAAAATTTTGAAAAAAAAAAATTCTTCTAACTACAAATATCGTTTAGCCTACTTGAGACTCATGTAATTTCTTCTTTATATTAATACGAAGTCACTCTAAAAACTTGAGCAAAAAAAGATGGTATTTTCGAGAAAATTAAGTTTATTTTTTTTGGAAAATCTGACGCAATTTTTTTATTTTTGAAGTTTTTTATAAATTTTAAACGGGGTTTCAAAGAGAAGAAGACCCCTAATAAGAATTAAAAAGAAAAATTTATTAATACACAGTAGAAAAACAATTACAAGTAAAACCATTTTTTTCACCTTTTTTTAGGGTTTTACCGCTTATAGTTCAAATGTGGCTAACTTCGTTAAAAAACATTTTTACGTAAAATAAAAAAATACGTGTCTCTTTATTTTACATATAAAATAACACATTTCATTGACAGGTAATTCTACGACTTGAAGTTAGTCGGCTTGCCTGATTTGGAATGGATTCATCCATCTATAATATATTATTATCTATAATAATATCTATGCTTAATATCTATACAAGAACACAAATTATGAGTCAAAAACCGCCCACAACCGAACCTATTTCCCTACAATATTTATTGTAGCCATATTCTCAGCCATCACTGCCTCAGTGTTGCGCCAGTGCTGTCTGTCAGCACTTACAGACAGTACTTTGTCAGCTCTGCACAGCGTTATCATTTAGCATTATGCCAGTGCTGTCAGTTAGTTTAGCTGCCAGTGCTGGCGCAGTACTCCGCTAGTTGTCCGTATGGGGTAGTACCGATGTTCACCACTGGCTTAGTACTCAGATGATTGTTCGGCCGTAGTCTAGCCGAGCCTAGACAATTAATGCTGTCGCAGTACAGAATTTTTGTTTCGCTAAGCTTGGACAAGCCACGGCGGCAAGTGTTGGCTGAGTATAGAAAAATAGTTAACAACGCTCGTTGCCAACATTCCTATTTTGACATAAACTTTGAAAAAATTATACAAAAAAGTTTATGAATGTTTATAAATATAAATTTATTGAAAAAATTAATATTCTACTTCTCAGTTATTCATTTTTTATTTTGTTAAATTTAATAACAATTTAACATTACTGTTTAATTTTAATAAATTATAAATTATTTAAAGAAATTAAAATTATGAACAAAATTTAAACTTTAATTTAAACAATAATTTGGTTATTAAAATACTATTATACTTCTTACAATGAATAAAAAACTATTAAAAAATTACCACTCTAACGTATCCCTATTTTTTCTCATCTTTGATTCATTAATTGTAAGTCTGAATGATACTCAGATATTAAAATTTTACTGTACACGTGTGTCGTTAGCATAGTGGTCTGTAAATCTTCTAGATTTCAATCGTTAGGTACTAAAATATGAAAATCTAATGCACACTTACTGTAATTGTCTATTATTTAATTTTTAATTTTTATAAACAATTTTTTTTACTTCAGTTACTATATCCATTGTTAGGTCTGTGCGGTTATTGAATTCTGTAACCGGTTTGCGGTTATAGGTTTTCCCAGGCAGAAAAGTCGGTGGTGTGCCGATGCCTACGACCGGCTCGACACCGGCCCGGTGGTAAAGTCAGACAATACCCGGTACCGGCACTGTGGTACCGGGCCGGTAGTAAGGTCGAGCAATGATTTATTGTTATCAAATTTTGATAATCTAACAAGGTATTATATTAATTTCATTTTACTAAGTTTCTGCAAGTTTTTTCTATAAAGCCGGTACCGGGCCGGTACCATGCCAGCGGTTTTTCTTTAGCCTTAGTCCCAACGTATAATGACATTAACAAATGTTATTATAATTATTTACTTTGACATTACATTATTCAAACTGTCTTTTAGAAAAGGTTTCTTCTATTAATTTAGAACATTTTGTAATTATTCCTGGTGCCACACTTCATATATAAACTTTCCATTCACTTTTCATAAGCAGGTTTAGGTTAGCGGATGCGGCGTCAAATTTGCAGCCCGAGGGTCCTGAGTTCAATTCCTCATGTCTTCAGATTTTTCGTTAATAATTAATAATAATTCATATGTTTCAGCATTCTATTTAGTGTTTACAATTAAATTAATTAATAAATAATATTGTTTAACGTTTAATATATGTAAAAATGTATAATAATAATTAATAATTTTTTTTACTACCGGCCCGGTATCGAGCCGGTGGTTTACCGGCACCGGGGCGGATATTTCCCGGGTTATCATTGTTAACTGGACCGGCTCCAAGCCAGCAGAAATTCCGGCACCGGGCCGGTGTCTAAATTTCACTGGCCCGGTACGTACTCCCGTTGGGGTCCCGGGCGCAGAATAGGCCCCCTGCGATCGGCTGCATGTCGTAAAAGGCGACTAAATGAGGCTCGGAGTGGTGCCACTGTTTGCGATTAGTACTCGGTTCGTCCCAGGCTTTCCTATAGAGCAGTGGCTTACGATGATGATGGGCGGCGCCGTGTCGGCTCGGCAAGTCTAATATTAACCGAACCCCAGGGAGGATGTGTACGTCATCCTACGGGCTTGACAAACCCGGGGGCCGTTGGGACTAGAAGCGGTCGCGTCATGGGGGGTGTCCCAGTAGGGGTGGAGAGTGTCGGAGCTCTCTGTCTCGAAAAGATCGCCTCACGGGTGTAACGAACCCGGCGCATCCTGAGTGCTCGAGGGGAGAGTAGTAGGTAAAGCTCTCACGGGATTTGGCTGGTCCCGAGGACCCTTAAGCCTAACCAGTCAGCAGGGACGGTGCTGTCGCATCAGGGGGACTTCGGTCCTACGGGCGCTAACCCCTCACAACCCCTCACAAGAGGGGTTGGGCCTGACCCACCCCGACCTCTACGGGCCTCGTGACCCCGAGGGACTTGAACGAGCCTTAGGGTTGAAGATTTATCTTCAATATCGGACCAGTGGCGTGTCTGGGGCTGCCGTATCGCCATCTCGGGCCGTTGGATCTAAAAGCGGTCGCACCAAAGGGTGGCATCCTTCGGGATGCCTGACGGGTGTGAGAATCCCGGTGCCAGCCCTACTCCCCCTTTGTCCTGGGGTTAAATACGGTTGCATCGGAGGAGGGTGAACGACTTTAGCTCTACGGGCGTGACAAGCCCGGTGCATCCTCTAGTCCTCCAGGAGGGAGATCAGTCTCTACGGGGGCTGGCGAGTCCCGGAGCTCCAGCTGGCGGTGCCGTAAGGCCCGCGGCAAGTCGAACGATCGAGGGCTATCCGACAGGGGGACTTCGGTCCTGCGGGTGTGACCTACCCGGGATACCTTAGTCAGTACGCCCGTTTTTGGTGACGTCGATTCGAATGGGACCCACCCACCCCTCTTGGCAGTGATTGATTGCCTCGCATGCTGAGGTAGAGGCTCTTCGGAGACCTCGACGTGGTGAGTTGCTTTATCAACTCGGGCGGGTACCTGGCAGAGTACCAAGGGATTAGAAAGGTCCCGCCTCAGAACCAAGGGGCTGGGGGTTAGTAAGTCTTCGAACACTGAACGCCCTTGGAATTTGGTAGACGGAAACAAGAAAGTCGTTCCGTCGCCGTCTGGTCATGCGGAACAGTTGACCTCGCTATGGCCGTAGACGGCCCGTGGGGAGTGATACGCTTATGCGGAGGTGCCACACGTTAACCAACTAGGCGCTGGCCCGGTACGTAGCCGGTGTTGTGCCGGCAATAAACCGGTACGAAAACACTGAAAACAAAAACCGGCCCGGTACCGGGCCGATGGTTTACCGGCAAGGTGCCGGACTGGTGGTTTACCGGTCCCGGGGCGGATATTTCCCGGGTTATCATTGTTGACTGGACCGGTTCCGGGCCGGTGGTAATGCCGGTCTCACGCCGGCACCGGCAAGTCCGCCCTTGATACCGGCCCGATACCAAGACGGTCGTTGATTTCTACCTGGGTTAACCTATTAACCGGTTATTCGGTTATTGTGAAATAACCGGTTATTTGGTTATTACAAAATAACCAGTGATTCATTTATTTTAAAGTAATCGAATAACCGTTAATTCAGTTATTGCAAAATAACCGGTTTTTCGTTTATTTTTAAGTAACTAGTTAAACGAATTTCCTATACCAGTTATTGGATTAAATATGGAAATAACACGAATTTTACGCTTTGGAAATAGTACATGCATTATTTTTATTTTTGCAGAAGAAATTACAAAAGAATAAACTTTTATGCAGTTGTTTTTAAATAATTTAATTAATTAATTAATTTCAATTAATTCATTATGAAATTTTTTTGTGAAAAATTGTTTTTAAACATCTAATTTGCAAAACTAAAAACAAAAGTTTCAAATTTAAAATTAAAATTTTTTAATAGCTTCTTAGCTTAGATTTTTTAAATTAATTTTTCAAAAAATGGTTTCTTTTTTAAGCATATGAGGCATTTTACGTGTAATGTCCTAAGTTGAAATTTCAACTTCTTGAAAAAAATTGAAACTCGGGGAATTTGTTGTTCTATCAAGTAGAAATGTGCCTCAGAAAATATTTTTGACTTTTTCGAAAATTTGAAGGGGGTAGAGGGGGGCCAATTTAACCAATTTTGCTAACACCGGTTACTTTGCGAATTTTTTCTGAACGTACTTTTAATGGGAAAAATTTTTCAGAATATGTTTTGAAAAGGTTTTTTCGTCCTCTTTTCAATGGTGAATTTTATTTTTTAATATTTTAAAAATTTATCCCAATTTTTTATAATTAATATTTAAAAAGAGGACGAAAAAACCTTTCCAAAACATATTCTGAAAAATTTTTCCCATTAAAAGTACGTTCAGAAAAAATTCGCAAAGTAACCGGTGTTAGCAAAATTGGTTAAATTGGCCCCCCTCTACCCCCTTCAAATTTTCGAAAAAGTCAAAAATATTTTCTGAGGCACATTTCTACTTGATAGAACAACAAATTCCCCGAGTTTCAATTTTTTTCAAGAAGTTGAAATTTCAACTTAGGACATTACACGTAAAATGCCTCATATAGAATTTAATTGCGCACCACACACTAAATATATATTTTTTGAAAATAGAAAATGGAAAATGAATAAAAATTTACCTTCTGCGCGTATTAAATTCTCAAATAAGAGATAAAAGTAAATTAAACATATTTTAAAAATAGAAAACTAATTTATTTTGGTCTAACTTAAAAAAAATGTAAGTAATTTTAATTTTTGAGGTTACAAATGCGCCATTAAAAACTTTAAGTTTTTCAGCTCCTGGATTGCGTGTATATACGTAGAAAACGTTACCGGTTATAATAATCTTACGGAATAGCAATATAACCGGTAATTCTAAAATAACTGATTATTCTAAAATAACCGGTAATTGCAAAATAATGGGTTATTTTAAAATAACCGGTTATTCTGATATAACCAAAAAACGGTTAACCGTTTGCTAAAAATTTTCATAATCGGTTATGACAATAACCGGTTAACCGCATAGGCCTAGTCCATTGTTAGTCTCCATCTTTAATACAATTTCTTTAAAAAGAGAAATATTTTATGAATAATGACTATTTATTAATATTATTTACCATTTTGTTATTAAATTACTTATAATTATTAATTTACGATTAATTAATAACAATACGGCATTTATTGTGGCAATATTCTCAGCGCTTTATTGTTTATACTCCTACTCTCTAAATTTGAATCAGTGAAAATATCACTGAATCAAACAGTAAACAAATATTTCACTGACGAATCAGTCATTTAACAGATTTTTACTAATCAATTCAGTAGTTTCTTGTCCATCCATGTTACTGAATTAAATCAGTGAATCTAACGCAGGCGCAGAAGCTAAAGAGTGCGAAAAATTAATTTCTATTTACCAACGCGTGCATCGAAACGTCCAAAAACGTGTTAGGTGTTTTTTCTTTTGGCACTTCGTGATGGTAAGTAAAATTGTTTAAAATATGTTTAAAAAGTTTGGAGAAATAGAAAAAGTGTCATTCGTGAGTATTTTACTAATTATTTTCTTTCGTTTTTTTGTAACACTTACGGATAAATTGCATTGCTTTTCTTAGAGAATTCTAACCTATAATTTAGCTTCTGTAAACAAAAGTTTAAACTTTATATTTAATAATTATAATTATTATATTTAACTGAATTATCTTTTCAAAAATTAAAATTACATTTTATCTCAGGAATATTATATATAATTAAATTAGAAAAATCAGTTATAAAAAAGTAAATTGTAAATTGACAACAATTTTAATTAACTTTTTTTCTGTTTCTTATTGGTTAGTAACTTTTAAAGTTTTTTATTATTTATTTCATACCTTTCTATTTAGTTTTCATAAATGAAAACCAAATAGATGTTAAGATTAAATTCTCTTTCATATATTTTATAATTAATTACTATTTGAATTTATTTTTAGATACAATTTGGAAATATAAAATGAATTTCGAGAGCTTGACGGTCGAGGAGCTAGCGACTCACTTAATAAGTGTCCATAATATTGATCAGGAAACAATTGAGATCTTGAAAGGTACATAATTAATTTAAAATCATTTAAGTTCAAAAGTAAAAAAATAATTTTTATTAAATTTATCTATGTTATTAGGAAAACACCAATTATAAACTAGAAAATAGCATTTTTATGATTTTTTGCTCTATTTTGCAACAAATACTTTTAAAAAATGGAGCGTATTCGATGTTTTAAATGCAGAGAATTTGTAAACGGAGGTATTGATGCTTTAAGTATACATCTAAAATTTAATCATGGATATACAATAAATAGAGGTTATGGTAATGCTGGATTTAAATGTGCACAAGGTGAATGTCGAAAACGGTTTGCTCTTTTTAGTTTATTGAGGAGACATATTGTACGAAATCACTTACAAAACGTAGACTTGAAAATGAATTTGATGTTGAAAATGCTAACAATGAAGAACAAAGAGATTTTGAATTTCAAGAATTTCAAGAAGATGAAAATTTAAACTTCGACACTCATTTGCGTTCATTGGTAGCATCTATGATCAGTAGATTACAATCGAAGCCTTCCATGACTGGAGCAACTGTAGCTGACGTATTAGATGAATGTGAACAATTACTAATGAATACAACTTGCTTTTTACAAATCAAAGTAAAAAATTTTTTAAGGGAGTGAGAAATTCTGAATACTGAAGAAAGTCAAATCCTCCTAGATCATTTCAATTTCGAAAATGTTTTTTCTGGACTAGAGACTACTGAACAGCAGATGAAGGTTCTAAGAGAAAATTATAACTATATTGACGCCGTAGAAATTCCCCTTGGCTACAGAGAAGATACTGTCCTTGAAAGAGAATCAGGAACCTTCATCCCAAAAATTGATAACGGAAACGTTTCAATATGATCCCATAATTAAAGTTTTATCTTTGGTTTAACAAAGTGATGAAGTTAGAAACTCCATTTTATCGGAAACTGGGTCTGAAGAAGGAGTTCTTAGGTCTTTTGTTGATGGACAACATTTTAAACAACACGAATTCTTTCAGAGGTATAAATCCGCCTTAAGAATCGAACTCTATTTCGATGATGTTGAAATAGCTAACCCGTTAGGCTCAAAAACCGTCATAAATAAAATGGGAGTCGTCTTATTCAGAATTCAAAATATGCCGGTTCATATGAATTCTAAACTTGGAAGCATACATACAGTTTGTATAGCGTATAGTGACGATATAAAAAAATACGGTTTTGAGAACATTTTTCAACCATTAATG
This sequence comes from Leptopilina drosophilae, assembly GCA_032873175.1. Classification (NCBI taxonomy): domain Eukaryota; kingdom Metazoa; phylum Arthropoda; class Insecta; order Hymenoptera; family Figitidae; genus Leptopilina; species Leptopilina drosophilae. Next base: position 35,749,437 of record CM065479.1, read on the forward strand.
CAAGATATAAAAAAACTGGAGTCAGATGAAGGCGTTATCATTCAAGTTGAAAATGAAAATTTTGTTCTTCGAGCCAGCATTGCAGGATTATGTGGAGATGGCTTAGCTATTCACCAAGTTTGTGGACATCTTGATCCTTCTGCCAATAAATTTTGTAGAACATGCCTCATAACACGTGCACAACTTCATCAAAGAGATTTAACACCGAAACAAGAAAGAACGAAAGAGATTTTTGAACATCATGTCGCACAAATAAAAAATGCAAGACATAGAGTACAAGAAATTATGACTAAAACAGGAATTAAAAACAACTGTCCACTAAATGAATCGAAGTATTTTCACAATTCGCGTAATAAGATTTTTGACTCAATGCATGAATTTTTACACGGCATTGTTCCCATGATTTTAAAATTAGTTCTACATCAGTTTGTATTTGTTGACGGCTTCTTCAATGTCACGTATTTGAATGATCGAATTTCTGCATTTAATTACGGCGTAACTGAATCTAAAAATAAGCCTTCATCAAATTTTACAGAGGCAATACTTCGCAACACCAATGACCATTCTCTTCCACAGAAAGCTATGCAAATGTGGTGTTTGATTAGAGTATTTCCCTTTTTAATGACTGAAAAAGTAGCCCAGGGAAATAAATATATGAATATAATCATTTTACTTCTACGAGTGATGGTAATTGTTATGGCACCTAAAGTAACAAAAAGTATTTTGCCATATTTAAGAAACTTAATCTCAGACTTGTTTAAAGTCTTTGAAAACTTATTTCCTACTGTGAATTTTATTAATAAATTTCATCACGCAAGTCACTACGCAGATTGTATGGAGTGGTCAGGGCCAATGTCTCTTTATTCTTGTATGAGATATGAAGAAAATCATGCTCCAATGAAACAGAGAGCTCAAGTTATACATAACTTTAAAAATTGCCCAAAAAGTCTAGTCCGAATTTATCAAACCACTCAATCTGCATTCTGGGGAGCAAAAGACATTAAATTTCATTCTGTAAAATGTGAAGAAGGTGAAATCATGGAAGTGGCAGATTGTTTGAGTTCAAACGATTCACAAAACCTTGGTTTCTTAGAGACAGATAAAGTCTTTAGTTTAAAATCAGTAAGAGTTGATGGCGCTCTTTATAGGACAGGTTTAGTTGTGTGCCTTGATGTAAATGGTGAAAAAGACATTAACTTATCAAAATTCGGATATATTAGAGAAATAATAGTCTTAAATAGGAGAGATGTGTATCTCCTGTGCATTCAATGTGAAACAAATCACCTTGATCCTGATTTAAATGCTTTTTCTATTGAAATTGATGAAGAAAGGAATTCAACTTGTTTTGTATCTACAAATGATCTTGGTCATTACAAAACGTTCTCTATTTGGTCGCACGCTATGTCAAATGAACTTTTTGTTTGTTTACGATACCTATTACTTTAAAACTTTTCATAATTCACAATTATATTTTGCAGACCAGTATATTGATGGAAGCAGTTTCTTAGAACTGACACTTGCCGATTTAGTGGATTTAATGAAAATTCAAGTTGGACCTGCAAAAAAAATACAAAAAATAATTAAACAGAATAAAGCAGTTAATATTCAAATGTGCGAAAATGTAAGTTCATTTCTTGAATATACTAGCACTAAAAATTTCTATTACTTGACTGTAAGCCATTATATTTTTCTAGGTGATGGAGTTTATTGTGGATCTTCAAAATGGAGTATTAAATGTTGCCCCTCCTGCTGAAATTAATGTTTCTCCAGCTCCACAACATATTAATAGACCAAGAACTGTAGAGGATATTCCATTCTCAGTAAGTTAAACATCTTTAAACAATTGATATGAATAATTTTTACTTATATGGCAGTGAAGAAAGTTTATTTATACTTTTTATAGAAATATGCAACAGTCAGGGAAACATTGGACCATCACTCTCAAGGAGTTTCTCTTATAAATGCGATTGATGAAGGTCATTTTGGAGAAGAAGATCGACGTGCCTTGGTGCGAATATTAATTTCTGAATTAATAAGTAAATATGAAAATCTGTAAGTAATCATACACAGAATAATAATAATTAATTATTTCATCTTTTAAACTTGAAATAATTTGTATGTTATATTTTTTAGATATCCTCCGGATGACGCTAAGTGGGCTTTAGCTAAAGCTATAGTTAGGGAATTCCCTTCCCTAAGAGATGTGAGTGTACCTGGAGCGGAACTCTGAGTTAGCGCCACTATAATAGCGCTCACTATAATAGTGCCATAGTGCTCACTATAATAGCGCCACTATAATAGCACGCACTATAATAACGCCACTATAATAGCGCTCACTATAATAGTGCCATAGCGCCACTATAATAGCGCTCACTATAATAGTGCCATAGCGCCACTATAATAGCGCCACTAAAATAGCGCGCACTATAATAGTGCCATAGTGCTCACTATAATAGCGCCACTATAATAGCACGCACTATAATAGACGCAACTGGATTGAAACTGAAAGTCCAACAATTCATGACATTATGTCAAAATATCCGCGACTTTTCGACTACAATGGAGAAATGGTAAACATTTTAAAATAACTATTGTTAAGAAATGTTTTTGCAACTAAACAGAGTTATAAAAATTCTTTTATAAAAGGTTTATAAATTGTATTCAGAAGTAAAATATATTAAATAGTATCAATTCAACTTATCACTCGTAGGTGATGTTTTAATAGTAAGTTAGATTAAATATATCACTCCGAGTTAGATAAAGATAAAAATTAAAAATATAGCTATAATAATTTGTACATTATCTGACCAAGTAAACGATTTCATCAACTATACTATAAAAAAATTAAATGTATGTTAAATCTTGTTTAGATCGAACTGGATTTCATAAAATTATTTACCGATGAAGTGAACAATAATTTTTTGGCTCGTTTTCCAACATACTACACCGAAATTATAATTGCATATTGTAAATCAAAGCGTCCTGATATTTTTCGGAAAACTTCTGTGTTAAAAGATGGTTAGTTATATTTTTTTAATATTATTCTACAGTACCGTCCGAAATTGTCAGTCATTTTTAAAGTAATGAAAAAATTTTTTAACATAAAATTTATAAAAACTAAAATTTTTTTCGGTTCATATTTTGAAAGACAATAAAATTTTGAAAATAATAAGACCTTACAGAGGTCATTTGGCCAAAATTTGTACAAGATATTCTTAAAAATCGTCGTTTTCAATGTTTTACAAAATTTTGAATAACTTCTGAAATAATTAACGCTTTTTAATTAATAATCTTAGACTTGTTTAAAATGTCATTTTCTACGGAATAAGAATTACTTATAGGCATTAACCTGTAATTTTTTTCTTGGAATAAGCATGACGTCAAACTTGGACAAAAAAATTGGAAAAATTTGAAATAATTTTTTTGTCCTAAAAAGTATTCTAAAACATATATAAAACATGATATGGTGTAGATTTTTAAGAAAATTAAATAAAAAAATATGTTTAAATTTTTTAAATTATTTTTCTATTAATAATATTATTGCAAATTTTTTGAATTTTTTTGTCCAACTTTAACGTCATGCTTATTCCAAGAAAAAAATTACAGGTTAATGCCTATATGTAATTCTTATTCCCTAGAAAATGACCTTTAAAACAAGTCTGATATTATTAATTAAAAAGCGTTAATTATTTTAGAAGTTATTCAAATTTTTGTAAAACATTGAAAACGACGATTTTTAAGAATATCTTGTACAAATTTTGGCCAAATGACTTCTGTAAGGTCTTATTCTTTTTAAAATTTTATTCTCTTTCAAAACATAAACCAAAAAAAATTTTAGTTTTCATAAATTTTATGTTAAAAAATTTTTTTCATTCCTTTAAAAATGAGTGGACTGACAACTTTGGCCGGTACTGTATTAAAATTCATAATCAATATTCAAAATGTAATATTTTTACTGTTTATTATTTTTAAAAATGAATTTTTACTATAATTATTTGTGTTCTATAGAAAATTGGAAAACGTTGGCAATTTTATATGGACTGCTGCCTTCTTCTAATTTTATAAAAAAAAGAAAAACCAACGAAATTTCCAATTGCAAAAAGAAGGTCAGTTCCTTTTTTTTTCAAACATTCTTTGCACTTACATCAAAAAAATGAACACAGTTCTATAATTAAATTGTAGTACTACAAAAAAAATTGAAGAAGTATTTTACATATTTTCTAAATTTATATTTGCAGGCTAAACTTTCAGAAAATCAGGCAGAAGAAAAACTAGTAGCTGATGTCTCTTTATTGTCAAGCAGTTTTCCCAACCCAGACTTAATTAGAATTCTTCCGGTAAGAAATTTTTGTTTGTTTTAATTTCTTACTATACCATCGTTTATCAACGCGCGTCTTAAATTAAGAAAGAATTTAATTTTCATAATCAGCATTTTTTGAATATTGTTATGCATAAATCTTTTATTGAAGTAATTTCTTTCAGGAAGGGACAAAAGTTACTGATTACATTCAAAATGTAATTAAGGAAGCAAGGGGATGTCTTCAACCTTATGTTGTATGTGTGACGGGACAAAAATTGGATAAATATTTTATTCAAGTCGATGGAAAATTAATAGAAATTGATTCCAATGCACACCCAATTACTGCATTTGACATTCTTTTTAAACTCCATTTTGTAACCAATGTTGAATTTGCAGATTCTCTTTTTTTCTTTTATAATTTCATAGAATATTATGTCTATAAAAGTGTAATGATCTTAATTTTTTGCCAATAAGGATTTGCTCGCCGGATGGAGTCCGGGTCTCTAGAATTGTAAATTCAATCAATTTACTGTGACGCAAGCGCCATCTATATTATATTCTAAATTAAGATAAATTTGTGACAGGGTAAAACCAAAATAATAAAACACAATTTTAAACCTTCGAAAGTAAATATATTAACAAAATAAAAATAAAATGATAACAAAATAAATAATTAACAAAATTAAATTTAACCATAAAATTACAATAAAAATATAAAATAATAAAATGACTTAATACAATGCAAAGAAAAAAATTAATAAAGAAAGAATAATAAAATTTAAATAATAAACTAGAATTGAGAATTAAATTACAATTAATAAAAATAAAATATTTAAACAAATGAAAATTTAATAATAACAAAAATAGAAAATTTAGGCGCGTCCGCCATTACTCTCTTACACACCCGACTCATTCCTTGCAGTTCTCGATCTCGTTCGGACTGTAATAAAATTTACCCCGTTATTTTACAATAAAAATTACAATTTCATGACACTGAAAATTACTGGGTTGATTCTAGAAATTAACCCCCAATTACGCGTGCGGACGGAAACTAGGGTCGTGCACGCTAGGTCGGAATTTAAGAAATTACCGATAAAGAACTAGATATCGAACTACGATCGATATTCTTGCCCGTAGCGAAATTAGTGTAATGATTCATGTATGTTCTGGACATCCTGACCTGATTAGCTCCTCAAGGCCAAGTTGTCCAGGTGTATGTGTCATATCTGTTGAACGATTAGCTCCTCAGTTCAACAGGGGAAAATTATGTAAATGTATGTGTGTAAAGGATGGTAAAAAATAACATGGATGTCTCAACGTCCCGGGTTAGCGCCCCACATTCAGTTGAGACTAAGGTGGAAAAAGTACAAAGCATGCACGGTGGAGCTCCACACGGTCTACCTTGCACCAGGTAAAAATTATTGAGAAAGCGAAGGGTGTTACAGAGACTCGTTAGCTCCCGAAGTCGCTATACATCTCCTTCTAGGAATTTTGGAGAGCCGATGAACAGATTAGCTCCTCATGTTCTCCAGCTCAACCGAAGGAAATCATCCCTTGGCCAGGATTAGCTCCTCTCTGTCCAAGAAATAGATCGAGGATAAGGATAAGACTGTGAGCTGCTGTCGATCGACCTCGGAGCAAGCCCCGAGTCCGGTTGTAGGCAGACTAAGTGAATCGAAATGTGCAACTAAGTATTATAGATCGCTGGGCCCACAGAAGGTGTAGCGTGAGAAACTCTAAAACTATGCGATATCATTACAAAAGACAAGTTACATTAAAAAATTCTGTTGCGTCTATGCATTCTTCACTCAATAATTTTAAGGAAAAGAACTAAAGATAATTTGATTATTTTAATCTTTATAAAAGTTTAACTTTGTGCAACTGGTTCTTCGTTTTACGAAAATTTTCGTACATATTCATTAATGTATCATTTAATAAAGAATAAAAATTTTGTATAATCTTTCTTAAAAAATATTTTACTGATATAAATATAGTACCTTATTGATTTTAACTAATTGATTCAGTAATTTCTACTCACTGTTTCAATCAGTAATGGTTAGATCACTAATTGATTCAGTAACATTTCACTGATTCACAGTCGCTAAATTCCAGCTATTTGAATCAGTGAAATTTCACTGAAAATCAGTGCAATTTCACTGATTCAAATTTAGAGAGTAGCCTATTGGCCTTACGCACTTTGACAAGAGTCCCCGAAAAATACTTTTTTTGGATTATGCATAACCATTCTATTTAAGTTTCTATATATATTAACCTAATTTGCGTCTACAGCCGCCTTTATTAGGAGTACTCGCATTCGCCTGAACCACCTGTTAACTAGGTTTTCTCGACAGAGGAGAGGGAAACTGTAGAAAACCTCTCCTGAGTACAACCGGTATTATACCTTGACGTCAAACCTCCCGCTTGATAAATCACGAAAGTAGTGAGAAAACACCGAGCTATAGCGGACACCAAGGCGATCACCTATCCAAGTACTAATCGCACTGAATGGTGCTTAACCTAAGTGATCGCATGCCTCAGAGTCTCACCACTGTGATTTACCATAGGTAAAAAAAATATTATTGACATATAGAAATAATAAGTGATTCTTTGCGTACCGCAGAACTTGATTTTTTCCATTTATGAAAGAAAAAATAATAAATAATTTTTACATATTTTAATAATTCCAACGTGAAAGGGTATTAATATGTTTAAAAATAAAAACCAATAGATACATTTGTGTTTAATATTATAATTTTTCGTGAATAAGTGATTTTAAGGCTAAAAACGTGAAATTTTGACCTGTCCCCACGGGAACGTTAAACAAAAAAGTTAATATTTTTAGTAATATGCAGTAATAAACAAAATAATTTTTGACATTTTAGTATCATATGCTTTAGTAGATTTAAATAAAAAAAGATTTTTGAGGAAACAAAATTATTGTTAATATTTTTTTGCAATTTATGCTAGATTACAGTTTTGGGTGATATTCTTTTTTTATTAATAAACAGTGAATAATTTAAATGAAAATCAAATGTTTACATATAAAATTACTTTAGTAAAAACAAGAATTAATTTTCTTAAGTTAATCCGTGGGAAAATATCAAATTTCTAATTGATTTATTACTTTTCTACTCATTTTAGATTTGGAAATTTAAAAACGAAATCACAAAATAGTCTCCACCGGTATCCACCGACCTTTAAATATTTTAGCATAAATTAAATAATTATTTATAAAAAAGTTAAGTAAAGCGTAGTTATATTGTTTTGGTCATTACGAATAAAATCTATTTTAAACTAATTGAAAATAAATAATAATTTTCTCAAAAAATACTAAGGTCGGTTGAAAAATTGCTACTGGTCTAAGAGTCTCCACCGGCATCAAATTTCCACCGGCATTGAATTATCAAGAAACTACTGCAAGCTTATTGTTATGGTAAGGTAAATGCGTCATTGCTCGTCAGTACTTTAGTCGTAGGCAGGTTGTCACAACTTAACCCAAAAATAAGACACAGTCATGTTATGCATGAATAAACAATATTTCTGGTAAGTTTCAATATCGCGACATCGGATAACAACAATTGTTTTGAGCCATTATTTCATTTTAATTGAAAATTGAAAATGTTTTTGTGATAGGTACGCGAGCGCGACAGAATGTAGCAAAAACCTTCAGTTTTAGGTTAGGGGCCATCCATAAACCACGTAGCCTCATGAGGGGGAGGGGGGTTCACGTAATTGACTACGACAAGAGAAAAAAATGGCGCTAATACATGTAATAGCGTACTGCATGGGGGAGGAGGGGGTCAAAATTCCCAAAAAAAGGGCTATGTGGTTTATGGACGGTCCCTTAAGAAACGACGAAAAACTAAAAACATTGCCTTTGACAACTTTTCGCATTTCAAAAGATAAGTTTGTGTTTATTGTATTTATTATTATTCTTAGTATTATTTAATTATTTGTTTCACTATTTTTATTTTTACAATTTTATGTAAAATAGCAATGACAGTGACTTAAGCAAAATTTGCAGCTTGCTTGTGAAATCGGCACGACTGACGAACACTAAAAATTGACATGGGCCAAATTAATTGCATATTCTAATAACATAACATTAATAAGACTTTTTCTATGCAATATTAAATTCTTTATATATTAATGGTCGTAAATTTTAGTATTCGTCAGGCAAAATCTTATTGATAAATAAAAATAAATTATATTTAAATTTGCTGCCGATAACTAAAGCAATTGAATAAAAAAGACTAATGTTTGAGTGTTCGGCATAGATAAAAACTGTTTGACAAAATAGCATTATAACGTAACTGACGGTAACTATGGCACAGAAGTGACAACCACTGAACCAACCAATCAGCGCACTGCTGGTAACTAACGCAAACTGCTGCCGATTACTGACACAGTCATTTTTAGTACTTGCCGATTACTAACGCATTTGCATATTTTCGACTTTAATTGCAAATAAATATTACATAGTATTTGATTTCATAAAAAGAGATGTTAATTACTCTTGTTTATAATCCCCTTCAATAAATAAAATTTGTTTCATTTGGAAAATTTGTCTTTGAAACTGCTAATTAGTCATTTTAAAATTGAAAAATTCCTAGCTGCCGAGCACTGACGCATTTACCTTACATAAAAACAAATAACAAATCTTGTTTTAAACTATATCATAGTCAATTTAACGTAAATTACCAAATAAATTTCCATAAATTGCCGCGAAAATTTCCATAAATCACCATAAATTACCGACGTTAAATTTTTTAGTTCCAGCAATTTGTGTTTTACATATTTTTATAAACTATCGTCAAAATGTTTATAAATTATCGTATAAATTTCCATAAATTACTGCGAACATTTCTATAAATTACCATAAATTACCGACGTTAAATTTTTTTAATTTAATTTAATATGTATGTTATTCTCTTAATTTTAATTTTTATTATTTTATTTATTATTTTAATTTATTATTGTTAAGAATTTAATAATATTTAAATTTAAACAATCGACTTACTATAATGACTAACATTTATATTCATATTAAACAAGATTCTTTTGTTAAAAAAAGAAAACATTTTTCGTCAGTCTGTCATTAAATCTTGTCCGGTTCTGATGTTTGTAGTTATAAATAATTATCTAATAAATCAAATTGTTCTTTCTATTAATAATTTCTGGTTGCAATACTTATTTTAATCTAACAGGTTATGGGCCCAGAGATTCGCGAGTGAATTTAACCACTTCGGCGGCATGGCGTTCCAATTGGCGTTCCATGAGTAAGTGGCAGAAGCGGCAAAAAAATGCGAAAATGGCGTTCCTGTTTAAACTTGATTCCTAAACTCTGTAAACAAATTAAGTTTACCAAACCAAATGTTATTTATTATTTGAAATAAATGAAGATGAATAGGACAAGAAAAAATTATTTTTTAGAGATCTTAAATGGTTTTAAAAAGGTTTTAATGTAGCCAATTTTTAATACTTTTTACGAATTGCGTTCCAATATTCACCCAAAATAGTTCACAATTTTGAATCCGCCTATTTGAATTTTCGAAAATCCATTTAAGATTCATAATCTCAAATAATAAATAACATTTGGTTTGGTAAACTTAATTTGTTTACAGAATTTAGGAATTAAGTTTAAATAGGAACGCCATTTACGCATTTTTTTGCCGCTTCTGTCACCTACTCATGCGACGCCAATTGGAACGCCATGCCGCTGAAGTGGTTAAAAAAAAAAGAAAGAAAATGAGCGGAATTTCGTCTACAAGGATTGAACTATTAGATAAACACAATTACGATACGTGGAAACTACAAATGCAAGCTATACTTATAAAAGCGGATTTATGGGAATACGTAAACGGAAATATTCCAAAACCTGAAAGAGGAGAAGGAGCCGCGGATGTGCTAGAGAACAAACATGGATAAAAATCGATTTGAAAGCAAGATCGGACATTATTTTATCAATATCATCAACTGAACTTAAGCAAGTAAAAAACTGTGAGACGTCAAGGGAAATTTGGCTAAAACTCCAGGAAATTTACCAATCTCAAGGACCAGCAAGAAAAGCTACATTACTAAAAAGATTGACATTGTCAAAAATGACAGAAGGAAGTGACATCCGGGATCATTTGAATAGCTTTTTCGATACCGTCGATAAACTCGGAGATATGGATATTCAAATTATTCAAGAATTATTAACAATCATGTTATTATATAGTTTGCCCTCGAATTTTGAAAATTTTAGGTGTGCATCGAGTCAAGGGATAATTTACCAAGCCCGGAATCCTTACGTACTAAAATAATTGAAGAAAGCGACGCAAGGAAGAGTACTTCATTTGACCTACACTCAGAAGCTATGTTCACAAAAAGAAATAATCGTGTTACAAATAAACAAAAATTCGAAGTAAAAGAAAAATTCGATCCTAAACAAAATACGAATAATCAATTTCGATGTTATTTGTGCAACAAAGTCGGACATAAAAAATCGGAATGTAGATTTAAAGAAAAATTTAAGACAAACAGCAAAATGCGCAGAAAAAAAATATATATATGTAATGATTCAAAAAGTTTTCTCGAATTTAATAATTCCACTCGAGGAATTTTAAATCTAGCAAATAGCTCGACGTCAGAAATTTTAGGCAAGGGTACAGTGAAATTTACTACCAAAGTGAAAAATGATGAAAAATACATAACACTTGCCTAACCTCTCACGCACCGGATTTAAGAACAAATCTATTAAGAGTTTCAAAAATCACTGATCACGGTTACAGTGTTTTATTTACGAAAAATCAAGCCGAAATTTTGGATACAAAGGGAAACGTCGAACTTTATGCGAACAGAATCGGAGAGCTATATTACGTACCGGAAATTCGAAAAAGTGCGTGTAGTACAAATATTAAGACACAAAATACACCACTTGAAATTTTACATAAGCAACTCGGGCACACAAATACGAAAGATATAAAAGAAGCAATACGGAAAGGGTATGTAAAAGGCATCGAAATCACAGACAATTCTAAAAAATTTGATTGCGAGACATGCATCAAAGGAAAGATGATTAGAACACTGTTTCCAAAAGAATCAAATCGAAAATCAGAAATACTCCAAATTATACACACTGATGTGTGGGGTCCAATTTAAACAACTTCAATTAGAGGAGCAAAATATTACATCGAGTTCATAGATGATTATTCTAAATGGTGTGAAAAAATATAATGCAGGTTAATTATAAGATGATGGTGTGGGGCTGAATCGGACATCGTGGTAAAAAACAACCAAATCTTTGAATTCTTTAATTTATTTTATACTAATTAACTATTTTATATTATATTCTTTGCATAGAACCATTTCATAAATAAATAAATAATTTATATTAAAACTCGGATTCGCAAGCGAGTTGCTACAAACAGACAAGCCTGAAACCTGTAATTCATTTAATATTATAATTATTACCGATTTTACATATTATATTATATTTTTTGTATAGAACTATCTACAAATAAATAAAAGAAGAATTGATTCGACTTTTCTACAAAAAAACGAAAATTTGTGTCTCATTCTTTAATTAATTAGCCGTGTCCGATTTAGCCCCATGGGGTGTCCGGTTTAGCCCCACCAATTTTCGTATTTTCGTTTTCGAGGTAGTCACCTTCGAAGCAATATATCTCCAAAGCTACTGTAGTTTTTTTAAAATCGAACAAGTGCGATTTGTAGGTGAAGGTACAAGCTTCAAAACGGTATATTACTCTTTAGCAAAAAATATGTTTTTGTATGAGTTTTCTGATCAAAGACCAAATCCGTCCGGTTTAGCCCCGGTCTCCCCTACCACATAATCCTAAACAAAATGGAACGGCTGAACGTAAAAATCGGACTCTATTAGAAACAGCAAGATGCCTCCTGATAGAAGCAAATTTATCCGAATCATTTTGGGCTGAAGCAGGAATACGGCTAATTACATAAGGAATCGTCTACCAACATCAAGTCTAGAAGGAAAAACTCCTTACGAATTATGGAAAGGAGAAATACCGGACTATTCTCAATTTAGAATCTTCGGTAGTTATGTGTACTACTTGAACAGAGATCCTGGAAGAGGAAAATTAGAACAACGAGGCGAAGAAGGAATCTTCCTAGGATATTCAGAAGAATCGAAAGCTTTAAAATTAAAACCCCAGTTGAACAAGATAATCAAACACAAGATAAAGAAGCCAGGTACACTGAAAGCATTTTCTTATCTGAAGTACCCATGAATGTAGTGATGTCAGGATGCGATGTCGAAGAATGGCGTCATGCCATTGCATCTGCAATGAAATCAATAATTAAAAACAAAACTTGGATGATGATCAATCGCCCGGATAAAGGAAAAGTCATCGGCAGTAGAATGATTTTACGAAACAAACTAAACTCAGATGGAGAAATTGAGAGGAGGAAAGCTCGACTAATTGCTCAGGGATTCAGTCAACAGCCCGGAGTACATTTAACTGAAACTTTTGCTCCAGTTACTCGTTTTAGTACAATTCGATTTCTCACATCACTTGCAGCACAATGCGGTCTACATATCAGACAATTCGACGTTACATCTGCCTACCTAAATGGAAATTTAAAAGAAGAAATTCACACGGAACCACCTGCACATTTTGAAAATTTTCTACAATATTTAATCGATTTTGAAGGAAGCAGCGAATTTGGAATCAAAGCAAAAGAAATGTTGAATGATTTTAAAAGTGGTGATAAAGTGTGTCTTCTTAAGAAATCACTCTATGGTTTAAAGCAAGCAGGTCGAAGTTGGTACATAAAATTAAATGACACTCTGCAAAAATTAGGAGCAATTCCAACCAAGTCTGATCCGTGTCTATTCAAAATAGGAACAGGGGGAGAAATTACTCTTCTAGCAATCTATGTAGATGATTTCTTAATAGCTGGACGAAATCAAAAAGTGATTGATAATTTAGGAAAGCAGCTAGCCAATGAATTTGAAATTAGAGACATCGGTCCAGTTTCCTATTGCCTGGAAGTAGAATTCTTCCAACAAAATGATATCACAATGACTCAACAAGGTTATATTATCGAATTACTCAACAAATTTTGAATGATCGACAGTAAACCCGTTACCACTCCAATCGATGTAAATACAAAACTAAAAAAAGAAAAAAATCCTACACCTGAAGAACAAAAACTACCCTATCGAGAACTTATTAGAGGTCTTACTTATTTATCTGTAACTACTCGACCAGATATCGCATACTCCATCAGCATGTTAGGACAATTTAATAATTGTTATGGATTTGAACATTGGAAGGCAGCAAAACGTGTATTACGTTACCTGAAAGGGACAAGCAGCATTGGTATTACCTACAAAAAAGATTTAAAACCAATTCAAGGATTTGTCGACGCTGATTGGGGAGGATGTATCGAAGATCCCAGATCATATTCAGGGTATATATTCACCTTTGGAGGAGGACCGATATCATGGGATTCAAGAAAACAGAACTGTTGCTCTCTCAACCACAGAAGCTGAATATATGGCAATGACAGAAAGCATCAAAAAGGCAATTTATCTTCAACGATTGGTTAAAGAATTAGGATTCGAACAACTTGGTCATCTTACAATTTTCTGTGACAACCGAAGCTGTATATCTCTTGCTGAAAATCCTACTTTCCACTCCAGAACAAAACATATTGATATTCGCTATCATTTCATCCGAGATGTACTGAAGAAAAACATTTTTTCAATAAACTATTTTTCATCTGATCAACAAGTAGCCGATTTCTTGACCAAAGGACTTCCAAGACTGAAACATTCATTCCGTATAAAATCCGCTGGACTTTCAATCGATTATTGAAGAATTAATAATTTCGAGATTTCCGAGATATACATAAAATATATATGTATATTATTTATTTATACATAATTATTTTTTTTTAATAACGCATAATTGTGTTACTATAATGACTAACAATTATAGGGGAGGGTAGGCTACATTGAACCGGGTATTTTCTAAAGTCCAAAAACTAATTACATTTTACAAATTTTGATCAGGTTTTTGTATCAACATTAAGCTGAAGTACTCCTTTAGTTAAAATACACGTTACAAACACAAATTATTATGATTAAATAATTAAATTTAATTTTTTTCTAACAAGTTACACTTTTCTTATTTTGAAGAATCTGTGTCTACATTGAACCACCTTTAATAAAACACTACAATTTACTTCAAAAATAATATTTCCACTTACACATTGTAAAAAATATTATTTTTCACTCAAAAAAATAGAAAATTGTTGTTAAAGAGTTATTATTTGTTAATATAGAAGATTAATATATTTTGATGTCAGGTTACGTAGGTAAAGTGACAGTTTGAGTTTATCTCGATCACAATTGTGATGAAAGCATGTCTTCTAGTATTTTTCTTACTAATTAGTAGAGCAGACAACTTTACCACTCTTATAATTGAAAATTCTTTCCTTTTTCGGGTGGTTCAATGATGCCGCACTCACTGCATTCACATGACATTCACAACAAAAATTGTTTATAATAAATTTATGTAAGGCTTAAAATTCTTTATCACATCGGAATATTGAAGTTGACACCCTAAGCGACATAAATCACAAGTTTACTAATTTTTAAAACTTCCTATTTGAATAAAAAAATTCATTATATTTCCACAAAATTTTTTGTTTTGTACGTGAAAAACAGTTTTTTTCGAAAAAATTCCACTCAGTCATTTCTTAGAAAATTAAAGTGGTTCGCTGTTGACGCTGGTTCAATGTAGCCTACTCTCCCCTATTCATATTAAACAAGATTCTTTTGTTAAAAGAAGAAAACATTTTTCGTCAGTCTGTCATTAAATCTTCTCCGGTTCGGATGTTTGTAGTTATAAATAATTATCTAATAAATTAAATTGTTCTTTCTATTAATAATCTCTGGTTGCAATACTTATTTTAATCTAACAATTAAATTCTTTTTTATAATTTCGATTTTTATTTATTTTAGTTATGACTCCAAACTCTATGTTTTCTTTGACGTTGGATGGGTAATTTTGTTTTTATTTTTGCTGACGAATGTTTATTTATTAATTATATTATTTTTATATTTTGTTGTACAGTGTTTATATTTTTGTATATTATTTTATATTTTTATAGACTCCCTGAAAAGGCAGAAATCATTTAGATTTCGAAACGTTGGAGTAAATTAATTTTTAAAAACTATTGGTCCGAATGTTTTCGTTTTATTTTCCTTCACTACATACTTTAGTAAACTATCGTAAAAATGTTTAAAAATTACCTTCTAAATTTCTATATATTACCGTGAAAATTTATAAAAATGACGGAGAAAATTTCCATAAATTTCTAAAATAAAAATTTTTAATTGTAACATATGTGGAACTTATTTTTATGATTTTTTGCAAAAATTTCTATAAATTACCGCGAAAATGCATATAAATTACCAAAATAATAATTTTTAATTCACCGTAAAAGAGGCTAAATTCGCTCACGTAGGGTAAATTCGCTCAACAGATATCTATTTTTTAAAATTCGATTAAAATACTTTTTAGAGAGAAGTATTTAAGATTTACAATTTTTTTGGTTAATATAAATAGTAAACTTTAATTAAAAATTTATTAGCAGCAGATTCATTGATAACTTTCAATAAAAATTATATTTAAACCACAAGTTTGTAATTTTCATACTGAACATGTAGTATGAAAACGTAGGTAATAAAGCTTTACTTGAAAATTTTTAAGTTGGATCCTTCTGAACATTACATTGCCTGGATCGCCAACATAATTTTCATAAAGCACAAAACTGAAAGTAATAAATAGATTCTGCAAAAAATCGATTTAAAAAAATTCAAATTTGTAGTGTAGATTCGCTCAGGAAATAAGTCTACAAAAAATATGTTTGAGCCTGGATATTTTAAGTATGTTAATTATTTTAATTTATAATTCGATTTTTTTAATGATAGTACTGTTATAACTAAAAATTAAACAATTTTAAACGGTTTGAGCACTAAGTTGTCAAACTTAACCTTATTTTTTATGGTTATGAGTACGTTTAGTTGAATGATTGAATATAATTACTTATATTGATAAAACAATATTAAATATTTATTCCAATAACTTTGGACATTGTTCTTAATTTTTTTCTTTATTGATTCTAATGAATATTTAGTTCTATTTTTGCAGATTATAATATATTTTGCCAGAATAATAATGGTGAGCGAATTTACCCTCATTTTAAGGTAAAGTCGCTCACAACAAAACGGCTTATAAATAGTTTTCTTTTACATATTTCAATTTCTTTATGCAGTAATAGAAAAGATAAAAGGTTAGAGATTATATACTGTCAGTGCCAATATTTATTTCATCGTTTCCAAAAGTTATTTAAAAAAGAATTGAAAAATTGAGCGAAATTAGCCTCATTTACGGTACATTCAAGATATAATATTTTTATAAATTACCCCAACAATTTTTATAAATAAGTATAATTTTTATAAATTATCAGAAAAAAACACGTTTGTACGTCAAAAACTGTCTAAATACAGTGAATTTCTTAATTGTTATACTTGTTTATAACAAAATGTAATTAATTTTTCAGTAAAAATTCTGTTAGGAAATATACTTCATGTTAAATGCTTTTTGATTTCGAACAATTTATATCAAGATTTAAATATTTTACGTAATTAAAAAATCTCTTTTTCAATTTATTTAAAACAATTAAAAAATTATAAACAATTTTTCCGGCCCGCCACGGATTTTTCTTTATAGACCCTTTATCTTCAAAAAAATATATTGATAATTATCATAACCAAGTTTCAAAATTCTAGAAGAAGTAACGATATCTAAACCTAGACGTCATCGTCAAAACAATTATTTAATTGAAAAACAAATTTAAAGCTGGGTCAGACCATTATTTATCGAATAAAGTCGTTGCGGCCTAATTTTAGAAAAAATTGATTCTTTCAGAAATGATTCTTTATGATGTCTAGGGAACGAAATAAAAAGAATTATGTTAAAATATTTATTAATTTTCTTTAAAATATGAATGTAAAGTGGAGAAGGTGCGAAAAAATGTCACTTTTTTAGCTGTTAGAAAATGTATAAAAAAAACATAGAAAAATGCTTCAAAATATAAAAAAGTTATTGATTCTTGTTTAAAATTGCTTGATTAATTAATCCGTGTTCAATAAACTAGTAAAAAATTAAAATAATAGATAAAACATGTTTTTAAAGTTGGTCTGCCAAATAACCTAATTTTGACGATTTTATTAATTAATTACGAGAAGGGGGAATTATTAAATTAAATAAAAACTCACCGAATATAGAGTATTTCTGATGAAGTTTCAGATTTTCTTATCTGTTTTTACTTTAAACATAAAAGAAATATTAAGTTGCAAGTACGCGATTTTCGAATTTTTGAAACTTTGCAACTTAATTTCTCCGTTAAAGAAAAATAAAAAAATTTGTCACTTTCACAGTTATTAAATCGTACCAAAACCTACATACACAAACAAGTTTCGTTTTGGTCCCGAATCTAATTTAAGAGATACAAGTGTTTAAAAATTTCACTTTATTTCAGGTTAAAACTGTATATTGTCTTTTAACTGAAGTTGGCTTTTTAATTTGAACACAAATTTTGATCAGGTTTTTGTGTCAACATTAAGCTGAAGTACTCCTTTAGTTAATATACACATTACAAACACGAATTATTATGATTAAATAATTAAATTTAATTTTTTTCTAACAAGTTACACTTTTCTTATTTTGAAGAATCTGTGTCTACATTGAACCACCTTTAATAAAACACTACAATTTACTTCAAAAATAATATTTCCACTTACACATTGTAAAAAATATTATTTTTCACTCAAAAAAATAGAAAATTGTTGTTAAAGAGTTATTATTTGTTAATATAGGAGATTAATATATTTTGATGTCAGGTTAGGTAGGTAAAGTGACAGTTTGAGTTTATCTCGTTCACAATTGTGATGAAAGCATGTCTTCTAGTATTTTTCTTACTAACTAGTAGAGCAGACAACTTTACCACTCTTAAAATTGAAAATTCTTTGCTTTTTCGGGTGGTTCAATGATGCCGCACTCACTGCATTCACATGACATTCACAACAAAAATTGTTTATAATAAATTTATGTAAGGCTTTAAATTCTTTATCACATCGGAATATTCAAGTTGACACCCTAAGCGACATAAATCACAAGTTTACTAATTTTTAAAACTTCCTATTTCAATAAAAAAAATTCATTATATTTCCACAAAATTTTTTGTTTTGTACGTGAAAAACAGTTTTTTTCGTTTTTCTTTGTAAATAATAAACCTACGTGCTCGAAATTTTTGGACGTAGTCGCTTTCGGTAATACTAATTTATATATTAAATAAGAAAAAATTCCACTCAGTCATTTCTTAGAAAATTAAAGTGGTTCACTGTTGACGCTGGTTCAATGTAGCCTACTCACCCCTATATCATCCATTATTGTCAAAATTATTGCTAACGTTGTTTACAACAGTTTATAATACGAACGACGAGCAAGTTGACATTTTTAGGTTATATGATTTTCACGTCATTTAATGTCTTATCACGCATGCGCGATTTCTGTTGAGGGTTTCATTAGGGCCTCTTTAAACTAAAAACCAGTCCCTCGCCAGAGGTGAATAGTAAAATTATTCAGAAAAACTGTTTAGTTTTCAATTAGAATTGAATTCGACTTATCTAATCAGAATGTTCTAGACAATGCCCTCACAACGCCCTACTTTAAATAGGGACAAATGGGGCAATTTCTGCACGGGTAGGTACGTACCCCCAAGCGTTAAGATTTTTCAATTGTCTATATAATAAAAAATTGCGTTTAAGTGTATAAAAAAATAATGAAATGTGTAAAGAGAGAACTGTCAATGACTTGTCATCAGTATTTTTATCTTTTGCAATTAATTATTATTTTTTTAATTGATATTTGTTAAAATTATCATTTGGATCCAATCCGGTTGTCAGGCGGTAGAATGCCAGCTATTAAATTGAAAATCCGCAGTCGGTAGAGTGCCAGGTCCCAGCCGGTTGAATTATACACGGAACGGTTTCTCGGAAAAATAATCTCCGCTTAACAAATTTTAAAAATTAAACTGATTAACAAAAAATTTTAGTTAATTTTTTTAAAATTTCAAACACTTTTGTGTAAAAATATTGTTTTATAAAACTTTCAAATATATATGCTTGAAGTTATTTTATACAAAGTTTTTTTGAAACTTTCAAACACTTTTTTATAAAAATATTAGAAATTTACAAAACTTTCAAACATATGTGTTTGAAGATATTCCATACAAAATTTTTTGAAATTTTCAAACACTTTTGTGTGAAAATATTGTAAATTTACAATCTTCACTGTTTAAAAAGATTGTAAATTAACACTTTCATACAAAAAGTGTTTGAAAATTTACAAATATTGTATATGAAATAATTTCATAAACGCATGTTTGAAAGTTTTGTAAATTTATAATATTTTCATACAAAAGTGTTTGATAGTTTCAAAAAAACTTTGTATAAAATAACTTCAAGCATATATATTTGAAAGTTTTATAAATTTACAATATTTTCACACAAAAGTGTTTGAAATTTAAAAAAAATAAATCATTATATGATATTATCACTCGGTTGTTTTAAATAGTTACTAAACACTGAATTTAACGATCATTCCGAGTCAGGCGTGACTGACTCACCTGACTCGGAATGATCGTTAAATTCAGTGTTTAGTAACTATTAAAAAAAATAACTAAAATTTTTTGTTAAACAGTTTAATTTTTAAAACTTGTTAAGCGGAAATTATTTTTCCGGATAATATAATATAATTAATTAATGTGGTTAGTTATTCTTTACTGATTAAAATTTTAAAACTGCTAAATGAAATAAAAAAGTATTTTTGTATAACAAATTTTCTTGTATAGGGGAGAGTAGGCTACATTGAACCAGCGTCAACAGCGAACCACTTTAATTTTCTAAGAAATGACTGAGTGGAATTTTTTCTTATTTAATATATAAATTAGTATTACCGAAAGCGACTACGTCCAAAAATTTCGAGCACGTAGGTTTATTATTTACAAAGAAAAACGAAAAAAACTGTTTTTCACGTACAAAACAAAAAATTTTGTGGAAATATAATGAATTTTTTTTATTGAAATAGGAAGTTTTAAAAATTAGTAAACTTGTGATTTATGTCGCTTAGGGTGTCAACTTGAATATTCCGATGTGATAAAGAATTTAAAGCCTTACATAAATTTATTATAAACAATTTTTGTTGTGATTGTCATGTGAATGCAGTGAGTGCGGCATCATTGAACCACCCGAAAAAGCAAAGAATTTTCAATTTTAAGAGTGGTAAAGTTGTCTGCTCTACTAATTAGTAAGAAAAATACTAGAAGACATGCTTTCATCACAATTGTGATCAAGATAAACTCAAACTGTCACTTTACCTACCTAACGTGACATCAAAATATATTAATCTCCTATATTAACAAATAATAACTCTTTAACAACAATTTTCTATTTTTTGAGTGAAAAATAATATTTTTTACAATGTGTAAGTAGAAATATTATTTTTGAAGTAAATTGTAGTGTTTTATTAAAGGTGGTTCAATGTAGACACAGATTCTTCAAAATAAGAAAAGTGTAACTTGTTAGAAAAAAATTAAATTTAATTATTTAATCATAATAATTTGTGTTTGTAACGTGTATTTTAACTAAAGGAGTACTTCAGCTTAATGTTGATACAAAAACCTGATCAAAATTTGTAAAATGTAATTAGTTCTTGGACTTTAGAAAATACCCGGTTCAATTTAGCCTACCCTCCCCTATAAGATATTTTTCAAATATTTTTCAAACATCTAAATACATATCATAAATTTAACAGAAACATGAAGAGAAAAAAATTAAAGAATACTTTCTTACAACCGACACTTAGTCAGAGATTTTCATAGCCTCCCTTGGTCGAGCGCGTCTAGGCGCAGCTCCCAAGGTTGATGGCTCTTGACAAAACACACTATGCACAGACAACACTATATAGACTTAAGGGTTCAAATCGTAGTGTCGCATTTCCGTAATAATGCTAATGATACTTTTTTTTTACTTAATCTACATTTATTATAACACATCAGAACACATTATAAACAATTTTGATTTTTTACATAAATATTTAAATGATTTAGTTATTTCAAAAAGTTTTGTTTGAAATTTCATACAAAACTGTTTGAAATTTCAAACAAAAATATTTGAAATTTCATTCAAACATTTTGTATTAATTTTCAAAAAAAAATTTTTTGAAAATTTTAAACAAATGTGTTTTAAAATTTAATACAAAAATTTGTATTAAATTTAAAAATGTTTGTTGTAGTTTTTCAAAATTGTATATGATAATTGCTTCAAACATTTTTGTATGAAATTTGGAACAAAAATTTTTAACAGTGTTTTTTAACAGTGCGCAACGACTTTATTCGATATATAATGGTCTGACCCAGCTATGAAAAAATAAAAAAATTAAGTTTTGTTAAAAATTGTTGTTTGCTATTCAATCTCTTCTCGAGGCAATTTTCCTATTTCGGCTAATAACAGAATAATACTTTATAATTTTTATCAATTTCAAAGTAAGATCTTCAAAACAGGTTATTCTAAATTTTTTCATTATCAGTAATGCAAGCATTATTGTATACTTCCAGTATTAACCCTGAACAATGCAGAAAGCTATTATTGAATTAGGTGCAGTCAGAAACCGCAGTCGTGGAAGGTGTACAAACATCGCGCAACGTCAACATTTTTATTAAATTTCTCTTAAAATATTTTCTGTCCCACCCCAGGCAGAAATCAACGACCGGCTTGGTACCGGGCCGGTACCAAGGGCGGACTTACCGGTGCCGGCGTGAGACCGGCATTGCCGCCGGCCCGGAGCCGGTCCAGTCAACAATGATAACCCGGGAAATATCCGCCCCGGTGCCGGTAAACCACCGGTCCGGCACCTTGCCGGCAAACCATCGGCCCGGTACCGGGCCGGTTCTTGTTTTCAGTGTTTTCGTACCGGTTTATTGCCGGCACACCACCGGCGACGTACCGTGCCAGTGAAATTTAGACACCGGCCCGGTGCCGGTATTTCGGCCGGCTTGGAGCCGGCCCGGTCAACAATGATAACCCGGGAAATATCCGCCCCGGTGCCGGTAAACCACCGGCTCGATACCGGGCCGGTAGTAAAAACAAAATTATTTTGTTACTTTTCTGCCGGCTTTATGCTGGCACGGTGTCAGATTAGTATATAGTATACCGGCCCGGTACCACTACTTGATACCGTTTCTACACCGGCGCCGGAGTTTTGCCGGCATCAAAATTAGTACCGGCCCGGCACCGGCCCGGTTCCGGCATTCGCTACCGTTTTTAAACCGAAAACGTAGATTTGCCGGCATCAAAATTAGTAGCGGCCCGGCACCGGCCCGGTACCACTACTTGATACCGTTTTTACACCGAAAACGTAGTTTTGCCGGCATCAAAATTAATACCGGCCCGGCACCAGCACGGTACCACTACTTGATACCGTTTTAAACCGGCGACGGAGTTTTGCCGGCATAATATTTTTGTGTCTTAAAAAGTCTAAATTTTTAATTTTTTGAAATTTTTTTTACACTATTCGGAAGAATAGGAAAATCAAATCTCTCGAAATCAAATGTTTTTTTAAATCTTTTTTTTACATAGTTAGAAAAATTACATTTCATTAAACTCTATTAATTCAGCTTTAAATTGTCTGGGAAAATCACTCAAAAATCCGGGAATTTGTTACTGCTGAATTACTAGACACCCTATAATAACTTTGTTCGTTTAAAATAATTTTGGTCAGGTTTTATTTGATTTATTGTTATAAAATTTTGACAATCTAGCAAGGTATTATATTAATTTCATTATACTAAGTTTCTGCAAGTTGTTTCTATAAAGCCGGTACCATGCCAGCGTTTTTTCTTTAGCCTTAGTCCTAACGTATAATGACATTAACAAATGTTTTATAATTATTAACTTTGACATTACATTATTCAAACTGTCTTTTAGAAAAGGTTTTTTCTATTAATTTAGAACATTTTGTAATTAGTCCTGGTGTCACACTTCATATATAAACTTTCCATTCACTTTTCATAAGCAGGTTTAGGTTAGCGGATGCGGCGTCGACTTTGCAGCCTGAGGGTCCGGAGTTCAATTCCTCATGTCTTCAGATTTTTCGTTAACAATTAATAATAATTCATATGTTTCAGCATTCTATTTAGTGTTTACAATTAAATTAATTAATAAATAATATTGTTTAACGTTTAATATATGTAAAAATGTGTTAATAAAATATACTAATTTGACACCGTGCCAGCATAAAGCCGGCAGAAAAGTAACAAAATAATTTTTTTTTTACTACCGGCCCGGTACCAAGCCGGTCGTTGATTTCTGTTTGGGTAAGGATAAAGAAAAAACGCTGGCATGGTACCGGCCCGGTACCGGCTTTATAGAAACAACTTGCAGAAACTTATTATAATGAAATTAATATAATACCTTGTTAGATTATCAAAATTTTATAACAATAAATCAAATAAAACCTGCCAAAAATTATTTTAAACGAACAAAGTTATTATAGGGTGTCTAGTAATTCAGCAGTAACATATTCCCGCATTTTTGAGTGATTTTCCCAGACAATTTAAAGCTGAATTAATAGAGTTTAATGAAATGTAATTTTTCCAACTATGTAAAAAAAGATTTTAAAAAACATTTGATTTCGAGAGATTTGATTTTCCTATTCTTCCGAATAGTGTAAAAAAATTTCAAAAAATTAAAAATTTAGACTTTTTAAGACACAAAAATATTATGCCGGCAAAACTCTGTCGCCGGTGTAAAAACGGTATCAAGTAGTGGAACCGGGCCGGTGCCGGGCCAGTACTAATTTTGATGCCGGCAAAACTACGTTTTCGGTGTAAAAACGGTATCGAATGCCGAAACCGGGCCAGTGCCGGGCCTGTTGTCTTTTATTAACCGGCCCGGTACCATAGTGCCGGTACCGGTTATTGTTCGACGTTACTACCGGGCCGGTGCCGGGCCGGTTGTCTTTTAGAAACCGGCCCGGTACCACAGTGCCGGCACCGGTTATTGTCCGACTTTACCACCGGGCCGGTGTCGAACCGGTCGTAGGCATCGGCACACCACCGACTTTTCTGCCTGGGACTCTGCAAATTACATATTTCATCGGAAAAAACCTCAACTTTCCAACAAAGTTATTAAAATTTCTAATATTTGGAGAATTTATCACTCTTCCAATATTTGGGGAATTTATCACTCTTATATAGGACAACAAATTACCAAAATATCAAGTCAATCCCAGAACTTTTTTTTGGGGGGGGGGTTTCGCTTCTGAAATTTTACCCCACATATGATCCGAACTGCTATTAATGCAGTTTTATAACTATGTTATATTGTACTGTTGCTGTCTATATATGTAACGCGACACGAGAAAAGGGACCTATCGCCTCAAAAGAGAATTTTACAGGGGGAGCGTTTAAAGTGACACCATGAGCAGAAAACCCGTGTATTTACGCGGACACGTTCAACTTTCGGGCTTTATATTATTAAAACTATTTCAGATTTTTAACTTCTGATTTTTTACGTAAAAGAGCCAATATAAATCTATCGAATAGCATCGAAATCTGAAAATGGATTTTTTTAACAATAGGTCCCTTATTTCTCGTGTCGCGTCACATATACTAAAGAATTACATGACATTTCGAGGCAAATCTATATTAAACTTTCTGAAATTTGATTAAGAAGCGCTTGAAGAGTATAACTTTCACTTTATCTTCTTGAACTAAGACTTCTTTCTTAAATGGTTTACACATAGCGTTTGTCTCAGTCAAAATTATAAGTTGGACAAATATTTGCTCCACAAGCTTTCACTTGAAAAAGAAATATCCATAAAGCATAAAACGTGAATGTCAGGTGCAATAATCGTTCAGTTAATTATTCGGGGAAACTAAACGATCAGTTCGCTGATGCATAAGTTAAGAGCGAAAGCTTTCGAATTCCAATACTTGGTTAAATGAGCTATAATAGTGAACGTTGTGTGGCCATTTACAACAACAGACTCAAACAGAATAATGTCTTGCTAAAGACTCAAATATACTCGACAATCGCGGCATTTATATGTTGTATATAGATAAGGACGTTTGGAAATAGAATTCATTGGTGTGTATGTGAATATCTGTTTCTGAACTTAATGGAGGTTTAGAGGGGAGAGTTCGAAATTGAAAGGTATCAGCGTGAGGGTGTACTGTCAGTGGCGAAAGACCGTATCAGAGGGTAATCCTATTGGTGGACGGTAGTGTCGCGATGTTCGGACGTCATTGGCTCGTCGGAGGACGTAGAGGGCGTGGTCTTCTCCACATTTTGAAGCGGGGGTGGGCGCTGAACAACCCCTGGTAACTATTACGAGAAAACCACACGCGGGGTTGCACTTTAGGGTGGATGAAAATTCAACATGGCGGATGTTGCAAGCCCTAGGGTAAATTCAGCGTCTCACACTGCGTGTAACCCGTTCGATTCAGTTGGAAATGAATTTTCTCCCAATTCACCTTTGGAAATTCAATTCACGCCGGCACTTCAGGAGTCGCAAGTTCGCTCGAGTTTACAATTAATTATTCCTCTTATATACAGTGAGGGCTGCTCCTATAGAGTTTTTCTCGAATTTACTCCACACTTTTCGTTTTTATTTATGTGTTTTGTGTGCTCTATTAAAATTACGTTTCTTTTTTTCTATTTGTAATTGTTTGTTTTGCATATTTCTGGTTGCTTGTGAAGTCCTGGTAGAATCTAGGATACCTGGTTAGGTCCTTGTTGAGATTATATATATAGAACTTCAGTAATCACTGTAAAAAGAAAGTGACAAATTGAAGCTGGCTTCCAGGACTTAATTGAATTCAAATGGAGATTCAAAATCCACAATTGGTTGTAAATTGATAATCAACTTTTTCCAGCAAAGCATTTTGAATCTATGGTAAAGTGCAGAATTTGGAAGTTTAGAACTAAATAGAAGATACCTTTTTTCCATCTTACATCTTATTTTAAGATGTCGAAAAAATTTCAGATGTCAAATTTTTTCAGTAAAACTGGCTGATTTTCAAAATCAAAGGATCCGACCATAAACAGATATAAAAAGAACATTTCTGCAAAATTTGAAATAAATTGGTTAAATAGATTTTGAATTATCGTATCAACCAGAATTTTTACAGTTCCCACTTCAAAAGTTTATAACTTTTAAAATGTATTATTATTTTTTTCTAATCTTTCTTCTGTATTCTTTAAATATTAATAAACAGCAACTAAAGAATATAAGATAAATTGTAGGTGTCCCTGAAAAAAAGTTGCACAATTAAATCATCTTTAAAACAAGGGAATGTAAAATGAAATCTAAAGTTCATTTAGAGTAAATAGAGCATAATAAATCATTATTCATAATAAATTTGTTGAACATGGAACAAATAATAACAACTTATTAATAATTATTCCGCTTTATGCAATAATGTTACAAATTATTTTTTAATGGTTTCTCTTTATTTGATTAATTATCCTTTTTCTATTATTTGTGGACTGGAATTAGAATCTGTAGAATTTTATTCACAAGTAATTTATTGACAAATTCTTTGGAAAACAACGCACTTGAAATTTACATAGAAACTTCAATTAGTGGAAATTTTATAACTTTTCCATAAAATTTAAATTTAATTGTAAATTGTGCAAAGATTTATTATTTTTTATAAAATTTTTAAAAATCCTTCAAATAAATTTTTTTCTATATAGGACTATGTTATTTAAGACCCTGAACAATTGTCCGAATGTATGTATGTGGGTCATTTCATTTAAATTGTCATTTTCAGCCTCACCAAAAGTTGAAGTAGCAAGTTTCGATTCTGTAATTCAAACCAAATATTTTAAACTGCTATATATACCACATTAACGAAATTCATAGTGGTCGCGCAATTAATAAGTGATATATTCCACATAAGAGACATTTTTCGTCAGAAATAGTAAAATTTTTCAAAAAAAAATTTTCTGCAAATCTTCCATTTAATGATTATTAATTTGTTAGGGACAAGTATTGTTTCGTTACTCTTACAATTATGAAACTCAAACGAACCATAAATTTCACTATATAAGGTCATTCTGATATTGAATATTAAATATTAATTTACCAATTTTTAAGACGGGACATTCATGACAGTTTTCTAATTACATTAAAATCTTTTCGTTTCTGCCACAACGTAAAACTTTCACATTTCGAAACACGGCATTCAATTTTTTTGAAGTTGATTCGTGATTATCTTCTGCTGCGGATTCGTTAGTAAAACAGCTCTTTTGCTCCCTGGATAAATCTTTAAATACGCATAAATACAAAACTTTGCATTCCAAGTAAAATAATGTAAAAGTGAGGGACACGTCATTCTTATTTCTTTAGAAGGGTTAAACAGTAAAATATAGTTATAGTTATAGTTATAGTTATAGTTATAGTTATAGTTATAGTTATAGTTATAGTTATAGTTATAGTTATAGTTATAGTTATAGTTATAGTTATAGTTATAGTTATAGTTATAGTTATAGTTATAGTTATAGTTATAGTTATAGTTATAGTTCACTGCAAAATTTTTGTTTACTTGTGACAAATTAATATAATGAAAATACGTGCACTTGAAAACTAATAATTCACTCCTGGACATGGGACACTCATGACATTTTGCCTGTATTTCGTTCTGCCATTATTATACATAGCATCTTTACATGCTTGTAAGTTGAAAAAATGTTAATTGAGATTGCATTTCAAGACATTGGAAAATAAATTTTACCAAAAACTATAACAAATAGTTTTCATTGTCAAAGGACACGATTATGACAATTTAAATGAAATGACCTATGTGTGTGTGTGTGGGTCCCGTTTTTGTGAACACGATAACTCGAAGAGGTTTCAAAAAATTCGGTTGAAAATTGCTAGTCATATTTATCATAAAATTATCTCGAAATGAATTAATAGACATTAAAAAATCCATTAAAAAATTTTTTTTTTTACTTTAAAAAAAAATTTTTTAATTGAATATTGAAGTTAATATATAATAAAATCTTATTCTTTGCATCAAGACGAATCGATTGATGTATAAAAAGAATATATTTTTTAAGCATTAATAGAATTAAATGAAATGAAAAATTCACTTTATTATTAAATTTTTTTTTACCCATTAACGCCTGAATGCACTGAATTTTTAGTCTGACTTCAATCTTAAATATTTTCTAATAAACATATTATTTTCTCTTCGATAAATAATTTTTTTTTGCATTAAAGTGCCCTCTATCCGAATATGATATTAGAAAGTTAATAAAAAATTGTTTAACAATATTTTTTGCATATAATTAAAAAATTGCATGATTTTTTAAAGGTTTTTTATTACAAATTCTTAAATTTTTAAGTCAAACAATTTTTTTGACATCTAATATTACCATAAATCGTGCACTCGATTGTTATACTTCCAAAAAATATATTGACTTTTTAAATTTAAACATTTAATTTTTCAAAATGGTGCCTAAAAAATAAATTTTTTTTGAAAATTTGAAATTTGATGTTCGATAAAAATTTTTTTAAACTGTGGCTTGAAAATGTTTACTCAGGGGTTTTCGGGGTCGCTGATTACAAATCTGATATTAGTTTTCCAAAATCAAAATGGCGGATCCAATATGGCGGATGAAATTTCAAAAATTGGTTGAAATTTCTTACAAATCCGTACTCGGGGGTTTATGGGGTCGCTGAATACGAATCTGATATTAGTTTTCGAAAATTCAAAATGGCGGATTCAATATGGCAAACAAAAATTTCGAAATTTGGTTGGTTTCTTTTATAAATCAGTATTCGGAGGTTTTTGGGGTCGCTCGTCGTGAATCTGATATTATTTTTCCAAAATGCAAAACTAGCGGATGTAATATGATGGACAAAATTTTGAAAATTCTGTGGGATTTTTTTTAAATCCTTACTCAGGGATTTTTCGGCGTCGCTGATTAATTATAAAAAGGATTTTAGTTTTTTAAAAATCAAAATGGCGGATCTAATATTATGCAATTATTATGCTAATAATTATTACATTTTATTATATTTATTTAATAAAATATTTGAATTATAAAAAAATAATAAAAAAAATATAAAAGTGAATATAACAATAAAAATTAATAACTATTTATTAGTAACAAGAATTTTTAATGTTAATGACGACAAATTAATTGTGCACAATTTATGGTAATATTAGATGTCAAAAAAATTTTTTGACTTAAAAATTTAAGAATTTGTAATAAAAAACCTTTAAAAAATCATGCAATTTTTTAATTATAGGCAAAAAAATATTGTTAAACAATTTTTTATTAATTTTCTAATATCATATTCGGATAGAGGACACTTTAATGCAAAAAAAATTAATTATCGAAGAGAAAATAATATGTTTATTAGAAAATATTTAAGATTGAAGTCAGACTAAAAATTCAGTGCATTCAGGCGTTAATGGGTTAAAAAATCAAATGTTTAAATTTAAAAAGTCAATAAAGTCAATATTTTAAAAAAAAATTTTATGATTAATGCTTTCTCCACGAGGAAGCAAATTTTTTGCTTATCGTAAAGAGGAAGCAAAATGTTCATGTAATGAACGTATCTTAATTCACACCTTTTTTTGAAAGCGATAGGGTAAACCAGACAGTAGTCGGCCACTTTTCAAGTTTGAATAGCTATAAAACTGTACGAGATAAAAATATGTTCAAAGTTACTAATCATTTCTAAGATGATCGTAAACAAATGTAAACTTTTTTAATAAAACAAAAAAAATTTTTTGACGGTTTTTGAAAGCTTTTAAAAGTGGCCGATTACTGTCGGTTTAGATGGCCGATTACTGTCGGATTCTTACTTGTTTATTTACTAATTTTTTTTACGAATAAAAAATTTTTTTTCATGAACATGATTGGTTTAATAGTTTTGTGTGATCGTAAGGAACAACATCACATTAAAAGAATTCGAAAAAATATGATTTGCTCTTTTAAAACAGCGTTAATTAAAAAGATTGCTTTTAGGTGGCCGACTACTGTCGGATTCTAACTTTTTTTTTGTGAATTTTTTTAACGAATATGAAATTTTTTTTTGTAAACATTATTGGTAGTATACCAATAAAATTGTTTTGTAGGAGCATTAGGAACAATTACTTATGAAAGAAATTTTCCAAAAATTTTAATTGTAATTTTTAAACAATATTCATTAAAAAGATTTTCTTAAGTGGCCGACTACTGTCTGGTTTACCCTACCTTTTTTTACAAAATCATCACATTACCTTTATTACCTTTAAAACGCATTTTTCAAAATTTTTGTACAATAACTTTTACATACATAAAAAATGTAAAAATAATTTTTTCAAACAATAAACAAAAAAAAGTTTTTTTTTAAACTAATTATAGTTTTAATTTTTTTCCCTCGTGTAGTTTTTTTGTAGCTTCAAATTTTGTATTTTTGAAGAGCGACGGCACTTAAATTTACCTGTACGAAAATCAACTCGTCCAAAAATGATGAATAGAATGCCGTTGGAAAGGTAATTAAATTATCTTTCAATCCATATATTACAGAATAAAATTGAATGAAAATTGAGAGAGCTACAGTCGATTGAAGATCAAATTTGATGGAAATTTTGATGATTTTTAGACACTTGACAAACTTTTGATAATTTTTTCCACAACAAACAGTAGAAAATATTAAGGTTTTAAATTTTTTATTGATAGCTTATTCAATTGAGAAACTTTTCAGCCCTTGTGGAACTTGATTGGATTAAAAATAAACATTCCACACCATATTTAGGGAACAAAACTACTTTGCCATTTTTAGTATACTTTTCAATATTTGCAGCAAACATGCAAATTGTAAAATTAAGTTAAGTACTAAAGGTACTAAAATCACACATCAAGGAATTCTAGAGTAGCTCAATTCGAATACAATGTCAAATATCAAGGAAGGGGATGAAGAATGTAAAAGGGCTCGAAAACATTAAAAAACATAATTTTAATTTATTATTTAAAAACTTTTGCTTTTTAAATATACTTTGATAAAATTAATTACATATTTTTAAAATGTATTGCAGTTAAAAAGTTATAGAAATTTATTGAAAATTAAAAGTTAGATAGTTTATTGCAATTAGAGTAAAGTTTTTATTTTCCATCAACATTAAGTCAATTTAAAAATTTTAAAACCGACTTTGGTTTTGGAATTAGAGACCCTAGAAACCCTAATGTATTAATTTTCATGAGTATTTCATGCTTTAAACATTTAAAATATGTTCGCACAGACTGAATCCACCTTTTTGAATTTTCAAAATAAGACATCAAATTTGTAATCAGAGACCTAATCAGAGAGCCAAAACTCGTCCACTCAATTGAATCTACCATTTTTAATTTTTAAAATCTGACATCAGACAAGTCATTAGCGACACCGAAAAACCCCGAGTAACGAAATTGTCATAAATTTAATCGATTTTTAAAAAACTTGTGCGCCATATTGGATCCGCCATCTTGAAATTTTTATACTTGACATTGTATTCGAATTGAGCAACTCTAGAATTTCTTGATGTGTGATTTTAGTAACTTTAGTACTTAACTTAATTTTACTATTTGCATGTTTGCTGCAAATATTGAAAAGTATACTAAAAATGGCAAAGTAGTTTTGTTGCCTAAATATGGTGTGGAATTTTTATTTTTAATCCAATCAAGGTCCACAAGGGCTGAAAAGTTTCTCAATTGAATAAGCTATCAATAAAAATTTAAAACCTTAATATTTTCTACTGTTTGTTGTGGAAAAAATTATCAAAAGTTAGTCAAGTGTCTAAAAATCATCAAAATTTCCATCAAATTTGATCTTCAATCGACTGCAGCTCTCTCAATTTTCATTCAATTTTATTTTGTAATATATGGATTGAAAGATAATTTAATTACCTTTCCAACGGCATCCTATTCATCATTTTTGGACGAGTTGATTTTCCTACACGTAAATTTAAGTGCCGTCGCTCGTCAAAAATACAAAATTTGAAGCTACAAAAAAACTACACGAGGGACAAAAATTAAAACTATGACTTTCGTACTCAGAAAACTCACACTAATCGAAGAAAGAATGTTTAGTTTGATTGGCAAAAAAGTTTTTAATTTGTAAACCTGTGTTTTTAATTCTTGTCTGATTGTGGGCAAACGATGGGATCTATTTATTTTGAAATTTTTAATTTTTATAAAACGGTAGGTAGCCAAATGCCTAACTTGCAATTTGACCAAATCAGAATTTTAAATATTAAGAAGATAAGGTTCGAAGAGACGGAGTCAGAAAACAGTTGTGGTATGAGAAATTTGTGTGATTTTGTGAAATTGCAAGTTAGACATTTGGCTGTTTACCGTTTTATAGAAATGAAAAATTAATTTTGAAAAAATTAATCAATATAAACATTGTACAAAATATAATTTTATTTAAAGTTTTTTTAATTTTATCGTAAATGATTTTTTAATTTTATCGTAAATGATTTTTTAATTTTCTTATGTTTTTATTCAAAAGTTCGTGTGAAAACAAAAATTTTCTTTAAAAGTGGGTCAAATTTGATCAATTTTTGTCCGAGTTATGAGTATTTGAAAAAAAAATTTACTTAAAAAACACGATACTTCAAAAATATGTATCTTTTAAGTCTCTTTATGAAAAAATTTTTAAAAATCATGGTAGCTCATTTCAATTTCAATTTTTTTTTGTTCGCTTTCCAACAAATGTAATTTTTTAAGAAGACATCGCAAATTAATTTTATATGACGCATTTTAAAGCTTCTTTTATCACCTTTAAAATATTTTTTTTAAATTGTCGTACGAAATTTTTAAGGAAGTTAATATCATTTGTTTAAAACAACAGCCCTTTTTTAAACAGTTAGTATTTTGAAAACGGTTCATTTTTTGAAAAAAAGTTTAAGAATAAATGTTCATTTCTTTATGTAAATTTAGGGAAAAAATAACAAATTATAACCAATAACAAATTTTCTAACAAATTTTTAACCATATTTTTACATTATGCATATATTTAAAAAAGAAAAATTCATAATTATGTATATTTCATTCGTATAGATAAAGTTTAAGATGAAAAATGTTTACTTCTTTATGTAGATTCAAGAAAAAAAAAAAAACATTTTTTTGAACATATTTGTTTTTACCGAGGGGAAATTCACTTAAGAAATCACGATTTCCTTGTTTTCGAAGTCAGAAAATATTCAAGAAATTTTAGCAGTCTATAGAAATCATTGGGATTCTCAATCGAAATCGTAGGGAGTCTCAACCGAAGTCTATACTCACAGAGCAGTTAACTCGTCAGCCGATAACTGCCGTATGAGCCCGAGTGTCCTCGAAGTGTTTATTGACAAATGATCTCGTGTTTTCGTTAAAGGTTATGTTTTATGTTTACAATGAAGTATTAATCAATCGTAAGTGGAAAAAAATTGAAAATATTTTTATAATAAATTTCATTAAAGAAAGAACGTTACATATATTTAAATCCATTACTTTTCTCGATAAACATAAATAAAGAAATAATCAGTACTTTTACAATATCTTATTATCACAATTTTAGATAGACTGTTTAGAAAATGTATAAAAACAATTTTGTTTGTAAAAATATAGCACCTTTGATTTTGAGAAATAACAACATTTTTTAATATTTTTAATATTGAAAAAAATTCGTCTATATTAATCTTTTTTTAAATCTTAATTTCAAATTTATTTAAAAGAGCAGCAAATTTTTTATGTAGCAAATAATTTTTATTAATTAAATTCTTAACGTTTATTCTAATGACAATTAATATTCAATAAATTATGAAAAATTAAAATCAAACATTATTTATTTAAATGTGAATTTTTTTTGTGATTTCTAAAAACCGATTTTTACCTAGCTCATGCTCATCTGAAACTACATTTCGATATACTGCGTGCGAGTATGTAAGCAGTCACCGGCAGTCCCTAGAAATCGCAGGTAGTCGCGTAGAAATCTCAAGAAGTTTTAAAAATCAATATAAGAATCTTACAACGACTGCTACTAGCGATTTCTGACTTCTCAAGTGAATTTCCCCTCGGTTTTTACCATACATATGAATTTTCTTTTATTTAAAAATATGGTAAAAAAAATTTGATGAAAAAAATTTTTTATATTTTTTTCTTAAATCTACATAAAAACATTTTGTCTTAAACTTTTCCCAAAAAAAGTAACCCGTCTTCAAAATACTAATTATTTAAAAAAGGGCTGTTTTTTAAACAAATGGTAACAACTTTCTTCAAATATATTGTACAATAAAAAGTATTTTAAAATTAATAAAATAAGATTTTAAATGCGTAATATAAAATTAATTTGCGATGACTTGTTAAAAAACTACTTTTGTTTGAAATCGGCAAAAAAATTGAAATTTTTATTTTTTCTAAATAGTAATTAAACAATAAAAAAATTTCTTCTTTAATGTATTATTTCAATATTTTTAAAGTAGAGGATGTAAGCTTTAAAAGGAGATCTTAAAAACCTGTATATCTTTGCTAGAAATCAAAATATAAAACTTTTTGTAACTCTTTTAACTGTGATAGAGTTGGAAAATCCAGTTGGGCAGCACAATATATACTAATAGTATAAATTGTGTATATACACGGAGAGAAAAATCTAGCTTTAATAGTATAACACCATCTATAGTAATTTCGCATGGACTATAGTCACGCTTCAAATGTATGAATTCATACCCAAAAACCATGAGTCCACGCTTTTTGGGTATGAATTCATGCATTTGAAGCGTGACTATAGTCCATGCGAAATTACTATAGGTAGTGTTATACTATTTAAGCTAGATTTTTCTCTCCGTGTATACTTCGTCTATTTCTTACATTTTAACCACTTCACTGCCAGGGCGTTTCAAATGGCGTTCCACGCGCCGAGGCTCATACTGGCAAAAACACCGAAATGGCGTTCCAAAAAAAACTCTGTTTTTAAAGAGTGTACACCACATTTAACTGTTGTAAAAAAATATTTCTATATTTTAAACATCAGAGAACAAGATTATCACAATAAAAATTTAAGTTCTTGTAATTTTCAACATTTTTGCGAACGTTCAAATCGGCTATTTTTAATATTTTTCAACAAATGGCGTTTCACTTTCTTTCAATTTTTACACAATAAAACTTGTATCTTTATTGAAAAAATATATTTACATACAATATTATAATATAATAATATAACTATTAATTATATATATACCCAATCAGCACATATGCTTGCCACAAACTTGCATTAAGCTTGCCGTGCAAGGTGTGCAAGCTTACAGAGCAAGCTCGTGACAAGTTTGTGGCAAGTAACAAAATGTCCTATTGCTGCAAGCTTACACAGCAATCTTGCTACAAGATTATGATATAAGCTTGCTGCAAGCATGTGAGGCAAGTTTTCGACAAGCTTATTTGGCAAACTTGCAACAAGTTTCTAGTGTAAATTTGCAGTAAGCTTATTGCAAGCTTGCTGCACAAGTATATACAATTTAATTGAATCAATTTTAATTTTTTCTGGATATTTTCTTATAAATTTCAAAATATACACTCAGCAATATATCCAGGTGTCAAAGAAATTTACTGCGCAGCCGTAAATGCCATAGAATTCAACTGCGCATCGTGTCAAGTTTTTTAATTTATCCGGCAGCTTGCAGCAACTTTGTAGCAAGTTTATCTGGCAAGCTTGTAGCAAGTTTGCCAAATAAGCTTGTCGAAAACTTGCCTCACATGCTTGCAGCAAGCTTATATCATAATCTTGTAGCAAGATTGCTGTGTAAGCTTGCAGCAATAGGACATTTTGTTACTTGTCACAAACTTGTCACGAGCTTGCTCTGTAAGCTTGCACACCTTGCACGGCAAGCTTAATGCAAGTTTGTGGCAAGCATATGTGCTGATTGGGTATATATATATATATATATATATATATATATATATATATATATATATAACTACTATTGATTATTATGAATTATTATATACGTATACACGGAGAAACTTTGTATACTAGTTTGTAATAAACTCACTATGTGTTTTTAGTAAATTGACTACTAAAGTGGGGAAAAACTACGACGGTATCAATATTTCGTAGTCTAAACATTAAAACACGGAACAGAACCAGACTTTTAAAATTTAGTAGTCAGTTGATGAAAATTTAAAATTCATGATTTCACTAAAAAACAATGTCGAATGTCAGTAACAGGGGCAGACTGTCACCATCTCATACTAATAAGTCAGGTAGAAATCTATTTTACCTATGACGATTGATAACTTATTTCAACGCAACCTAATCTAATGCCTAACATACTGATAAAGTAACGCATACTTTAATCGACGGAACGCATATACAATTCATATCAAGAAAGTAAGTCACTGTTCTTATATACTAATCCAAAACATTGTATTGACACTTGGGAGAAAATTTGTTAAATGATATATTAAATAATATTTGTTTGTTAAATAAAATTCACAAAATCAATTATATTTAAAATTAATAAGGTCAATTTTCGAAATGGACAGAATTATCATTATTATTTCGTAAAATTATTTACCCTTTTGATTACATTTTTATTCTTTGTAGTTTATAGCTAACATTTAGAATAAATATTTTTTATTACCCAGTAAAAAAAATTCGATACACGGACCGCGAAGTTCGTATACGAGCTCGGTAGCTCGTATGAGAAATAAGAGAAATCTCTCATACTAGCCTTTTCCGTAATGAGAAGTGTGTAGATGCTCGTATACGAGGTGACTTTTAAAGCATTTTTATTAATGTAACACTATTTTAAAGTAAATGTATATAATAGAAATAAATTTTTAAAGTAAAACAAAGCTAAATTTATAAGGGAAATGAAGTTTTAAGAAAAAAGGATCATTTTGATCAAAGAATTTATTCACACTGAAAAAAGGTTAGAATTTGATAATTCCTTGTTACTCTAACTTACCGACATTAGATATTTCGCGGATGCGGTAAGCACGATTTTGTATTAAATTTAATTATTTTATATGCAAATTTATATAATAAATAAATAATAATATATTATTAATTAGCAATGAAGAAAAAGTTATTTATTCTACCTCCAATACAAAATCGTGCTTACCGCATCCGAGAAATATCTAATGTCGGTTAGTTAGAGTAACAAGGAATTATCAAATTCTAACCTTTTTTCAGTGTGAATAAATTCTTTGAACAAAATTATCCTTTTTTTTCTTAAAACTTAATTTCCCTTATAAATTTAGCTTTGTTTTACTTTAAAAATTCATTTCTATTATATACATTTACTTTAAAATAGTGTTACATTAATAAAAATGTTTTAAAAGTCACCTCGTATACAAGCATCTACACACTTCTCATTACGGAAAAGGCTCGTATGAGCCTTTTATTATTTATTATATTATTATTATTATTATTTATTATTATTATTATTATTATTATTTATTATATTATTATTATTTATTATTATTAAAAAAATTCACATTAATGCGGCAATTACAATTTTCTTCGTTATTAAAAATAATTATATAAACATAGAGAAATTTTTTTTTAAAAAAATTGTGAAATATATCTTGCAGTGTTGAAATTCAAGTAGTATATCGACAGATCGATATTGGAAAATACGGAAGACTTGTTGACACATAACCTCACATTTACAAATTATACTTTTTAACATCTGAGATGTTAGACCACAACATCTAGATGATATGCATTAGCATCCTTTTTTAATATCTAATGCATTAAGATTCTTAATATCCACTTTTCTCTGTATAATGAATTATTAAATTATTAAAAGAGAACCAGGTGGAATGACAGCAGCCATTTGACTTGAGCTCATGTATATGAGATTAAGTGGTTATGTGTGACTACACGAACAGCGGTGCCCGTTTGCATGCGTGCAGTTTTGATAGTTTGACTACAAAATTTGTAAACGCGGCGCGAAGAAAATATCATTCTTACGAATATAGAAAATAAAATTTTAGCATTCACATTTTCTATATCTACTTTCTTTCGTATATCAAAGGCGAGTTTCTCATAACTTGACTACTAAATATTGCAAAAAAAGAGATCATATAGTGTTATAAAAACTTCTATTAAATTATAAATCTCGTCTAGTGACCACTTTTTCCCCACTTTAGTAGTCAGTTTACTAAAAATACATTGTGAGTTTAACAGGAACTAGTATACAAAGTTTTTCCGTGTATGTGTTTTTCCAGTCTGGGCCTTGGCGCGTGGAACACCATTTGGAACGCCCTGCCAGTGAAGTGGTTAATATACTTATGTACATCTAGTATTTTTTGTGCATAAATTTATAATTCTTAAAAAAAAATTTGATGAAATTTGACCTAAATTTAGACATATATGTTAGCGTTTCTTTAGAGAATCATTGTGGTGCTTCTGCTTAACTTCACGGAGAGAAGAAAGCAGTTATTCTTACTCAGCCCTCAGTCATATATACTTACTAAACAATATGGTGAAGTTGATTTGAAATTTCTGTGAAAGTTCCATTTGATTATTCTCAAGAAATTATTTTTCTCTCTTTCACGAGTAGTTTAATTAAATTTTTTCAAAATAAATTTGTAAAACAAGCAAATAAAATTTCAGACTTAACGTCATTTATCAGGTGTTGAAAAAAAACATACAGTACAAAATATGCAACACTGATAAAGATGGATGAATATTGTGCTGGATATAAACATCGTAACCCTACCACAGTTTTTTATTGTTCATAAAAGTTTTGAGTTTACCTGGAGAATAACCAGGACAGCGGCAGTACGTCGATGCAGGCAGCGATCAACAATTACATGACGTATATAGTGCGCCTGATATTCCGTCGAGGGTGTGTGCATTGGGAGCCAAAAAGGAGCAGCAGTAGCAGCGGCGGCAGCATCCGTCTGGAGAGTGGGAGTGAGAGATGGTTGTTTTGCTATCAGGCGAGATTTTGAGTCGCGCAAGCGCTGCCCCACGAAGCTCCTTTCGAACACCGCACATCAAACGTAGCGGCTATAGGTTAAATCCTCGGTATTCCGTTTTTCTTGTTTTTCCCGCGTTGCCTCCTGATCCCGCCTTCAAAAGTACTCGCGGACCAATCAGTTGCCTACCGTCGCGACGCTATCCGTCGGGAAGTGTCTCTCTTTTACTTGTGACATCTTCGTGAGTTGCAGTCAGCGTTTACGAACAGATCGGCTGTCATCTGCCAATATTTTGCGATTGCTGAATTTTCATTCTTTCATGTAGTATTGCTTTTTCGAACGAATTTTTCATTTGAAGAAAAATTTTTTCTCTCATTATCCTCTCTGGATTTTCTATAAATACTTCTCGATTTTGTGTACGTTGGTTAGTAGTTTCTTTTTTGATAAACTGTGTTTTGTGATTTTTTTAAATTTATTTTTTCAATTAGTTTTGTTTATTGTTTATTTTTCTGTTTATAATTTTCATTGTCATAAACTGTGAATTGTGATTTGCTGTGAAGTTATTGGGGTTAAAGCTTTTTCAATTTTGGGAGTATAAGAAATTGATATAACATTTAGTGACGTGTTATATGGGTAGTTCTACAAAAGAGGGAATATATTATGTATAAGGTTGTTTTTTACATTAATTTTGAAAAAAATAACATTATTTTTAATGGGAACTGTAATTTTTAATGTTTTCTATTATGCCACGAAACGTTACCCGGTTTCAAAAAATATATATTTGCAGAAAATAAACATTTAAGTTCTGAATTCTCAGTTTCCTGGCATGCATTTTTTAAAAATATATTTTATGTTTTTATACTTTTGTTGCTCGATGTGTCGTAGAACATTCTTCTCTAATGACCAATATGCTAAATTTTGTTATTAAGCTTTTTTCAAATTTTTTAGACGAAAAATGACCAAATTATCAGTTTTCTGGTTCTCATTTTTCTGGCATTTTCAGACAGAATACACATGTGCTTAAGCTGTAAAATTAACAATTTGCATTTTTTTGACTGTCCACTGTTAGATTACTTTGATAATTCTTTTAACATAAATTTAACCTACTTTTTAAAACCTGAACGTAAAAAAATGTTGTGCAAAAATTTTTTTTTATATATTTTATATATACACTGAAAAAAAATTTAATTGATTCAAATAACCGATTATTTGACTATTATTAAATAAATGTTTACTTGAATCAAATAATTTTTATTTGAATCAATTAAATAATATTTGCTTCAAATATTGAAATATTTGATTCAAATACAATTTATTTGATTCAAGTAAATATTTATTTGATAATAATCAAATAATCGGTTATTTGAATCAAATAAATTTTTTTTCCAGTGTATATATAAAGTTTATTTATAAATAATAATTAGATAACAAAAAGAATTTTTTTTTGCAAATTTTTAAAATGTAAACTTTTACGTTTGTGAATTTTCAATAATATTAAAATTTTGGTTTTCTTAAATAAACATTTTTTGTATGTTTGTGTAAAAGTTAATAAACTTGGGAGTAATTTGCTTCTGTCATTTGTTTTTTTCAGAAAATAAATATCTTTTTTTGAAATAAAAGAAAAATGAATGGAGGTACGACTATGGGACCGTCGGACGATCCCTGTATTCAGCATCGTCCGTCGCAAAACGAAACAAGTTCAGATCATCCACAAAGCCCTCATAGCCCTTTGAGCATTCGTCATGGTTAGTACAATGTATAATTTTTAACAATTTAAACTAATTAAAAGTATCATTTTTTCGCTTGATAACATTTTTTATTTTCAGTAAAATATTCTATTACTTGCTTTAATTGTTTTATTACAAAATCACTAATTAGTAGTAAAACAAATTTTGTTAAATAATTTGAATATAGGTGTGAAGTTTTAAATACCCCAAAAAATTTTGAGGTAGATGAAACATATCTTATTGTGCGAATTGGGATTTGTGAAATCAGCTATATGGAAAGAAATCTTATACAGTATTATACTAAAAAGTAGTGGTGGCGTCCGATAAAATAAGTCGCCCAATGGTATAATACTGTCAGATTTCTTTCCGTTGATGTATATTGATATTTTTACTGCACTTTGGAGCAATTTTTACTACTCGAAATTATTAGCATCATTCGTGTACTTGTTGCTTAACTTTTTGAATATACGGTTATTCTTGCTTTAATTTTTAAATATTTCGAATTGCAATCACTTTTATTTTTCAATGATTTGCCTGTACAATAAAATTCAAAAGTCATTAATCCATGATTGCAAAATCATAAAAAAGATATACATTTTTTTGTAAAATTAAATTTTTGTATAATGTTAAGTGGGGTTATTATGCACGGAAAAACTTTTTTCAAGAGTTATTACGAAACTTGTTCTAGAACATATATATAAGATATGGGAAAAAGCAATATATTATAAGAAATGATACAGAACCATAGAATGAAATATTATTTTAAGCTGTTCGGGATAAACAGGGTTAATTTCTAGACAACTTATTGAATTGTATTGAAAAATTCCTGAGAATAGAAAAATATGAAATTAAGGGAAAAAATTGCCTGCGTAAGTAGTTGAACTTGAGATCCGGAAACAGATCCCTCCGCCTTATCCACTTAGCTGCAGGGCGCGTTACGATATTCTTCTTTATAATTATTTTAATAAATAAACTGTATATTATACAATTAAATAAATTATTTTATTAAAATCATTACAAAGTTTAATTAAACAAAAAGAATTATAGACCAGCAGTCCTGCTTATATTATTAGTTCCAAGAGTGGCGCTGCTTGAACTGTTTGAATCGCCAATATCTATGTATCAAAATTTGTGAAGCATGCCATCGTTTTTTGATGGGCGAGTATTTTTTATGATTATAACATTTTTTTATTCTATATGATATATAATTTTTGTCATAAAGTTTTTTTTTAAATATTTCTGTAGAAGAATCCACTTATAAAGATATAGTTTCGTAAAACAACTAAAAAACATTATTATTTGTTTATATAATTATATTGAAAGTTAAATAACAATAGTTTTTACTTCATCTTTAAATAACATTTTTTAATTTATTAGTATAATTAGTTTAATAATGTGCTATAATTAACTACAATTATGTAACACTATAAGGTGATTCTTTTCTCTTAATTTTATGAAAAACAGATATTTTCCACGAAAACTAATAACAATAAGA
This sequence comes from Leptopilina drosophilae, assembly GCA_032873175.1. Lineage (NCBI taxonomy): Eukaryota > Metazoa > Arthropoda > Insecta > Hymenoptera > Figitidae > Leptopilina > Leptopilina drosophilae. The sequence goes on from CM065479.1 coordinate 35,792,009, forward strand.
ATTTTTGCATGTGAATAAATAATAAGTAAATATCTTAATTTTTCACGAAACAATTGTTAATTTATTGTTAAATAAATAAATGAAAATGTTATTCTAAAAGTATTTCATTTAAATCAGATTAAATTGATTATTTAACAAAACTACAACTTAAAGCGCATTCTTCTTTCAAGTATACTTGAAAAAAAAGTGATGTTGAATCAAATAGCTCAATGCTATTGAATTTCCCGTTATTAATTCAATAACACATTTATTAATCGAACAGTATATTGCTTAAAACGAAGAAATGAAACTGTTTAAATTAAAAGTACGGTACTGTTAAATTAATGATATTCTACAAATTGTTTCTATAGTTCATCTATATATAGCAACAGAATAATTTATTGCTTCTTTGACATTATTCATTTGAAACATCTAATAGATAAATTTGAAGAAAATGCGTGTAAATTTGAATCAAATGAAAAGTTGTTTGCTCCAAAGAAGCGCGCTTTTGAAAATGAAAGCATATGCTTTCGTTTCAATGAGTGGTGCTATAGCGGACTGCCAATAGCATATGATATAAAAATAAGGACACTATGTATTTGAGACATTGGCAGGTGCTAAATTTATTGAAATACTTATTCACACATATTTATATGTTTATTAAAGCTGTCGTTTTTGAAATTCTTATATAAAAAACTATTATTTAAATTGTTTTAAAGAATTAAGGACTAGTTAAACATAAATTCCCTATATAAATTCCCTTATTAGTGTGTAAAATTGAAAAAAAGATGTATATAAGAAGTGTTGTGTTAAAGGTGTGAGAATTAATATATAAAAAATATGTGAACAAAAATTTCATTTTTTCAATTTATCGTTGGTATATCTTAAACCACATAAAAGAATTGACTTAACAGTATGGTGTTATTCAATCGATAGCAACAACTAAAAAAATTAAAAGTACAAATTTTTGAATCATAAAAATGATGCTTTTAAATTTAAAAACTATAGTCATTGACTCAAAAGCATATACTGTTAAATTAAAAAATTTTGATCGTTGATTCAAAAGGAATACCTTCAAATTAACATAGTATGCTGTCAATTTAAGAAATATGCTTTTGTTTCAATGAAAGTGATACTATCGAATCATTAGAATCGGTGCTTTCAAAACAACAGCATATACGTTTGGCAGCCCGTTATGACACTATTCAATGAATCAAACTCATATGTCTTTGATTCAACAGCATTTTTTTCTCCGTGTACTATTTTTCGTTAAACACACTATGTGTTTTTAGTAAATTGACTACTAAAGTGGGGAAAAACAGCGACGGTATTAATATTTCGTGGTGTCACTATTAAAACGCAAAAAGAGAGTTTGAAAATTTAGTAGTCAGTTGCGATTAAAGTCTAAAGTTCATGATTTCACTAAAAAACATTGTCGAATGTCAGTGTCAGGCACATATGAACGATTCCACGTCAAGTGATCAAGGGGTCTTTTGGTGTAATGTTTATTTTAATAATTTTTTACTCTTAAACAATTAAACATACAAATTTGACAAAGTTCATTTTGGAAAGGTTTTATCATGCTCTTTCGATTGGAAATACACGGATAAAATGTTGAGTACCGAACAATCCCAATCGTCGGAAAGTGGAGGAACTATAGTTTGGATGTGCTACGTTCTCAATTCGGGAAATCTACGTTCCTATGTCGGTGGCACTGAACACCCAAGATTTGAGACTCAAAACCTTGAGATCTTAGCCCGTACTGACGCCGGTGGAACTGTACTGGCTCGGAACCGCCCGAGGGGAAATTCACTTGAGAAGTCAGAAATCGCTAGTAGCAGTCGTTGTAAGATTCTTATATTGATTTTTAAAACTTCTTGAGATTTCTACGCGACTACCTGCGATTTCTAGGGACTGCCGGTGACTGCTTACATACTCGCACGCAGTATATCGAAATGTAGTTTCAGATGAGCATGAGCTAGGTAAAAATCGGTTTTTAGAAATCACAAAAAAAATTCACATTTAAATAAATAATGTTTGATTTTAATTTTTCATAATTTATTGAATATTAATTGTCATTAGAATAAACGTTAAGAATTTAATTAATAAAAATTATTTGCTACATAAAAAATTTGCTGCTCTTTTAAATAAATTTGAAATTAAGATTTAAAAAAAGATTAATATAGACGAATTTTTTTCAATATTAAAAATATTAAAAAATGTTGTTATTTCTCAAAATCAAAGGTGCTATATTTATACAAACAAAATTGTTTTTATACATTTTCTAAACAGTCTATCTAAAATTGTGATAATAAGATATTGTAAAAGTACTGATTATTTCTTTATTTATGCACGGAGAAAAAAATGCTGTTGAATCATAACGGGCTGCCAAACGTATATGCTGTTGTTTTGAAAGCACCGATTCTAATGATTCGATAGTAATCACTTTCATTAAAACAAAAGCATATTTCTTAAATTGACAGCATACTATGTTAATTTGAAGGTATTCCTTTTGAATCAACGATCAAAATTTTTTTAATTTAACAGTATATGCTATTGAGTCAATGGCTATAGTTTTTAAATTTAAAAGCATCATTTTTATGATTAAAAAATTTGTACTTTTAATTTTTTTAGTTGTTGCTATCGATTGAATAACACCATACTGTTAAGTCAATTCTTTTATGTGGTTAAAGATATACCAACGATAAATTGAAAAAATGAAATTTTTGTTCACATATTTTTTATATACTAATTCTCACACCTTTAACACAACACTTCTTATATACATCTTTTTTTCAATTTTACACACTAACATAGACATCTTTATTATTTTTTTTAATTTTTTCCAACGACAAACACACATACATACGCATTCAAACACACTTTATAATTTTTTGAGTCTGAAAAATACGCTGTTCCCAATCGGTCACCCATCCAGGTAGTAACCGCAACAAAACGTGCTTAACTTTCGTGATAGACGAAAACTGCCGCGCTGCAATGTAATACATTCGCTTCATACATTGAGCAGTTACTTTGTAGTTAAATACCGTGCGCGAGATTTGTCTCGTGAATAAGGGAATTTATATAGGGAATTTATGTTTAACTAGTCCTTAATTCTTTAAAACAATTTAAATAATAGTTTTTTATATAAGAATTTCAAAAACGACAGGTTTAATAAACATATAAATATGTGTGAATAAGTATTTCAATAAATTTAGCACCTGTCAATGTTTCAAATACATAGTGTCCTTATTTTTATAGCATATGCTATTGGCAGTCCGCTATAGCACCACTCATTGAAACGAAAGCATATGCTTTCATTTTCAAAAGCGCGCTTCTTTGAAGCAAACAACTTTTCATTTGATTCAAATTTACACGCATTTTCTTCAAATTTATCTATTAGATGTTTCAAATGAATAATGTCAAAGAAGCAATAAATTATTCTGTTGCTATATATAGATGAACTATAGAAACAATTTGTAGAATATCATTAATTTAACAGTATCGTACTTTTAATTTAAACAGTTTCATTTTTTCGTTTTAAGCAATATACTGTTCGATTAATAAATGTGTTATTGAATTAATAACGGGAAATTCAACAGCATGAAGCTATTTGATTTAACAGCACTTTTTTTCAGTGTGTTTATCGAGAAAAGTAATGGATTTAAATATATGTAACGTTCTTTCTTTAATGAAATTTATTATAAAAATATTTTCAATTTTTTTCCACTTACGATTGATTAATACTTCATTGTAAACATAAAACATAACCTTTAACGAAAACACGAGATCATTTGTCAATAAACACTTCGAGGACACTCGGGCTCATACGGCAGTTATCGGCTGACGAGTTAACTGCTCTGTGAGTATAGACTTCGGTTGAGACTCCCTACGATTTCTCCTGTGACTCCCTACGATTTCGATTGAGAATCCCAATGATTTCTATAGACTGCTAAAATTTCTTGAATATTTTCTGACTTCGAAAACAAGGAAATCGTGATTTCTTCAGTGAATTTCCCTTCGGTCTAAATATTATATAAAATTTATTATAACTCACACTTATCATTCAATGTATATTCCGAGTCAAAATAACTATATATAGTAACAACAAGTTGTAAATCCAGATGTTCATTACATGAACATTTTGCTTCCTCTATACGATCAGCAAAAAAATTTGCTTCCTCGTGGAGGAAGCACTAAGTTACTGTCACATATTGACATATTTTCCATGTTGTTGTCTTCAAATCTAACTAAAAATTAATTTAAACAAGTTGTAAATCCAGATGTTCATTACATGAACATTTTGCTTCCTCTATACGATCAGCAAAAAAATTTGCTTCCTCGTGGAGGAAGCACTAACTTATTGTCACGTATTGACATATTTTCCATGTTGTTGTCTTCAAATCTAATTAAAAATTAATTTTAAAAATTTGAGGACACTCGGGCTCATACGGCAGTTATCGGCTGACGAGTTAACTGCTCTGTGAGTATAGACTTCGGTTGAGACTCCCTACGATTTCTCCTGTGACTCCCTACGATTTCGATTGAGAACCCCAATGATTTCTATAGACTGCTAAAATCTCTTGAATATTTTCTGACTTCGAAAACAAGGAAATCGTGATTTCTTAAGTGAATTTCCCCTCGTCAACGACCGGCTTGGTTCAAATTATATAAATTAATTCGGATTTGGAGAATAATTTCCTAGGTTTTTATCGTTCTGAAAAAAGTGAGCAGGTTTACCCCAGTCTCCCCTATATGTTTTATTTTAATCATTACTTATTTCAAGGTAAAATTTTAAAAAAACCACTTTTTTATCTCTAGCATGTAGCTCTTGTAAAAGCTTTCAAAAATTAATATTCACAGTTTTAATTCGATTAATTTTACATATAAATATATTAAATCAAAAAAAGATATTTTAAAATAAAACAAAACTTTAAAATTTATTAAATAAACTCAGATCTTTTCAGTCATTTTACTTTACTTTTTCACTTCATATGTGCACTGGTTCATATGTCCACTGTCACATTTTTCTTACAAAATCTCAAATAAAACACTGCACCCAGAGAAAAAAGTTATTTATTTTAACTAAAAATGTATATTTGAAAAAAAATTATTTGTTGTAAATAAATATTTTATTCAAAATAAATAAACTAATATTTATTTCAAATAAATGCACTTAGTAATCTAAAATAAAGAACTATATTTGCAATTTAGGAAATAGTATATTTGTAGCAAATAAAAAATATATTTGATTTAAATAAATGTTTGTTTGATTTATAAGTAGACGCCTGCGCATATTGCATTACTGTAGTAAAACAATAAGATGTTTTGCTTTTAACAGTTTAACGCGTATAAGTATAAGAAATGTATTCAATATGAATTCATTATGAAACAAATTTAATTAATTTAAGTACAGAATTTTTTTTTAAGTGAAAATATTAATTAGTACAGAGTATCAGATTTGTATGTGATTTCATTTTCATTTTAGTGTCTTATTTGACATTTTGTGCGAAAAATGTGTTAACAAATTTAATTAATTTAAGTACAAAATTTTTTTTAATAAATTTAATTAATTTAAGTACAGAATTTTTTTAAACAAATTTAATTAATTTAAGTACAGAATTTTTTTTAACAAATTTAATTAATTTAAGTACAGAATTTTTTTTTTAAGTGAAAATATTAATTAGTACAAAGTATCAGATTTGTATGTGATTTCATTTACATTTTAGTGTCTTATTTGAGATTTTGTGAGAAAAATGTGACAGTGGACTTTTATATGAATTTAAAAAGTAAAGTAAAGTGACTGAGAAGATCTGAGTTTATTTAACAAATATTCTTATAAAAATAAACATTAATTTTAATGAATATTAAGAGTTTCATTAGTGATTGTGATTGTTAAATTTATTTGTAGGTTATAAGTGAATTTTAATATTTCAGAATGCTTACAGGATTTATTAAAATGAAAAATGTTTTTACTTGCTCTAAATATAAAATATACTTAAAGAAAATATAAAATATATTTCATTCCAATAAAAATGGATATTTAAACGAAATATATTAATTCAAATAAAAAATATTATTTGAGCTAAATAAAAGTTTAGTTGGTTCTGTGACAAATATCCTTTTTTATTTGTTTCACATAAATTTTATTTAATTCAAATAAATCATTTATCTGGGTGTGAAATGTAAATAAAATCACAAACGATTCTGTTACTTTGTACTAATTAAAATTTTCACTTAAAAAGAAAAATTTTATACTTAAATTAATTAAATTTGTTATCTATTCATAATAAATAAATCTCTTATTACTTATACGCGTTAAACTGTCTACTTATAAGTCAAACAAACATTTATTTAAATCAAACATATTTTTTATTTGCTACAAATATACTATTTCCTAAATTGCAAATATAGTTCTTTATTTTAGATTACTAAGTGCATTTATTTGAAATAGATATTAGTTTATTTATTTTGAATAAAATATTTATTTACAACAAATAATTTTTTTTCAAATATACACTTTTAGTTAAAATAAATAACTTTTTTCTTTGGGTGCATGTTTTGTCGGTGTAACATAGCTATGCTCTTTAAGTTATCAAAGTCAAGAAAAAAATAAGTTCGGTTTAGAAATGCATGTTTTATTGTGGAGATTACAATTGTAATATTCTGTTAAAGATTTTCAAGTTAAAATAATACTTAATACACCCAGAGAAAATTATTATTTAAACCAAATATATTTTATTTGACTTAAGTAAACGTATATTTGCCTCAGAACCAACTAGACTTTTCATTTGTTTTAAATAAAATTTATATTTGACATAAATAAAACATATATTTGAGTTAAATAAAATTTATTTGAAACAAATAAAAAGTCTAGTTGGTTCTGAGACAAATATACCATTTCTCTGGGTGTAAAACAGTTTCGCACTATTGAAAATATAATTTTAAATATTTAAAATTTTAAAAACAGTTAAATATATAATTTTAAAAAGTTTCATGAAAACTGCACTGAATTTATTGGCAAGTGTTCAGAATGCGGTAAGAAGAAGGGAAAAGTAATGTAATTGACCTGGAAATAAGTTAAAGCTAATAGCCAAAGAGAATTTGTCCATCTCACCCGCGTAAATGTAGCCATCTCTCCCGGAATTTCCGGAAGAGATTTATTTTTTTAAAAACTTAAATTTTAAGATTGTTATTATAAAAATATTTTATTTTAACTTTCATTATTTCAAAGTAAAGTGTTTATTGTTTAATTACCAATAAAAGTTTTTACAAAAATCTCTTTTCTTTCGTTTTTACAACACTTAAACAAAAATTATGACCATCTCCTCCGGACTATCCCTAAACAAATTAATTTTTTGATTATCAATTTTTTTCCTAAAAAATAAAATTTGTATTTCTCTAGAAAATTCCATTAATACTAATATTTTAATTACTTAAGAGTAAAATTTAATAAACTTCGATTACGTGCATGTAATAGGGTCGTTGTTACATTATTATGAAAATTCAAACTTGTTTTATTATAAACTAAAGTGATATTGTTTTAAATGTTTTTGGATGTATGAATAAACTCAATTTTTCTAAGGATATCAAATTGAGACAAAAAACAAATCAAAAGTGTTGCAAAGTAATGTTTTGATTCGTTTTTTGTCTTATTTGATATCTTCAGAAAAACTATGAAATGTTTTAAATTGATATTCTTTATTTATTTCTTCATAAAAAAAATTAAATTATCAACAATAAAAGATTAATTTTCACAACAATTTTTTTGTAAAATGAATGAAAATATTAAGAAGGGTGAATTGTGTTGTAGGTATAAATTTAGCCTCATGTATATATCAAAATAAACGAGAGTATCGCTAATACGATAACGATTAACCGCACTGAGTAAACCGAATTGTGTGTCAGGGGGGCCAAAATAGAAAATTCAGACCCTTTGACTATTTCTCATTGCATTGTACCCTCCTCCCTCTTCTCCAACTCTGTGCTCTATCTTCAATGATCCTATAATACAGGGCGCAGGTGGCGCCCAGAAGCTTGCACCATCCACCAGCATTGATATGCTAATGAAATTTGACGCCCTTACTTAGTAGAGCCCCGAATTGTACGTGGTGGTTGTTCGCCTAGCAATTCAATGTATAATTTCTTTTTTCTCGTTTAACCCCGTCGTAGTGGATATGCATTCCATGAAACGTGTTTCCTGCGCCCCTCCCGAGAGACTACAATTCAATTACTCTAATGGCATGAGTGTTGTCAACACTCAAACTCACACTTGCGAATGAAAGAGTACAACAAATTGTAAGTTTAGAAAATAGTAGATTCCAAGTTGACTAAATAGTGAATTCTAGTAATATTCAGTAACATTATTAATACATTAACATACACTCAAATCTCGCTATAACGACCTTCTCTATAAAGAGCGCTCTCTATAACGAGGGCTCTGTCTCTCGGTATAGCGAGAAAAATTTCCTGGCGATTGTCCCCACTATTTATAAACAAATGCACATTCAGCTTGTTTAAATTTGGTTAAAATCAATTTTATTTATATAAAATAAAAAAGTCACTTAGTATTTAAAATTATATCAATCAGTCGAACATCTTCAAAAATTTAGCTTAGGGGAGAGTAGGCTACATTGAACCAGCGTCAACAGTGAACCACTTTAATTTTCTAAGAAATGACTGAGTGGAATTTTTTCTTATTTAATATATAAATTAGTATTACCGAAAGCGACTACGTCCAAAAATTTCGAGCACGTAGGTTTATTATTTACAAAGAAAAACGAAAAAAACTGTTTTTCACGCACAAAACAAAAAATTTTGTGGAAATATAATGAATTTTTTTTATTCAAATAGGAAGTTTTAAAAATTAGTAAACTTGTGATTTATGTCGCTTAGGGTGTCAACTTGAATATTCCGATGTGATAAAGAATTTAAAGCCTTACATAAATTTATTATAAACAATTTTTGTTGTGAATGTCATGTGAATGCAGTGAGTGCGGCATCATTGAACCACCCGAAAAAGCAAAGAATTTTCAATTTTAAGAGTGGTAAAGTTGTCTGCTCTACTAGTTAGTAAGAAAAATACTAGAAGACATGCTTTCATCACAATTGTGAACGAGATAAACTCAAACTGTCACTTTACCTACCTAACCTGACATCAAAATATATTAATCTCCTATATTAACAAATAATAACTCTTTAACAACAATTTTCTATTTTTTCAGTGAAAAATAATATTTTTTACAATGTGTAAGTGGAAATATTATTTTTGAAGTAAATTGTAGTGTTTTATTAAAGGTGGTTCAATGTAGGCACAGATTCTTCAAAATAAGAAAAGTGTAACTTGTTAGAAAAAAATTTAATTCTAATTATTTAATCATAATAATTTGTGTTTATAACGTGTATATTAACTAAAGGAGTTCTTGAGCTTAATGTTGATACAAAAACCTGATCAAAATTTGTAAAATTTAATTAGTTCTTGGACTTTAGAAAATACCCGGTTCAATGTAGCCTACCCTCCCCTATATAAATTTTTTGTATATTAAAGTTCAAATTAAACAAGGTTACGTTTGTAATTTTGACATTATGTAAATTGTAAACACTAAAAAAATGAATGAAGAATCGTAAAAGTGGGGATTTCTCATTTCTCCTTTTGCGCTCGTAATAGAGGGAGATTTGACTCCCGAACTTCTCGTTATAGCGAGATTTGAATGTATTAACATTAACATTAGAAAATCATACAAATTAATGTAAAATTTACTTCAATAACATTTGACAAAATTTTCAATCTTTAAAAGTTTTTTTCAAACTTTAAACACCGCAAGCAATTAAAAAACACACCCGCACAATAATGGAGATATAGCTCCGTAAAAAATGAAGTGGATATAGTCCCGATTAGAGCATAGGTATGTCCAATTTTTATGAAATTTTGTATAATTATGTATTTTGATGTGTTGATTACGAATATAATAATGAAAATTGGCGCAAATGTGAGCTTCATATTTAAAACATTGAGAAACACATTTTTTTTTGTTTTTTCCATTATTCCATTTGTTTTTTAATAAGACACGTTGGGTTGGGTTCGGTACCTTTCCAGTATCAACTAGTATAGGTTAATTTTGAAACAAAATTAATAAAAACAATAGAAAACAAAAAAGGAAAATTTTTTTACCATTATTCCATTAGTTTCAACATTGTTACTTACGCACTTTACCACAGGATAAAGCACGTAAATTACGTAAAACACGTCAAAATTGTGATTTTTTTACCTTTGTCGAATTTTTGAAATAATTATTTTTCACTTTTTTAATTTAAAAAGGGAAACAAATTCTCTCTCTAGTTGGAACTAGAAGGTACAATACCCAAAACAAAACCTTTTCAGGGCTGGTCAGGATTGATTAAGGCTGTGTAAGACGGCCGATGCGAGGTTGCTTGAGTCTATAAATCTAACACCGATTTCAGCCTGACGCGCAGTCTTTGTTGAAGTTTGGCGTTCAATCTTCAATCAATGCTGCGGAAGCCTAATTCAGGAATAAAACGAGACTGTTTTCACTGTTCCCAAATTTGCGCGTTTCTCGCGCTCATTCAATATAATATGAAAATATCAATTGATAATAATAATAATAAATATTATTGTTATTATTTTTGTTAATATTATATGTGTGTATAAATTTAACTGCAATATTACTATTATTATTTTCATGTAAATAATATGTTACTAAAAATAAATGTCATTTGAAATAGTAACATTAAAAAAATAATTTTAGTAAAAAAAATCATTTTTCTGCTAATCAGTACATTTTTTTTATTTTTTAACAGACTTTTAATCAGGGTTGGAAAATGACACGTCATTTTTGGTTTCTGATGTAGATTACGTAGAATAAGTAATTTACGTAGACAATGTAGAAAACCCATGTAATTTACATTTTCAAGATGGCAGCCATTAAAAGACTAAAAAAACATAACATAATCTCTTGAAAAGTTTGCTTTTCAGGTTATATCACGTGGAAAAATACATTAAAGTAAATTACGTAAAAAACTCTTGACGAAAATTACCAAGTAATCTACATGTAAACAACTACGTAGATTACCTTAGGTAGTTTATGTTCCGAACCCTGCTTTTAATATTATTAACAAACATGTTCACATTTTTTATTCACAACACAACACACAATTTTATTATTTTATATATCGCTTAGAAACGAAAACTGAAAAATATTCGCTTGCATATTTGATCGAACACCCCGACGCATACCCGGCACCCCTACAAACACACCTATTTAAACCGCACGGCCAACGAAGGTTGGAAGGGATCCTGCTTAATCTACTATATCAACGCCAGAGTCATTGATTCAGCGTGGGACACCAATGTTCGTCCCATGCCCGTAAATTACAGAAGAATGTTGAACTGCACTTGAAAATGGAAAAAGGAAATATAAAATTCATATAAAAATTAATCTAAAAACGTTCTCAGTACACGAAACGTTTATAACACGTTATCGAAGGAGATGTGAAATGAGACTTTCTAAAATGATTCACGAACGTTTTTCGAACATGAATATTTTTTTTTCACTGTAAAATGACGTTCATCGTCACACATCTCTACCTTAAACAAATAAATTTCCGATGTCAGAACGCTCTATAATTGTAAAATTGTGTGTCCTAACCTGCACGATATAAAGTGACCCGACCGTAAGTTACGCGTCGTTTTGATTTTTTAGCACACAGACATAAACGCACGATATAAAAACCAAATAACATACCAACGTATTAAAGCACTCTCTAATGAATAAGTTTTTTATCATCTTACTTTATTGTTTACATCTTCCATTTTGTTTAAGTAATCTTTCTCGACATTAAGTAAAAGTTTTGCTTGAAACATTCACCACACATTTACGTTTTACATTTATACTGCTCGCGTACTTCATTGGGACTTAATGAAAGTGACGTGAAAATTTTTCTACCATCACTAACAAGTATTTACATGCAATAGTAAATGGCACCAGTTTGTTACAACTAAGAAACACGAGGTGGCACAACCGTAAAGGTGTCCCGACCGTAGGGACTCTCCCCTGTCTTAATGTTAATTAAATTATTATGTTTTAAATAATAATAATAATTAATAATTATTTTTAAATAAATTAATATAAAAAATTACAAAAAAATTATCATAGAATATATTATAGTATTAAATAATTTATAAAAATTTATATTTAATATTAAATGCACTCGGTAATAAATAATCTGAAAATTTTCTCATGATTTATTCAAGCTTGAATTAAGAATAGATGTTCAAGCTTCACTCACGAAGATTGACCGAGTCTTGAACCGAGCATGGGACGAACATTGGTGTCCCAACCATTAAGTGACAATGGTATAAAAACTGCTTCAACTCTTGGTTACCCGCGCTGTGCGTTCAGAGCTCAATCAAGCTTCAACTCATCGTCAACATTGGTCTTTCTCACCTGAGCATACTTAAAGTTCGGGTATTATTCGTACGAGCATTCGTGCGAAAAAACGTTTCAAAACACCACACCCTGTGTGGAAATGTGAGGTGGGCCCACGGTGGGTTCCAGCACTGAAAAAAATTATGTGTCGCTACCTTATCTACGAATGTCGCTACCACACAGATCAGATGGTAAGTACTATCCCGATTTCGGAAGGGAGATTAGCTCTCGAGGGAACAATACCTCACCGCGAGAGAAGCCTACAACACTGGTACGAGGTTGCACCAATCTCGAGATATCGGTATGACAGCCTTCCGTCTATTCGGGAAGGCTACTTGCTTTCGAGATTTGTTGACGCACCCGAAAACAGAAGGACAGAGCACTCAAAGCAAGATAATGTAGCGCCATCACCACACATGCGGCAGCCACACAAAATTTTTTTCAGTGAGGTGGGCTTCCCAGGTTCTAGGTGGGCCCCAGCAGAGATGGCCCAGGTGGGCGCTTCCTGGGCTGGTAACGGTGAATCTAGCTAAGACGCACGCGGGACTCGAACCTACGACCTACAGACTACCAGACTAACACCCTAACCACTATGCTACGAAACCTAACTGAATACCAACGTTTTATTGTCAGTGACTTGTTGATTTGCTTTAATAATTCAATAAAGCACTTATTGGCACCACTATACAGTACAAATAAATAAATAGTTTAATAATAATAATAACAGTATTAGTAATGTAATAATAAACGATAAATATTCATAAATTAATATTTATATTCTTATTAAAAAATGCAATATATTTTGATTAAAAATGTGGTTTTAATTGTTTACAATCATTATAAACATTAATTTTTTGTTGAATAAAATATTTATAGGTTTGGACTTAGAAATTTTTGTTCATATAATTATTGATGTGGGTCCCCAAAAACTGGGAAACCCAGGTAGGGCCCAGTTCACGCCCACTTATAATATTATGCACGGTGAGCTTGGATGAAATTCAACCCAAAAGTCAAGACCCTTTCTGGTTTATTTTTGATATCATTTAAGTGATGTCTAATAATCATTTTAAGATAAAAATTAAAATAATCGTTGGAGGGAAACTCAAATTATATTGATTTTTTAATTTTTTTTTCTAGGTTATTGTACATATTTTCTGAAGGATAATGTTTTAATCAATATTTATTGCTTCAAAAGATATCTTTTAACATTAAAAAAACATTCCATTTAGTAAAAACAATATTTTAATATTTATAAAGCTAAAAAATTGTCGAAAAAGTATGAATTTTTTCGTTTTTCTGAAAATTATTCTTTTATAAGTCATTAAACACTAATATTATGCAAATTTAAATTCAAGTACATAAAATTTCCTGGAAAGCTAAACAAGAAAAACTATTTTATCTATTGTCGTTACAGAAATACTATGATTTAAAGTTCGTTTTTAATGAAAAAGTAATTGAAATTTGTCATTAAGTCCACTTTCTTTGGTGAAATCTTTTTTTTGGACCTTACTTGAAAACCATATAATAATATGTTTAAAAAAGTTTAATTTTAAACAATTTTAAATAAATAAACTTAATTTATATCTTGAGCATCGAAAGTCACTTTTTTTAAGTTAGCGCTGGAAGAGTTTTTGAGTTATTCTTATTGGATGCTCTTATAAAATTAGTTTCCATGGTAATTAAATAATCTGTTGATATAATTCATGTTTTATTCTTAGTCACTGTTTGAATAAAATAAATGAACATGATTTCTGTTAGTTCAATAAAAAGTTTATTTATTTAAAATTGTTTAAAATTAAACTTTTTTAAACATATTATTATATGGTTTTCAAGTAAGGTCCAGAAAAAAAGATTTCACCAAAGAAACTGGACTTAATGACAAATTTCAATTACTTTTTCATTAAAAACGAACTTTAAATCATAGTATTTCTGTAACGACAATAGATAAAATAGTTTTTCTTGTTTAGCTTTCCAGGAAATTTTATGTACTTGAATTTAAATTTTCATAATATTAGTGTTTAATGACTTATAAAAGAATAATTTTCAGAAAAACGAAAAAATTCATACTTTTTCGACTTTTTCGACAATTTTTTAGCTTTATATATATTAAAATATTGTTTTTACTAAATGGAATGTTTTTTTAATGTTAAAAGATATCTTTTGAAGCAATAAATATTGTTTAAAACATTATCCTTTAGAAAATATGTACAATAACCTAGAAAAAAAAATTAAAAAATCAATATAGTTTGAGTTTCCCTCCAACGATTATTTTAATTTTTATCTTAAAATGATTATTAGACATCACTTAAATGATATCAAAAATAAACCAGAAAGGGTCTTGACTTTTGGGTTGAATTTCATCCAAGCTCACCGTGTATGATCAAAGTTTTATTATTAAATATTAAAGAAAAATTAAACTAATTAATCATTTTTATTGTAAGTTATTTTTGTTATTGATAAATTTTACTAATGTTATATTGCAGTCGTTATTTGTTTAAATAAATAATTGTTCTTAATTAATAACTCGTGACACAAAAAAACTAGAAACTTGTAGTTCTTTTTTACTAATTTGTGATTTTAACAATTCAAAAATTGTTTAAACAAATTATTGTTTTTATTTACTAACTTCTGACACAAAGCACCTAAAAACATGCAATTTCTATTCAATTTTGCATTTAACTAATCTGAAAAGTATGAAATAAAAATATTTTATTATTTAAACAGTTCATAAATTGTTTAAACAAATAATTGTTATTGTTTTTTAACTTTTTATACAAACAAACTAGAAACTTGCAATTTTCTTCTAATTTTACAATTATTATTCTGATTAGCTAATTGCAAAATAAGGAAAAACTGCATCTTTCTAAATCATGCTATGTATCAAAGAGTTATTAAATATCAACAATTATTTGTCTAAACATTTGATGAATTGTTAAAATCATAAAACATCTGAATGATTTACTACTTATATTAGTTAATTGCAAAATTAGGAAAAAACTGTAAGTTTCTAAGTTATGTATATCAAAAGTTAATAGATAACAACAATTGTTTGTTGTAACAATTTCTGAATTGTTAAAATCATAAATTATTTTCATTTTATGTCATTGGTATTAGTTAATTGCAAAATTAGAAAAAAACTGCAAGTTTCTAGGTATTTTGTGTCAAGAGTTAATAATTAACAACAATTATTTATTTAAATAATTTTCAAAATGTATTAAAAATCGTTATACCTTGATGATTTAATTATTAAATAAATAAATTCAGCTAGATAAACTTTAAAATTTCGGTAAAACCAAATGTCTGTTAGTGTACTACAATAAAAGTATATAATTCTTAACAACAATAAATTGTTTAAACAAATAATGATTATTATTGTTATGAATTAATTGTAGAATGGTTTATTATCAATAATTATATTTAATTTTAATACTTTTTTATTATAATAATATTTTTTAAGAAACGGGAAGCCCAGGTGGGGCCCTTTTGAACCCTTTAATGGCCGAGTTTTTTTGCCGTTATTATAAATGTATAATGTACAATTATACATGTATAATTATACATTATATAATGTATAAATGTATAATAATTCGATTATTCTATTATTCAATATGAAAAAAATTTTTTTTAAACATGTTCCACCCCTTAAAACCATCCCTAACGTATATTACAACCCTAAAAAATTGATAATTAATCTAGGTGATAAATTAAATATTTTTTAGCTCCTGTCAGCTTTATAATTATTTTTAAATATTCTCTGGTTGTTAAAAAATGAAAAATAATTATAAATAACAACTTGAACACCACCTTGAAAGTCAAATAATCACCCCTTGATGATATTAATTTTTGTGAATATTTAAAAAAAATCTATAGATTCTAAATGCATCTAAATTACAAAAAAAATGTTTCTAAGTGACACAGGTATGGATAATAATGTTAATCACCCACCCTTGGAACTCACCCCTATTTAATAAATATTCTTACATACTGTCAATAGTTTTGAAAAATTAAAAAAATCATTTTTATTGATTCTATACATTTCGAAAATATAAAAAAAATATTTTTATGGTGACTGGGTAATGATAGTAAATATAAACTACCCTTAAAAAATAACCCTGAGGTCAAATAACCACCCTTTCATGATAAAAAATTTTGTATTAGATTTTTAAAAATTATTAATTCTAATTGATATTAATTCTATTTAAATTATTCCATTAAAAAATTTACCTTTCTTTACGTTAGAAAACTTACAATAGTTATTTCTAGACTAATGGTAATACATTAACCAGCGTGTCAATCGGCCCTTTTCAGGACCACCTAATGCAATTTTTATGAATTTTCCATGGATCGGTTTCGTAATCAGCGACCCCGAAAACCTCCGAATAACAAGTTTCAGGCAAATATGATAAATTTTTAATTTATCGACCGCCATATTGGATCCGCCATTTTGAATTTTTGAAAACTGACATCAGATTCGTAATCAGCGACCCCGAAATCCCCCGAGTAACAAGTTTTAGGCGAATATGATGAATTTTTAATTTATCGGCCGCCATATTGGATCCGCCATTTTGAATTTTTGAAAACTGACATCAGATTTGTAATCAGCGACCACGAAAACCCCCGAGAAATAAATTTTAGGCAAATTCGGTAGATTTTTAAATTGTTCGTTTTTTGGGGATAGTTTTCATTAATTTTCTTTTTACCCTGAGAAAAATTTTTGTTATTAATTTTTTTTTACAAAGTTTACAATATTTTAAAACATTTGTTACTGCGTAAGTCAAAAAAAAGGTTTTCTGAAGTTTATACCTTTTTTCAATTTTTGTCATTTTTCGCGTTTTTTATAGGGGTGTATTTCAAAAAGGGTAGTTATTTGGAAAATGTCAAGCATATGTATTTATTACTCTTGTTCACCCCTTCAAAATGAGACCTTAACGGAGTTGATCTGTTAAGTTTTAAGAAAGTTATGATTTTTTTAAGTAGGTGGTACGTATGTGTACCACTGGCCATTCTGCCGTCCTTTTTAAAAAAAGCACTATCTACATTTTAACTCGAACCGAGATATTTAACTAAACGCCTTTGCATTTATATCTCTTAACAAAAATAAAATGTTGTAAATCAATCTATTGTTCTCAACTAAATCGGACCCGCTCTTTTCATTGGTGCAAAAATAAATTTATAATTTTAAATAATAATATGCAAAATAGTAGATAGTGCAAAATTTTAAACTAAAAATTAAAGAAAATACATATGGCGGCGGCCTATGTACATAGTGCACATTTTTGGCGGCTAAAAAATCAGTATTTTACAATTAAGATGGGGACGTTTTCCTTTTAAAAGCGTCACTATCTACAACAAAAATGGATAATTAGCTAATTTTTACAATTAAAATCTAATTTACATTTCAACTAATTAAAATTTATAATTTTCGATTGCACAGATAATTTTTGAATTTTGTAACGAATCCAGCCATATAAAAAACTCATTTTTCTTAAAAAATGTAGATAGTGCCTTTTTTAAAAAGGACGGCAGCATTAAAGGGTTAACTGGGCTAACTTGGGCAGATTTCCACACGGGACGAATTTTACTAGTAATTTCATACGAATTCAATAGGAAATCTGTACGAATCTGGTGGGATTTTCTGACGCGCAGTTTTTTTCTTCTTAAAGGGTGGAAAAAAATTTAAAAATGGTGTTTTCCGAAAGTACTACACTGGAGCTTCACTTATTTTCACCAAGTCAACACAAATTGAAAGGCAAATGAAACTAAAACTTAGCATTCAAATTGATTTGATTGGTGGATTCTTGAACATCATCCAATGGGAATGCGCGGAGAACCTTTTAGGTGAAAATAAGTGAGACTGAAAATAGTGAAAATAAGTGCGACTACAAATAAGTGAGACTGAAAATAAGTGAAGCTCCAGTGTATAACCAATTAAAATCCTGCTTGCAAACTGAACACTTACATTTTAAACCTCTAAAGACGAATTCTTTCCCGACACATGTTCTAGCATTTCATTTTTATGACGGTACTCATAAAAGAAAAAATAGAGGTTATAAAATATTCAAAATAAGCAATTCCATGTGAAATGATCGACTATTTTTCGACATTATTAGCAATTTTTTTGAAACTTTTTTTCCTTGTAGCTATAAGGATAAGATATGATAAAGTGAAGACGATTTTAAAAATTTTGAAAATATTTAAATTTGAAAATTTATGTACTAATTTTTTTAAATTAATATAAGTTCAGTTATTTTTTATATTTCTTCAAAATTTTTTTTTAATTTCTCAGTATAACTAGTACTTTTTAAATACATTTTTTAGAAAAAAATTTAATTAATTATTAAAAAATTTTCAAACAAAAATTTTTTTTAATTTTTTGAAACCCCCCCCCCTTTGATTTTTTTTATTTTTTTCATAGTGATAGCCAAAAGTAATAAGATTTTTTTCCAAAAAGTTTTATAGTGGGATCGCGATAACTTTTCGAAATATATATTTCTTGTATATTTAAAATAAAAACAGAGAAACAGATAAGAAAATCTGAAACTTTATTGGAAATACTCTATATTCGGTGAGTTTTTATTTATATCAATAATTCCCCCTTCTCGTAATTAATTGATAAAATCGTCGAAATTAGGTTATATGGCAGACCAACTTTAAAAACAAGTTTTATCTATTATTCTAATTTTTTACTAGTTTATTGAACACGGATTAATTAATCAAGTAATTTTAAACAAGAATCAATAACTTTTTTACATTTTGAAGCATTTTTCTATGTTTTTTATACATTTTCTAACAGCTAAAAAGGTGACATTTTTTCGCACCTTCTCCACTTTACACTCATATTTTGAGAAAAATAACCGAAGTTATCTTAATTTAAAAAAATTAGTACATAAATTTTTAAATTTGAATATTTTCAAAATTTTCAAAATCATCTTCACTTTATCATATCTTATTCTTATAGCTACAAGGAAAAAAAGTTTCAAAAAAATTGCTAACAATGTCGAAAAATAGTCGATCATTTCACATGGAATTGCTCAAATATTCAAATAATACAATTAATTAGTTTTAATTAACAAATTTGGAATCTAATAATTTTGCTGATTCTATTGATATTTAATTTTTTTTCTATACATAAAATTAAAGAATTTTTATTTTAAATTATATTACAAAACAAATTCACATTGTTTTTATTCTTGAAAATTAAAACACAAGCCGACAAAATTTCATCAACTGCATGTTTACTAAAATGTTGCAGCCGATTCTTACAGGATTTTGTCCGTAGAATACGAATCTGATCTTGAAAATATTGGACTGGCTCTAGTTTTCAATCAATTCACGTTTCAATATACAAAATATGCATTTTTGGAATTTTTTGAATGAATATACAACAATACACCGAAACAATAAATCTGTACGCATAGCACCAAATGAAAGCTTAAACACTGCTCTTCAATATCCAAAAACAAAAATTTAATTTATGTACACTTTAACCTATAATGTCAAAAGAGACATTCGCTGTTCCACAAACATATTGAAAACAACAGTACTTTTGACCATGTAAGGCAATTTAAATAAAAATTAGTCTCTCTAGGGGTTTTTATGGTCGCTGCTTACTGATCTGTATTCAGATTTTAATATTCAAAATGTCGGATCCAATATGGCCGAATTTTTTTAAAATTTTACATTTTTATCATAAAAAGCGTAAATTATCTTTAAAAATTTGGTCCGCCACTTGTAATTTTTATATTTCATAGCAAATTTGTAAGCAGCAATTGAGCCGCTGGATCGTAGAAGGGCACGTAAATTTTTTTTCACTAAAATCAAAATCCTTCCAGACACTCAAAACTTTACTTTTAACTTTAAATATTTTATATGCGTAATGGTTTTTCCTATAACTATATGCATTCAAAATATTTAAACTCAAAAGTTGAATTTTGAGAGTCCAGGAGAGCTTTGATTTCGGTAAAGAAAATTGTACGTGCCCTTCTACGATCCAGCTGCTCAATTATAAAAAACCCCAGAGACACTAATTTTTACTTAAATTACCTTACATGGTCGAAAGTAATGTTAATTTTAATACGTTTATGGAACAGCGTATGTTTCTTTAGACATTATAGATTAAAGTATACATAAATTACATTTTTTTTAGATATTCAATAGCAGTGTTTAAGCTTTCATTTGGTGCTATGCGGACAAATTTATTGTTTCTGTGTATTATTATACATTCATTCAAAAAATGCCCATAAATACGTATTTTGTATATTGAAACGTAAATTGATTAAAAACTAGAGCCAATCCAATATTTTCAAGATCAAATTCGTATTCTACGGACAAAATCTTATATAAATCAGTTTCTATTGGTTAGGCCACAAAATTTTGTTGGCCTATGAAATCATTTAAAATATATACACTTTTAAAACATTTAATTTTCACTTTTTATCTTTTGTAATTAACAATAGAGAACATTCAATTTTATAGTTAAAAAAAATTATATATCAACTGAATTGTTAGAATTAATATTTTACTAATATATAATTGAAAATTTATTTATTGTAATATTTAAACATTTTTGATATTTTATTGCCTCTATTATTTCCTTTATTACCACTGTCATAAACATGGGTCTTCAAGATACGTGTTGGTCGAGAGTTAAACTTGAATCTAGAAATTTAAAAAATGAAAAAAAGCTTGGCTACAATTTTTTTGGAAAATGGGCCGTCCAAATTCCAAAATTTAGCGAATAGTGACAATTTCTCTAATATCTGCGCATATTGGACGAAAATTCGTCTTTTGACGACAGCATTCTCTCGTGAAACAGGGTATATATATATATATATATATATATATATATATACATATATATATATATATATATATATATATATATATATATATATATATAAAATTTATTTATTTATTTATATGTGTTTATGGGCACAAAGCCCTTTTTACAAAGTACTTAACAACATATTAAAACTAATTAACAAGAAGTTAGCGTAGAGAACGTTCAAACGTTATTATTATTTTCAAAGACTGCTAACTTTAAATTCTTGACAAATTTGCTCATTGGTGTTGTAAAAAAGTCTAAATTATTATTAGCTGCTTAAGTTTGCTGCTTTACAAATTCTATGAATAGGTGAATTCTCACCATACTCTGTTCTATGTTAAACTAACATAAACAAACCACTAACTTTCCTCAAATTACGTGATAGTATATAAAAATTAATTGGTTCTAGCAATTGAGGACAAATGAATATTCCATTTATAGTTTTGTATAAAAATAAAAGATCAGAATATAAGAATCTTTTAGATAAATCCTGAATTCTGAAGTGTGATCTTAGCATACTATATTCTTGACTATAATAATCGTGATTTACATTTGCCTTATATGCTAAAAAACGCAAGAATCTGTTTTGAATCTTCTCCAATCTATCAGGGTATAACATCATAGTAAGGCTTCCAAGCAATCGATGCGAACAAAATAGGCGATCTAACTAAAGAAAGATGCAAAGTTCTAATAGTTGTTATTGTTCTGGTCACAAAGCCAAGAGTTCTGAGAGAATTCTCAGCTACATGATCTATATGTTTATAATTTATATACAATTTATAGCTATTTCTATTTTCACGAAAAATTCAAATTTTGTATTTTTGAAATTTTATCTTAACACTTTAAAATAATTATTTTGTAATAAAAAATTAAGCAATTGGTATATGGGTGATTTACGGCAACCTGTAGTGATATTTCAGATACTAAATTTTTTTTTAAACTTTCAAATTAAAAATTGGTAATAACTGTATTCTACTTGTATTTCTTAGTAGAATAAGTAGAAAAAGTAATTCTACTACGTGATTCTACTCCAAATGTAAAATTTTTAAAGATATTCTAGAAATAGTCGATTAGTGCTGACACGGTAGTGAAAACACAATGTTTAGAGAAACATTGTATAACATTTTGCACTTATGAAGTAGGAAATTTTTTACTTTTAAAGATTTTGCATTAAAAAGTATATTTGGCAGAAATAATAATATTTATTTATAATTAATTATTTTTATTTAAATCACAGACAGTTGTCCTTCATTAATTTTTTACAGAAAGCAGCTAGAAAGTTGCAGTTTTTTCCTAATTTTGAAATTTGCTAAAACTTATATGATTACATTTTTCAATTTATAAACAAATTTTTAATTTCTTTAAAAATTGTTTAAATAATAATTCATTTTTTATTTTTTTCTGTAATTTAGTAAATTGCTAAATTAAGAAAATCTGCAACCTTCTATAGGTGCATTCTGTAAAACGTTGTTAAATAGCAACAATAATTTGTTTAAAAATTGTTTAAATAATAATTTAATTTTTACTTGTTATCTATAATCGTATAAGATTTAGTAAATTGTAAAATTGAAAAAAACTGCAATTTTCTAGATGCATTCTGTAAAAAGTTGGTAAATAACAACAATAATTTTTTTAAATAACTTTTTAATAATACTTTTGACTCGTTTCAGTAAATATTATCTTTAATTTATTGATTTAATACTAAGTAAAGTTAAAAAAAGAAAAGTTGGCAAAAATTTTCTAATATCTTTTTGTTTATTTGAGAATTATATGATTTTGCAATAATAAATTGTTTAAACAACTGCAATATGCATGAAAACATTATTAAAATACAGTATTTGTATCAACACATAATTATATACAAAAAGTTTGATAAATTTTAATCGTTTTTGGAACATAAACATAAAACAGCGTTTGGTCACCCCGGGTGTCCAGCCGGTAGTCCGCGTATACAAAAATCTTTGGTAGCGTGAAGGTTAGTAATAATTAATGTTAATATCATTTTACAAAAATAAATAATTAAATTAATCCAAAAAATAATAGGTTACGTTAAACCACATTAACATAAAAATTATTTATTTTTTTCATTTTTTGCTTCTACATTATGTATTTATTAAAACTTAACTAGAATAGTAATAATATAAAGATGCTACATATATGAAATGCCACGATAGTGACATTTTCAATTTGTTTTGTTTATTATTCATAACTATTTTATTTTCAAAAAAAATTCGAAATAATTTACAATGTTGCTAACTATGTCTATCTCAGGAAAGAATAATTTTGACATAAAAAAATTCTTACTTTTGAAAACAGAATACCACGGTAATGACACCATAATTTATGACAACAACAATTTTTCACTATACTAAAGAATATTACATTAATATGTCTTTAAAACCTTTATTATATTTTATTTACATTTATTTGTTATGTTCTTCTGATGCAAAGTTAGTTGTTGTTTCCATATTATTTTCGATATTGTGAATATGCAAAGTCAAAAAGCTCGTAACTCGTTAGATACATAAATATCACAGTTTGCGGAAAATCACACGTATAGTGACCCCAATTAACTGTATTGTAAAAAACTTAAGTAATTTTTTCTTTACACAATTTTATTAAATTTTGAGATTTAACCCTTTAGCAGTGTAGTCAAAATTAGCTTTTCGTGACACAAATGTGCAAAAAATTTTTGTTTTTTAAATTACTTGATATGATTCTATTTTATGTTTTCGGGGTCGCTGAATCCGAATATTTGATCAAAATTTAAAAATTCAAAATGGCAACCAAAAAAATTTTAAAGTTTCCGGATTTGGCTAAAAATGCGCATTTGGGGGTTTTTAAAGTCACTGAATTAGAATATTTGGTTAAAAATAAATAATTCTAAATGTCGACATCAAGATGTCAACTAAAAATTTAAAAGTTTACGAATGTGGTTATAAATAGTTATTTAAGACTTTCAGTTTTAAGAACTAATTTTAGAACTTTAAATTTTCTGATTGACGTTTTGAAGCCGCCATTCTGAATTTTTGACTAAATATTTGGATTTTTAGACCTCAAAAACCCCTCAATGACCACTTTCAACCAAATTCGTAAACTTAAAAAATTTTTGGTCGCCATTTTAATGCCGCCATTTTGAATTTAAAATTTTCAACAACGGACTCGAATTCAGCGACCCCGAAAACCCTCTAGTGAAGATTTTTTGGTCAAATCCGTAAACATTAAATTTTTTGTGGTCGCCATTTTGAATTTTGAATTTTTGACTAAATATTCGAATTCAGCAACCCCAAGAATCCCCAAGTAAACATTTTTAGTCAAATTCGTAAACTTTAAAATTTTTTTGGTCGCCATTTTGGAACCGCCATTTTGAATTTTTAGTTTTCAATAACGGATTTCGATTCAGCGACCCCGAAAACCCCCGAGTGGACATTTTTAGCAAGATTCGTTAACTTTTAAATATGCGTTTTTTCGATGCCGCTATAGCGGTCATACACACTGGGGGCACGAATTATTTTTGCCTCTATAGACGTCAACCACTGTGAAGGGGTTAAAGGTTTTTCCAATTTTAGAATATTTAAGAAAAAAGAAAAATGATTGAAAGAGTAGTTTAAATGGATAGCTGGAATTGAGTTTTGATTATATAAAGATGGAGAGACAGGAGTGGAGTTGAACTACAGTGAAGAATTTTGTTCGCGACCCCTTTTAGAGGGAGAGAGTGAGTGCCAGCAATAAATACAATTCCATCAAATCACTGCTGGTAATGAAAAGCGTGACTAATAAAATAAGTGGCAGGTCCCAAAGTGATTTGCCAACGAGAGACACACGACCCTCCTTATCTGAAAGTTAGGAAATCGCATTTCGTCTACTCCCAGATGTTTGCAGGGCGTGCAGATCATTGACGATCTGCACCCCTCTTGATCTTCTTATAACTATGGATTGTCCCTTTAATTCCCATTCTCTTCTCACTTGCGCTTTCTTTTTTTCTATTCTTTTCTCTCACTCCTATTTCTACATCCATTTCAATTCTTCCTTTTGATATTTCGCCTCTCCCTTTTCGAAGAAACAAAACATATTTATTGTTTTAAATCGCAATTTAATTCCCATAATATCATTTTCTACTTTCTGAGCTTTTTCGAAACTCATTTCTCCATGTAAATATTGTTTGCATTCGAAATGAAAGCCTGACGGAATGAAAAACGGAATGTCTCCTTGTGTTTGAAATTGATCCTATAAACACGACAGATTTATATATTTAAGTTTTTGTCGAGAGGGGAAAAGAAATTATTTAAGAAAGCTGTGTGAAGGATGCTTCAAAAAAATTTTGATACAATTTTACGTGTCTTGTGATTTTTTTATGATAGACAGAAAATTTATTTTAGAATAATTCTCTTTAAGAGATTTAGGATTTTATTTCAATTCTCCTTTTTATTAATTTATAATTTAAGAATAATTAACTACTATTATAATTATTGTAATTTTAAAATCATTAATTCAGTAGCCCGTGTGAAAAAATTTTAGGGACGGGCGGCTAGTCGGAATGGTGACGCTTTTTCCATGCAACGGTCTGATCAGACGAGCGATTCATGGTCTAATCAGCAACGCCACATAAATCTGATGTAGCTTAGTTCACTGGAAAAATGTCTAATCCTATAATAATCAAAAAGTAGGGGAGACTGGGGTAAACCCGAGCACAGGGTAAACCCGCTCACTAGCGATTTGACGCTATAAACTCAACTTAAGATCAAGATATTTGTACTGTGAATAGTAATTAACATACAACTGATTTTAACAAACTTTTGTTTAGTTTCGTAAATTCGTCATAGAATCTGAGGCGGTCAATTGTTTTTAGAAGTGCAAAAAAAAATTATTTTCGGATTTTTAAGTTTTTAAATTATTATTTTTGAGACTTAATTTATTCGACACATTTTTTTGATGCTATTGGATGTCCTTTTTCGAAATATATGTGTAGTTTTGTTTGATTTCAAAAAGATTTATTTCAATTTATTCTGAAATGTGAGAAATACATTCGGGGTAAAGTCGTTCACATGAAGTCGGGGTAAAGCCGCTCACTTATTAAATTTGTGTAGGAAGCCAAATCAGTATAAACAGTATTTCTTTTTTTTGGCGATCTTTAAATTTTTAATATTAAAAATATTTATTAAAAGATAAATACTATTCATTTTCTAACAATATTATTGAATTAATAAAATATTATTTAAATTCACAGTTGTAAATCATGAAACCTATACTTATAATTTTATAAACCAATATTTATTGTATATTGAACTCATAATTTATCATTAATAAATCGTACTTAAGACGGAAATAAGGAGAAATTTAATATACACAAATTAAAACAGTCGGGATTACCTTAAATTCTTAAAAAAATTAAGTAATCGGGTTTACCCCGAGAGGTGAGCAGATTTACCCTGGAAAATTGTGATTTTGAAATTTGGTATATGTGTATTAAAAAATTTCCCCTAATTGTAAGTAAAACTAAGGAAGATAAATCAAAAATTCTTTTTTATTTTGTTAGTAGAAATGATAAGCTTTTAAATTATATAAATTAACTTGGATTTAGAGAATAGTTTCCTAGGTTTTTATCATTCTGAAAAAAGTAAGCGGGTTTGCCCCAATCTCCCCTATAGATTAAGCAACAAAATTTTTTGTTGCTATTGTATGGAATATAAGATTTATAACAAATTTAAAAAAGTTTCCGAAAAAGGTTAACAAATATATTTTTTCCATGAGTAAGTGGCAGAAGCGGCAAAAAAATGCGAAAATGGCGTTCCTATTTAAACTTTATTCCTGAACTCTGTAAACAAATTAAGTCAACCAAACCAAAAGTTATTTATTATTTGACATTATGAATCTTAAATGGATTTAAAAAAATTCAAATAGGCGGATTCAAAATTATCAACTATTTTGGCTGAATATTGGAACGCCATTCGTAAAAAGTATTAAAAATTGGCTACATTAAAACCTTAAAAAAACTATTAAACATCTCGAAAAAATAATTTTTTTGTCCTATTCATCTTCATTTATCTCAAATAATAAGAATATTTTATTATGGCAAGTTTAACTTGACTACAGACTTTTGAAATCGAGTTCAAGTAGGAACGCCATTTTCGCATTTTTTGCCGCTTCTGCCACTTACTCATGGAACGCCAATTGGAACGCCATGCCGCCGAAGTGGTTAAAAAATATTAATTTTTGTAAAAACTAGAAAGATTTAAAAATAATTTTTCATCTGTTTAGCTCTAAAATCACTATGTGCCTTAAAATTTTCAAATACTCATAACTCTGCAAAAAAAATTTTTTTCGCCAAACCAAAAAATACGTATCTCTTTATTTGTCCTAAAAACCAAGAAAAATCACATTAAACTTGATTTAGAATTTTCAACCTATTTGCCCTGCATGAATTGAAATAGAAACAGCCAATAATATTCTTTTTTTAAACGTTTAAAGTAGGTAGACCCATTAATTTTTTCATTACATATTTCGACAATTATTCTTAAAAACATAACTTAATTACATTTGAAATAATTTTAATTAATTTTTAAAAAAAATTTATATATATATATATATAAACATATTTTAACTTTCTTCGAGCGTAAGGCTTTGTGAACCTCCCACTGTTTTGCAATTAGAGATTGAATTAGTGTTTTTGTGAAATAAAATTTACTGAAAATCAAAACCTTACACTTCCCCTCCTTAACAAACAGGGGCGTTTAATACCTTGTCATAAAATCAATGGGTTCGTGCGAGGGGAAATTCACTTGAGAAGTCAGAAATCGCTAGTAGCAGTCGTTGTAAAAATTTACCTAATGTCAACATTTTAAGGGTAGGCTAAAACCACAAGTCAAAATAATTTTTTAAACAAAAAAGACGTTTCTATATTGAAAACCATAGCAACTCTTTTACTTTTACAACATTCTGCGCTATATACACGAAAAATCGTCCTTTGCCGAAGACATTCTCTCTCTGAACAGAGTAGGGGAGACCGGGGCGTAATGGATCACTTCAATTTATTCAAAAGTGGTAAATCAGAGTAATTTCGGTTTTTGATCAAAATAATGTACTTTGTACAATATAAGTTTGTGCCAAGTTTCATTACGAGACGACATTCCTCACCTTGCATTTCTCTTAAAACATTCTTCTAGAAAAAAATGTATAAGTAATATTATGGCGTACTTTCTTTTAATTGAAAGCTGAAATGTTAGGCTAAGTTTTCGACGTATTAAATCAAGGATGACGAAGTTAAGTAACAAAAATATTCAAGAAATTTTAGCAGTCCATAGAAATCATTGGGATTCTCAATCGAAATCGTAGGGAGTCACAGGAGAAATCGTAGGGAGTCTCAACCGAAGTCTATACTCACAGAGCAGTTAACTCGTCAGCCGATAACTGCCGTATGAGCCCGAGTGTCCTCGAAGTGTTTATTGACAAATGATCTCGTGTTTTCGTTAAAGGTTATGTTTTATGTTTACAATGAAGTATTAATCAATCGTAAGTGAAAAAAATTGAAAATATTTTTATAATAAATTTCATTAAAGAAAGAACGTTACATATATTTAAATCCATTACTTTTCTCGATAAACATAAATAAAGAAATAATCAGTACTTTTACAATCTCTTATTATCACAATTTTAGATAGACTGTTTAGAAAATGTATAAAAACAATTTCGTTTGTAAAAATATAGCACCTTTGATTTTGAGAAATAACAACATTTTTTAATATTTTTAATATTGAAAAAAATTCATCTATATTAATCTTTTTTTAAATCTTAATTTCAAATTTATTTAAAAGAGCAGCAAATTTTTTATGTAGCAAATAATTTTTATTAATTAAATTCTTAACGTTTATTCTAATGACAATTAATATTCAATAAATTATGAAAAATTAAAATCAAACATTATTTATTTAAATGTGAATTTTTTTTTGTGATTTCTAAAAACCGATTTTTACCTAGCTCATGCTCATCTGAAACTACATTTCGATATATTGCGCGCGAGTATGTAAGCAGCCACCGGCAGTCCCTAGAAAACGCAGGTAGTCGCGTAGAAATCTCAAGAAGTTTTAAAAATCAATATAAGAATCTTACAACGACTGCTACTAGCGATTTCTGACTTCTCAAGTGAATTTCCTCTCGCTTCACATAGTTGATGCACCAGGTCGATTCTTCGACCCGAGGTACATCTCGGGGGAAGATGAAGCTTGTATTTCTACACTTCTCTCTCACAATATTGTACGTATCTAAATATCGTGTCGGGCATGAATACAGTGTGAATCGCGGTATCTAGTTATTTCGATTTTGCCAAATCGACCTAGTGTGCACGACCCTAGTTTTCGTCCGTATTGTTATTTAGGGGTAGTTTCTAGAGTTTACCCTCGCGTATGATGAGCGTCGGTCTCGAGTGGAAATCGTCATTTATGGGGAAATAACTTTATTTAATTTTACAGTGTGGTCACGGGGGAGTGCATTGAGTGCCGCCAGGATAGCGGCGCAGCGAGGGGAAATTCACTTGAGAAGTCAGAAATCGCTAGTAGCAGTCGTTGTAAGATTCTTATATTGATTTTTAAAACTTCTTGAGATTTCTACGCGACTACCTGCGATTTCTAGGGACTGCCGGTGACTGCTTACATACTCGCACGCAGTATATCGAAATGTAGTTTCAGATGAGCATGAGCTAGGTAAAAATCGGTTTTTAGAAATCACAAAAAAAATTCACATTTAAATAAATAATGTTTGATTTTAATTTTTCATAATTTATTGAATATTAATTGTCATTAGAATAAACGTTAAGAATTTAATTAATAAAAATTATTTGCTACATAAAAAATTTGCTGCTCTTTTAAATAAATTTGAAATTAAGATTTAAAAAAAGATTAATATAGACGAATTTTTTTCAATATTAAAAATATTAAAAAATGTTGTTATTTCTCAAAATCAAAGGTGCTATATTTTTACAAACAAAATTGTTTTTATACATTTTCTAAACAGTCTATCTAAAATTGTGATAATAAGAGATTGTAAAAGTACTGATTATTTCTTTATTTATGTTTATCGAGAAAAGTAATGGATTTAAATATATGTAACGTTCTTTCTTTAATGAAATTTATTATAAAAATATTTTCAATTTTTTTCCACTTACGATTGATTAATACTTCATTGTAAACATAAAACATAACCTTTAACGAAAACACGAGATCATTTGTCAATAAACACTTCGAGGACACTCGGGCTCATACGGCAGTTATCGGCTGACGAGTTAACTGCTCTGTGAGTATAGACTTCGGTTGAGACTCCCTACGATTTCTCCTGTGACTCCCTACGATTTCGATTGAGAATCCCAATGATTTCTATAGACTGCTAAAATTTCTTGAATATTTTCTGACTTCGAAAACAAGGAAATCGTGATTTCTTAAGTGAATTTCCCCTCGCGGCGCAGACTCTCGCTTACTCTCTTGTGCTTACTCGCTTATTCTCTCTCTTTCTTACGCTTGCTTTTCTTTTCTCTATCTTTCTCTCACGCTACATCTTTCTTTTCTTATCTTTTAAATCTTTTATTCTTTTACTTCTTTTATTTTACTTTTTATTATTCTATTATTCTTTATTTCTTTTAATTTTATTTTAGTTAGTTTAGGTTTAGTTCTTGTTAATTATTATTTTTGTATTATTTCTTTATTATTTTAAATATATTTTCATACGAAGGTTTAAAACTCTGCTTTGTTACTGACTTTACCCTTCCTATCGATATCACTAAATTGACTCAGTAGCTTGCATAAATTTTGTGGTGACGCTTTACGCCATTTTATGAATTTTATGTGATAAAAGATAATTTGAATTTTAACCCGGACTCCATCCAGTGAGCAAATCCTTTGGCAATAAAAACTAAGATAATTACAAAATTATATTAGTGAAACAAATTTTTTTGTGTATAAAATAGAAATATAATATTCATGTTTTAAAGTTAAAAAAAACATTTTATGTTTTAAAACTAATGAAAAAATTTTATTACGTACACTACCGTAAGGAATGATTAGTAGGGTTGTACACGCACGGCCTACAAACATACCAATCTTTAAACCATGATTTTTTTGTAAATAAAAATGTCAGAAAATTAACAAATATACAATTTGAAAGATTATTGAATTCTATGATTACTGATACACAGCTGAAAATTTTTATAATTTATACAAAGATTGTAATAATCGCCAAATTTAAAAAATTTAATTTTTTAAAAATTATTCAATTCCTGCATATTTTTAAAAATTGCTTGAAAAATTTCAAACTTAGATAGGTGTGATCATTAAAGTCTCATCTTTAATTTAATACCAAAAGAGTTCTAGAATCTTGTTTGGTGTGTGAGATATCATAATAAACGGCCGAGCATGTTTTGTAACAAATGTCTTGAATTAGTTTTTTGATGGGTGAGTATTTTTTATGAGTATAACATTTTTCTATTTTATATGATATAGAAAAAATAAACCGTTTCAGTTTTGCGAATTTTTTTTTATAGTTATTGTTAATAATATTTTTTTGCATAAATATATTTTATTATTTTTTGATATCAATAATAAGAAATAATATACCATTTTTGAATAATATGTGTCATTATAAAAAATTTAAATATTTTTAAAAATATAAATAGTTTATTGAAACAATTAAAAATAAATTTCATGCTTTCCCAACATTTTTTAGAATTTTTTTAATGAATATTACTTCTGATTTAAGGACGAATAATTGAAAAAAAAAGAAAATTGAGTATTGTTAAGAATATATTCTTAACAATACTTATAAGGTTAAAAGTAATTCAAGTTTTCCTATGAGCGCGCCTTGCAGTGGAACAAAAACATGACTTTGAACAAAACAACATTACAGCTTCAATTTTTAACAAAGTACACTACCGTCGGAAATTATCGGTACGGCTGCACGCGCACGGCCTAAAAACATGACAATCTTTAACCTTCGCGCTACCGGACAGCCACCCGGGGTGGCCAACTAATACATAATATTGCGAGGGGAAATTCACTTGAGAAGTCAGAAATCGCTAGTAGCAGTCGTTGTAAGATTCTTATATTGCCCCGCCGATGGTTGTCCACTACCGAACATCATCGATGTCTTTGACGTGCTGGGAGAAGCGGATCCACTGCCAAATATCATTGATTTCTTTGATGTATTGGGAGAAGTGGATCCACTGCCGAACATCATTGATTTCTTTGATGGGCTGGGAGAAGTGGGTCCGCTGCCAGACATGATTGATTTCTTTGATAAGTTGGGAGAAGTGGACTGGCATCTTGGATATGTTCGGTAGACCGTGCCGTGGTGGCGGGGCTTTTCACTAAAGGACAATCAACAGGGTGGTCCCCTGATTCTAAAACCAAAAAAAAATATGATTATGAATCATAATAATAATGAATTACCCCAAGGAGGAACCCCGAAAGGGGACAATACTCCCGACGGTGTCTCTTCAAACACCGCCGCAGGCCCCACGGATTTTGGGGGGGCCAAAACATGAACCAGCTGACAAGCTATGAGGCAAATGTCTCAGACCAGTTCCTGGCTATTCCTGGAATTTTTAAAAGCTTGCGCCAAGGATTCAAGCGACAAAAAAACGTCAGTCGTGATATCCAGGATGGCGTGACGATTTTGGAAAGTGCGATCAATATAATCTGTAAGAATTTACGTTTTATCCCCGAGCCTTTCAAAGACCAAGAGCCGCAACATCCAACTGTGGGAGCTCCACAGCAGACGGAGAGCACTACTGCAGCTCTGGACGGCAAAACGACATGCCCTAATAAGGCAAAAGGCGTTAACAAACGCCCCAGGGAAGCTGCAAGCCCAGATGCGAGTCCGCAACGGGCGACTCAAGGCGGGAAGAGATTCAAGCGAAAGGATGCTCCACAGCTTGGTTCTGAGTCGCTAGTTGGAACGAAAGAGGCGCCCTTAAATAGTCCTGGCAAGTCGTATGCTGAGACCGTCTCGAAGGACGGAGCGGACAATGGGGACGGCTTCAAAGTTGTTAAGAAGAAAAAGAAACGGGCTCCAAAAGAGAAGCCCTCAGGTGAGAAAAAAGAGTTTCCGAAGCCCCCTTTGAAGCTAAGGAGCACGGAAGCCGTTAAAATCACGGCAAGAGACCCAAGTTTGTATGAGGGTATCTTGCCGCTGATAAAAGCGAAGGTAAACCCAGAAGATACGGGTATCGTGATCCGGAAAATCAGGAGAACTTTAAAAAAGGAGGTTCTCGTGATAGTGAAAAAGGGTGGAGAGATCTTAAAATTTGCAGATGCACTGTCTTCGGCCCTGCATGGCAAGGCTGAGGTCACACCTCTAATAAATAAAAGGTCTCTAGAGATTAAGGACTTGGATGAAGCCACCACAGAGGATGAGGTGACTTCAGCACTGAGAGAAAAACTGGGTAAACCCAACCTGACAATGGAGTGTCGACTTTTGCCGCGGTACAGAGGAACTAAGGTTGTTCTGGTACGTCTGACAGAGGCAGAAAGTAACACTCTGCTAAAGTTTGGTTAAATAAAAGTCGGCTGGATAAATGCTCCAATTCGCGAGCATGTTGAAGTAGCTAGGTGCCAAAAGTGCCTAGGTTACGGACACAGAACTCTATCCTGCAAAGGCCCCGACAGAAGTAAAAACTGTTGAAGATGCGGCGGAGAGAGACACCTCGCGAAGAGCTGTAACGATAAGCCGAAGTGCCTTACTTGCTTGGACCTGGGGAAGCCGGAAACGGATCACGAGTCCGGTAAGAGAGCCTGCCCGGTTTACAGGGAAGAACTGCAAAAGATTAAAAGGGCGAATCCTTAAAAATATTTGCAGGTCAACCTGCATACAAGTAAGGATGCACAGTTGCTCCTAATGCAAACAGCAAGGGAAAATGAGGTCGATATCCTGTTCTGCAGTGAGCAGTATCAAGGAAGCGACCTCGCCCCTTGGTATCAGGATAAGGCGAAGAGAGCCGCCATAAAGCTGTGCAACTCAGAATTGCGGGTTGACAAGTTTCTGGAGACGAGCAGTGGGTTCGTGTGGATAGAGGTGGCTAATATACGTATGTATAGCTGCTACTTCTCACCCAACGACCCACTGACAAACTTCGAAGCCAATATCGAAGACCTAGAAGCGAGCCTCACAGAATCCAGGCTGGATGTCATCATCACTGGCGATTTTAACGCAAAGTCGCCAGAGTGGGGTGAGACGAGACTCGACAAGAGAGGAATTCGTATTGGAGAAATGATCTCCAGAAACGACTTATTGGCTGTAAACCGAGGCAATACATGGACTTTTAGACGAGTTGCGATAGGATCAATTATAGATTTAACGATCGCATCGTCTAAACTATTTAGCCGCATAAGCGACTGGCGGGTCTCTGAAGAATATACCGCAAGTGACCACCAGTACATTGAGTTCTCAGTCTCGATGGGAGACACACGAGGAGGAAAAAGACAGGATGTTCCTAGTCGCAAAACCTCCTCGTGGAATATAAAGAGACTCGACAAGGAAAAGTTCGGCCGGTCCCTAAGAGAAGCCCTTTTAATTGAGAACTTAGGCTGGGTGAAGAGGCCGAGCAGTCTGGATGAAGAGGTTCGAGCGGTGAGGAACATGATAGTCACCGCTTGCAATGCGTCTATGCCACGCAAAGGCGCCATTCCCGTAAGAAAATCCTTGCACTGGTGGTCAGAGGAGCTAGCCTCCTTGAGGAAGGAATGCTTCAAAGCAAGAAGGACATATACTCGATCTAAGGGGGATCCCTTGCTGAAAGAGGCTTTCAAGGAGGCGAAAAAGAACCTCAAGAAAGAGATCCGCAATTCGCGACGCCGTAGCTGGAAGGACCTTATCGAGGAAGTCAATAAGGACCCATGGAGTCTGGCTTTTAAAATCGTTACTAAGAAATTCGCGACGAGGCAAAAGACCCCTGGCCTGGACAATCCCGATTGGGTCAGAAAGATAATAAATTCTTTGTTTCCTACTGCAGAACCATACCTTAGAAGGGACTGGAGTTTTTGCAAAGTCGAAGAGGAAGAACTCTTCACACTTAGTGAACTACAAAAAGCAGGCAAAAGATTGAAAACAGGCAAGGCGCCTGGAATCGATGGGATAAGTAACGAGATCCTAAAGTTGGTTATCGACACTTCACCCCAGATTCTGCTTCGATGCTTCAATCTTTGCCTTGAGAGAGGAGAGTTCTTCCGCGACTGGAAGCGACAGAGGTTAGTCCTCCTAAGAAAAGGTGAAAAACCTCTAGATAAGGTTTCATCGTACAGGCCTATATGCCTGCTAGATACGATGGGGAAACTTCTAGAGGATATGGTTCTGCAGAGAATGCAAAGCCACTTGAACGAAGAGAATCGTCTATCGGATCACCAATTTGATTTCCGTAAAGGCAAGTCTACAGTTGATGCCATCCAGACAGTTGTGGACATAGCCAAAGCAGGAAAAAACAAATTGGGACCTAAAAAAGAAGAGCTTCTGCGCGTTGGTAGCAATTGACATACGCAACGCGTTTAATTCCGCAAGATAGAAAGATCTTATCGAGTCGATGGAAAAGAAAGACATGCCGCCCTACCTACTGCGGATAATGTATAACTATCTTAGCGACAGGTGGGTCATATATGAGGGAGACACCTGCACTCTTAAGGAGGAGTTGCAACGTGGGGCTCCTCAAGGCTCGAGGGTGGGTCCATTTATATGGAATGTATCTTACGATGACTTCCTGCGGATGGATTTGCCTGAAGGTGCGGTGATCATCGGCTTTGCGGCTGACGCGTTGTTCGTGTGCACTGCCGAAAGCGAGAAGGCTCTTGGGACATTGGTGAACGAATGTCTGCGACGAGCAAAGAGCTGGCTGGATACCAGAGGTCTAGAAATGGCCCTGGAAAAGACCGAGGCACTGCTTGTCACAGACAGACGTGGTTATGAGCTCTCACGAATCGTGATAGACGGATTCGAGGTCAAGTGGAGTAAGCAAATTAAATATCTTGGTGTGGAGTTGGATAGAAAGTTAAACTTCCACCACCACATGGCTACGGCGTCAAATAAGGCGATCGAGTGTGCGGCTAATCTTTCACGGTTAATGCCAAATGTAGGCGGACCCCGTGAACAAAAAAGAAGACTGGTGGCGAGTGTCGCCCATCCCTGAGGAGTAAAAGATGTTTGACCATCTGTGAAAAGTTACTGTCAGCGCAGAGATCGATAACTACGCGTATCATCTCTGCATATAAGACGGTATCTACGAGTGCTGTGCAGGTCCTTGCAAGTATCCCGCCAGCAGATCTTTTGGCGAGGGAAAGGGAAGAAATGTTTCTCTTTTCTAAAGAAAGAATTTTCCAGGATGAGGAAGTAAGACCAAGCAAGGGCCTGATACGCAAAGAAGCGAGGCACAGGCTTATAGAAAGATGGCAAGAAAGATGGGATGGTGAGGAAAAAGGTCGATGGACTTATCGCCTTATCTCGGCACTCGCCACCTGGATAAATAGGAAACACGGTCAGGTTTCCTATTATACGACGCAGGCGCTCACTGGTCACGGGTGTTTTAACTCGTACCTGTGTCGCTTTAAATTACGCGAGGATGAGGTGTGTGCGTACTGCCAGTTCCCCGTTGACAACGCAGAGCACACCCTCTTCTCATGCAGGAAATGGGACTTGGAGAGGCAGGCCATGTTCGAAGGTGTAAGCAGTCAAGTTACACCAGAGAACATGGTATCGCTGGTGACCCAGTCAGAAGAAAATTGGCGGCATGTCGAGAACTTTATAATCTCGGTTATGTCGAGAAAGGATCTCGACGGCCGCCAAAAAGCGTAATTTAAACAGTTCTTAATTTGTTTGTTTGTTTTTTATTAATTTATTTTGTGATTTATTTGTCCTTTTACAATTTTAATTTATTTTGTTATTTTTATTTTTCCTTATACACTTTTAATTTATTTTGTGTTTTATTTGTCATTATACACTTCTAATTGATTTTGTGTTTTATTTGTCCTTATACAATTTTTTCTTTTTGACATTATATATCTGTTAATTTTATATGTTTCTGTTTTAGATCCGTTTAATATTTTATCTATTGACATTCTAAATTATTTTAACATTTTTTTTTTTACTTTTGTTGTGCTGTTAATTCCGCTTTTATATTGAAATAGTTTTGAATTTTTTAACTATTGACGCAGGAGAACCGCAGGTAAAGAACAAAGTCGCAGCAGCGACAGAGCTGGAGCGCCACCCTCGAAGGCTAAAGTCTTACGACAGTTCCGAGGGAGGGTAAAGGGCTCCAGAAGAAGGGTTACGGGTTTTAGTGGGTCGGGCTGGCAGTAGGTCGCCAGTATTTTGAATTTACTATATTATTTATTTATTTTTTCTTTATTTTCTTTTGTTTTATTATACCAACCCCACATAACCTTGGAGTGCGGAATCCAAGGTATCTGTAGGCAGATTTCCCAAAATTCCCTAAGCAAAAAAAAAAAAAAAAGATTCTTATATTGATTTTTAAAACTTCTTGAGATTTCTACGCGACTACCTGCGATTTCTAGGGACTGCCGGTGGCTGCTTACATACTCGCGCGCAATATATCGAAATATAGCTTTAGATGAGCATGAGATAGGTAAAAATCGGTTTTTAGAAATCACAAAAAATTTCACATTTAAATAAATAATGTTTGATTTTAATTTTTCATAATTTATTGAATATAAATTGTCATTAGAATAAACGTTAAGAATTTAATTAATAAAAATTATTTGCTACATAAAAAATTTGCTGCTCTTTTAAATAAATTTGAAATTAAGATTTAAAAAAAGATTAATATAGATGAATTTTTTAATATTAAAAATATTAAAAAATGTTGTTATTTCTCAAAATCAAAGGTGCTATATTTTTACAAACAAAATTGTTTTTATACATTTTCTAAACAGTCTATCTAAAATTGTGATAATAAGAGATTGTAAAAGTACTGATTATTTCTTTATTTATGTTTATCGAGAAAAGTAATGGATTTAAATATATGTAACGTTCTTTCTTTAATGAAATTTATTATAAAAATATTTTTAATTTTTTTCCACTTACGATTGATTAATACTTCATTGTAACTTCGGTTGAGACTCCCTACGATTTCTCCTGTGACTCCCTACGATTTCGATTGAGAATCCCAATGATTTCTATAGATTGCTAAAATTTCTTGAATATTTTCTGACTTCGAAATCAAGGAAATCGTGATTTCTTAATTGAATTTCCCCTCGGTTTTTGTATATTGCAAAAAAATAAAAATAAAATCGTTAAACTTTTACAGTAAAATTGTTTTATATCAATAAATAAAATATATTATGATGTTATAATACATTTTTTATTTGTTTACACAAATTATTGTTGTTATTTACCAACTTTCTCTAGAATGCACCTAGAAAGTTGCAGTATTTTTCCTAATTTTGCAATTTACTAAATCTTTTATGATTACAGATAAAGAATGAAAGTTGATTAAAAATTAAACTATTTTTTAAACAATTTTTAAACAAATTATTGTTGTTATTTACCAACATTTTCCAGAATGCACCTAGAAAGTTGCAGTTTTTTCCTAATTTTGCAACTAACTAAATCTTATATAATTACTGATAAAGAATAAAAATTTAACTATTGTTTAAACAATTTTTAAACAAATTATTGTTGTTATTTACCAACTTTTTCCAGCATGCACTTAGAAAGCTGCAGTTAAATTGTTTAAAAAATAGTTTAATTTTTATTCACATTTTATTCTTTATCTGTAATCATAAAAGATTTAGAAAATTGCAAAATTAGGAAAAAACTGCAACTTTCTAGGTGTATTCTGGAAAAAGTTGGTAAACAACAACAATAGTTTGTTTAAAAATTGTTTAAACAATAGTTTAATTTTTAGTCAACTTTTATTCTTTATCTGTAATCATAAAAGAGTTAGTAAATTGCAAAATTAGGAAGGAACTGCAACTTTCTAGGTGTATTCTGGAAAAAGTTGGTAAATAATAAGAATAATTTGGTTAAATAATTTTTTAATAATAAAACATAAATGTTTTATGTTATAAATGTCATAAAGCATTATTAAGATACCGTATTTGTATTAACACATAATTATGTTGAATTGTTGAATTTTAATCGTTTTGGGAACATAATAGTAAAAAAGCGTTTGGCCACACCCAGAGATATATTTGAGTTAAATAAAATTTTATTTAAACTAAATAAAATTTATTTAAAACAAACAAAAAGTCTAGTTGGTTCTGAAACAAATATACAATTTCTCTGGGTGCACCCCGGGTGGCTGTCCGGTAGTCCGCGTATACAAAAAGTATTGGTAGCGCGAACGTTAAATCATGATTTTTTCGTAAATACAAATGTCATTAAAATGAAAAATATTTTTTATTTGCTTTAAATATAAAATATATTTAAAGAAAATATAAAATTTTTTTCATTCAAATAAAAATAGATTTTTAAACGAAATATATTAATTCAAATAAAAAATATTATTTGAGCTAAATAAAAGTTTAGTTGGTTTTGTCACAAATATATTTTTTTATTTGTTTCAAATTAATTTTACTTCATTCAAATAAATCATTTCTCTAGGTGTAAATAATGGTACCTGAAGAAAGACTAATTTCGCTCATGTAGGTTAAATTCGCTCAACATATATCTATTTTTTAAAATTCGATTAACATACTTTTTAGACAAAAATATTTAAGATTTACAACTGTTTTGCGCAGTTGTAACGTTAAAAAATTGACATTTTTTCAAGAATTTTTTTCTTGTTAACCATTAAACTTTTTTTAAAAATCGATTTTTTTTCTAAAAGTACATTATTTAGATTTGAGTTAACAAAAGAAAGAAGTTAAAAATATTAAGAAGTTCCAAAGTTATGTACCGTTAAAGAAAAGTCCTTCGAAAAAACAGAGTTTTGCGGTGACCAACACTATGGGAATCTGACTAGTCCGAAATTAAAAATCGAAACAGATTTACTTTTATTGAAAGATTATCTAGTCCTTAATCGAAGGATTTAAAAGAAAATTTTTTTGAAATAATGGCGACCTGCCAATGTTGACGAAAAAATAAAAAAATTTAACTTTCAACTTTGGCAGGTCGCTATTTTTTCAAATATTTTTTTTCTTTTAAATTCTTCGATTAAGGACTAGATAATCTTTCAATAAAACTGTTTTTCGAACTCTGTTTTTTCGAAGGACTTTACTTTAACGGTACATAACTTTGGAACTTCTTAATATTTTTAACTTCTTTTTTTTGTTAACTCAAATCTAAATGATGTATTTTTAGAAAAAAATCGATTTTTAAAAAAAGTTTAATGGTTTACAAGAAAAAAATTCTTAAAAAAATGTCAATTTTTTGACGTTACAACTGCGATTGCCCCCTTAATATAAATAGTAAACTTTAATTTAAAATTTATTTGAAGCAGGTTCATTGATAACTTTCAATGAAAATTATATTTAAACCAAAAGTTAGTAATTTTCATATTAAACAAGTACACGCAAAAAAATGGTTTGGTCAAATTGACTAAACTAGGTTTGATTGAAGAAAGTTCGGTTAATTGAAACAAAGGACAGGTTGTCTCAACCGAACTAGTTCAGTTGTGGAAATCAAATTGTTTCGGTTATATGAACTTAAAATATGTTAATAAATAAATTTTCTTATTTACTCGACTTAAGTTATGTTTCTTTTATTACTAAAATTATTTTATTATTATGCTTTATTATTATCTAACTGCTTCTGAAAAGCTAAGTATAAAAAATTATAATTTATAACTTTTTCAACATTATAATTTTTTTAACCTTTTATTATACTTATTTATGTTTCTTGTCATTCACAAAAACCTCTTAAAATTGAAATCTTTCAAAATTTGTATAATGTGGAATAACCAAGATTCTTTAACCTATTTTTAAATTAATGCCTAATTCAAATAAAAAATTAAAACATAAAAATTGAGTTTGGTTTTAGAATAACAGTCAGTTTAGTTAATGAAACCAAAATAAATGGATCCGAATTTGTTTGGTTGCTAGAAACCAAGTCTTCAGTCAGTCCTATTTTAACAAGAGAGTTCTGTTGTGGCAAACAAATTTTCTGTTGAACCAACCAAACATTTTTTTGCG
Source organism: Leptopilina drosophilae (assembly GCA_032873175.1). Taxonomy (NCBI): domain Eukaryota; kingdom Metazoa; phylum Arthropoda; class Insecta; order Hymenoptera; family Figitidae; genus Leptopilina; species Leptopilina drosophilae. Next base: position 35,833,372 of record CM065479.1, read on the forward strand.
TGTAGTATAAAAACGTAGGTAATAAAGCTTTACTTCAAAATTTTTAAGTTGAATTCTTTTGAACATTACATTTCCTGTATTGCCAACATGATTTTCTTAATGCACAAAACTGAAAGCAGTAAATAAATTCTGCAAAGAAATCAATTTAAAAAAATTCAAATATGTAGTGTAAATATTTGCTCAGGAAATAAGTCTACAAAAAAGATGTTTGGGCCTAGATATTTAAAGTATGTTAATTATTAATGGTGAGCGAATTTACCCTCATTTAAAGATAATGTCGCTCACAATAAAACGGTTTACAAATAATTTTCTGTTACATATTTTAATTTCTTTATGCAGTAATAGGAAAGAGAAAGTGTTAGAGATTATATATTTTCAGTGCCAATATTTATTTTCATCGTTTCCCTAAGTTTTTTTTAAAAATAATTGAAAAATTGAGCGAAATTATCCTCTTTTACGGTAAGTATTATGATAGTTAAAATACAAATAATAAACAAGTTGTTCATTCTACGAACATTTAGCTTCCTCAATATAATATACACCAATTTCTCAATCTTTTATTGAATAATAATTAGTTTTAAATAAAATTTTAACAATCTCATGAAATTAAAAATTTTTCCTTTTTTAAAAAAATATAAATAGCGATTAATTTATACATTTTGATGAAATATATATATATATATATATATATATATATATATATATATATATATATAAATATATATATATATATATATATATATACATATAATAAATTAATAAAAATAATAATAATTAAAAAAGTTATTTTAAAAAATACAAAAAAATTTTTTTTTATTTTGAAAAGATTGTATAAAAAAATGTTTGTAGATATATTCGGAAATCCTTGTATCAGATTTTAGATATTAATGACTGCAATAAACCTGCAAAATTTTACGACAATCCAATAAAATTTGTCTGAGATATTTTGTACACAATATTTTGTGACATACATATATATATATATATATATATATTGCTCAGAATTGAATATACATATGTTCTTGACAAAAATGAGCACATATAATAACCTTCTTTTGAAAAATTGAAAATCGTCAGGAATGAAAAGTTTCTTCATGAGAAAGGAAATATAATGAAAATTAAAATATTATCGTAGAATATTTAATAGTAATAATAATCATAATACTTATAAAATAATAACTTCAACAATAATAATTGTGAAAATTATTGTTATAAAATAATAAAAACCCTAATTTTTTCAATGATAAAACATGAATTGTTATCAAAAATGTATTTACAGGAAGTGGGAAAGAAATGTGTAAAAATATCTCGACTGAATTTTAAGTGAGACATTATTGAATATAAAAAATAATTAAATTTTTGAATTTTCCAAACAAAAGTATACTTTTAATATATTTTTCCTCGTTTTTTGATGAGTAGGTAGATGTTATTTATTATTAACTAATTTAACTAAGCTCATCTAAATTAAAGATATATTCTAAAAATGCTTTAAATTTTGCACTGAATTTTCAATTTACTTTTTGATATTATGTTTAATTTTATTACTAAACATAAGCATGTCTTAACGTCAAATTTGATATTTTGACGGTCTCATCACATGAGCAATTATTTTTATTATTATTATTGTTACATCTGAAATAATAAACGTCTGCATTCAAATTTAAAGATAATTTTCTCCTGAATCGTTGCAACTTATCGATATTTTATGTAATTTTTTCCTGTAAATTTTTTTTTTGCCTTTATTTAGAAAATCTTTTTATATTTGGCTTCTGATACATTTTGCCTTGAAAATAGATTTTATTATTATTATCAGCAATAATTCGCTAAGCTAACTTTTTACATACTTTTTAAAATAAATTTAGCAATTAAAAAAATAGAATTGAAAACTTTTTAATTCAATTTTTTTGCTTCCTTGGGAGGAAGTTTTGTAGTCGTTTAATTTACAAAATTTTTAAAAATCCTTTTAACAAATTTTCTTCTACATAGGACTATGTTATATAAGTCCCTGAACAATTGTCCGGATGTATGCATGTGTGTGGATCCCGTTTTTTGTAAACACGATAACTCAAAAGAAGTTTTAACGAATTCAAATTATATCTCGAAATAAATTTATGGACTTTGAAAAATCCTCAGAAAATTTTTTTTTACTTTTTTCTTAACTCTCTGCTGATGCTAACGACCGTTATCGTCAAAAATCGTCATTTGGACGGTATAGAGGGAGAATAACCAATCAGATCATTCATACATACGAGTAAACATGTGTAAAGTGAAATTCATACTTTATTAAGCTTTATGTCAGGAGCGTATCTATATAATCCAGCGCCTGAATTGTATTTTTTCAGTTTACAAAATCAAAAAACAATAATTATGAAGGATAGAATTTTAAATTAAAAGTACTATTCACAAGAATAATTCATTTTTAACAATAAAAGAATTAATTTCATAAATTATTAAACTGATTTTAAAACTTGTAGTTCATTTTGTTTACTACCTGTCAGCTGTCACATTTAGAGGTTATGTTATATCACTTAAAATTTTTATTAAATATTTAACTTATAAATTTCACATTTTTTACTAAAATTAATTTTAAAAAATGTTTTACGTGAATGCAGTTTCATATTTTAAAGTAAATTATTTCATTATGTTACATGTTTCTGTTGTAATTATAAAAATCACGTATATATCAGATTTTTGTTCTGTCTATACGATACAGCCTAGTGATGGTAGAATCGAGTCCGATTCCTGTGAAGAATCGATTCTCGACTTCCAAGAATCGATTCTTTGGAATCGATTCTATACTAAAAAAATTCGAGAAGAATCGATTCTTACGTCACAATTCCAACGTCTGCTGTCTGCGCAGAGATATATTTATTGGGCGTTTCAAGAGTTGCTGTGAGCATACTCTGAATATGCCGTTATTGGTTGACCCAACAGCATGTTTATGGTGATTGGTCCGAAAACTGAAATTACTCATTGTTTACTTTTTTTGGCGCTAATCTGTACACGTGGTATATGAATAACCGGTATAATCACCTTATTGTCACATTACAAGAAAAATACCACAATTATTAGTAAAAAAAAGTGTAACTTATTTTGATTTTTATAATGCGAAAAATAACTATAAACAAATCTATCAAAAATTATTTTAAAATATAATCAAATTCTACAGGAACTTTTAGAAAATAATTTCAATTAATTAATTGATACAAAAATTAATTAAATGATAAATGTTTCCTAAGAAATACAATTTTTACATATAAAAAAAATGTATGGAATCGAAAACGATTCCTTGCTAGAATCGATTCTTGAAATCGATTCTTCGATTCCTAGAATCGACTAATTTATAAGAATCGAGAGAATCTAAGAATCGATTCTCAAAAAAAATCCGATCCCCTGAAACATATGTTACTACACGCGCAATTTCTACATATGTGTGCATACCACGTGATATGACCCAAGAGTGGGAAATCTTACATTAGCATCAGCAGAGAGTTCAGTTGGTTATTGAAGTTAATATATAATAAAATTATAATGCAAATTTTTTGTCTATAATTGGTTTTAATTCTATAAATTTGAAAAAAAAAAATATATATATATATATGTTATTATTTATTGAAAAATATATCAAAAATCTTATTCTTTACAGTTTACATCTAAACAACCACATTTTAAAAAAAAATATTTTTATTAAAGCTTGAAATGTCCTTAGAAATGACAGCAATTAGTAAAAATGTGTTTTTTGATATTTTCGAGATATTAATTTTTGAATTTTTGATTGCACGGCTCGGGCTACAAGGCTTGCGTCACCTTTATTTAAAAGAATTTTTATCTCATAAACTTTTGGACCTGGAAAAAAATGTTTTAAATAAAATTTGAAGAGAATATATTGCATTTTAATAATTTTTTATTAAAAAATAATTTTTTAACTTTTCGACAAATTTGTTTAAACAATTATTTTTTAAAGTTGTTTTTTCATGAAAGGAATAACCAAATTTCATAAAAAATATTTTTATTAAAGCTTGGAATGTCCTTAAAAATTACCGCAATTTGTTAAGATGTGTTTTCTAATAATTTCGAGAAATTTATTTTTGACTTTTTGATAGAAATATGTTTAAACTGCTTGCGACCGCTGCCAGGCAAGCTGTATGACTTGAGCCGAGCAATCAAAAATTCCAAAATTAATTTCTTGAAATTATCAGAAGACACATCATCACAAATTGCGGTAATTTTTAAGGACATTTCATGCATTAATAAAAATATTTTTTTATAAAACTTGGTTATTCACTTCATGAAGAAAACAACTTTAATAAATAATTGTTTAAACGAAGGACCCCGCACAAAATTTATTAGAAATTGGTTTCAGTGGATTTTGTCTATACTTTGTAGTTTTGTAGTTCATAGTATTGTAAACAAAAAATCTTAATACCAATTTTTTTACAAAATTTGGTTATTCCCTTCATGAAAAAACGACTTTAAAAAATAATTGTTTAAACTTTGTCGAAAAGTTAAAAAAATTAGTTTTTAATAAATTATTATTAATTTTCAATACATTCTCTTCATTTTTTATTTGAAACATTTTTTTCCAGGACCAATAACTCATTTGTATGGGAAAAATTGTATTACAAAATGAAAATATCACTATATTCAATAGTAATCCTTTCATACTACACTAAGAGAAAAAATATATTAAATTTTGTTTAAGTATTTTATAAATTCAGAAAAAAATGTCACAAAGCGAAATTTTAATATAAAAAATAATAAACTTTTTTCTCAATTTGAAAAATACTTTTATAAAATTTAATATATTCTCTGTCTGTGTATGGAAAATTCAACATTAATTTGTTTATTAAAACAACAATTAGTTCTTAATAAAATGTTTATTAATTTAAAAATCATACGCTCCAGTATAACATAATTATAATGTTGTTTTTAATATCAAAATATAGTATATTGTGCAACGAGTGGAGAACAAGGGCGATTTCTCGCGAGCTTGAAGTTTGCTGCTCGAGCGCAGCGAGAGCAGCAATCAAGCGAGCGAAAATCGCTGTTCGACACGAATTGCACATATTACTTTGTCCAACAACTGAAAAACACTTTCTATTAATTTTTCATACTAATTATAATAATTTTATTCATTTATTGTCAGAACTTAACTCTCTAAATCTGAATTAGTAGAAAGTTACTAATGAAATGGTGAAAAGTCGTCTACTAAATGATTTAGTAATAATTCTACTAACAATTAGTAAAATTTTACTAATTGTTAGTAGAGCGTTACTAATTAATTAGTAGAATTCTACTAACAATTAGTAGAACTGTTTTATTAATAGTCGATAAAACAGTTTCACTAATTCATTTAGTGAAAAAGTGACTTTCAATTAGTAAAATTCTACTAAAACATTAGTAGAATTTTACTAAAAATTAGTAATATTCTACTAATTAAAAAGGTGAAAAGTCGTTCATGAAAACTACTAAAAATTAGTAAAATTTTACTAATTCTTAGTAGAATTCTGCTAATTCAGATTTAGAGAGAACATATTAATAATACAATTAATTTTTCAAAATTTTAATTTTTAGTTATAAATTACTTATTTAGGACAAAATTTAACAAAGTTAAAGCAAATTAGAATAGATTTTTATGATTTATTTATAGTGATATGGAACCGAAATAACCACACATAATGTGCCTTTACTCTTTTCACCGCTCATTTCTCCACTGGACAAACGGCCAGTGGAGATATAAGGTACATTTCTCCACTGGACAAACGGCCAGTGGAGATATGAGGTACATTTCTCCACTGGTGCCTAGTGCACAATGACTCCATTTCCCCGAAGGCGTTGGACAAAACATATTGTTTATCTTATAAAATATAACTTCATAACCGTTAATTTTTTCAATTACAAGTTTTTTCTTCTGCATGTGCCTTCTTTAAAGTTCAATTTCTTTAAATCTGAAAACATACATAAGTCATATTAAAAGATGGAAAAGCAAAAAATTGAATTAATTATAATTTTCTTACATGTAAATTTTAAAAGTACTTACTTTTTTATTCCTTTTTCAATAACATTTGCTATTTATAATAAATCCAATAATCAAAGGAAATATTTTGTTCTCTGAAAAATACAAAAACAAATTCGTGAACTTAAAAATGTAACATAAAAATTATATTTTCACTTATATAAATATTATGCCTAAAAACTTTACTTATATAGAATTTTTAAAATTTTGTTTATTTTACAAGAAAAATTATTTTAAATGAATTATTAAGTATTTTTTCTTATGCAGTTTTAGTTCGTTTCTAGTGAAGGCTAGAAACCAACTAACGTCTGAAAGGAAACTCATACCAAAGAACTCGTAAAATAGGCCTTTGGACACAAAAGTTATCCTATTTGAGGGTCATCTTAAAACATGCCACATGTGACCAACATTCCAACACCAAAAAACACTTGAAATATTTTACACATAGATTTTCATCAAAATACAAATATTTAAAAAATTTTCTTACAGATTACACAGGTTTGCAAATTAAAAACTTTTTTTTGACAATCAAACAAAACATTCCTTTTCGCTTAGTAGGTGTTTTCTGAGTAAGAAAATCATAGTTTTAATTTTTTTCCCACGTGTAGTTTCTTTGTAGCTTCAAATTTTGTATTTTTGAGGAGCGACGGCACTTAAATTTACCTGTAGGAAAATCAACTCGTCCAAAAATGATGCATAGGATGCCGTTAGAAAGGTAATTAAATTATAATTCAATCCATATATTACAGAATAAAATTGAATGAAAATTGAGAGAGCTACAGTCGATTCAAGATCAAATTTCATGGAAATTTTGATGATTTTTAGACACTTGACTAACTTTTGATAATTTTTTCCACAACAAACAGTAGAAAATATTTAGGTTTTAAACTTTTCATTGATAGCTTATTCCATTGAGAAACGTTCCAGCCCTTGTGGACCTTGATTGGATTACAAATGAAAATTCTACACCACATTTAGTGAACGAAACTACTTTGCCATTTTTAGTATACTTTCCAATATTTGCAGCAAACATGCAAATAGTAAAATTAAGTTAAGTACTAAAGTTACTAAAATCACACATCAAGGAATTCTAGAGTTGCTCAATTCGAATACAATGTCAAGTACCAAATTTCAAGATAGCGGATCCAATATGGATTCGTTCAATTGAACGGATTCAATTGAGTGAACGAGTTTTGGCTCTCTGATTAGGTCTCTGATTACAAATTCCATGTCATATTTTAAAAATTCAAAAAGGTGTATTCAGTCTGTGCGAACATATTTTAAATGTTTAAAGCATGAAATAATCATGAAAATTAATACATTAGGGTTTCTGGGGTCTCTAATTCCGAAACCAAAGTCGGTATTAAAATTTTTAAATTGATGTTATGTTGATGAAAAATAAAAACTTTATTCTAATTGCAATAAACTATCTTAATTTTAATTTTCAATAAATTTCTATAACTTTTTAACTGCAATACATTTTAAATATATGTAATTAACTTTATCAAAGTATATTTAAAAAACAAAAGTCTTTAAATAATAAATTAAAATTATTTTTTAAATGTTTTCGAGCCCTTTTACATTCTTCATCCCCCTCCTTGATGTTTTTAGTGTCTGAATTTTCGAATGAGATTTAAAATGTACTAGCTGTCTACGCGCGCCTTGGCGCGCGTGAAGTTTCTTTACATTTGGACAAGTAAAAATCTCTTGCTTCTAAATCCAGTCAGAAATGAAAGATCTATTAGGCGTCTCGAAACACAGATCTAGAATAGAGATTTTTGTTGTTGCATAAAAACAGTTACAACTAATTATTACTTTACCAAACCACATAAAACTATTTAAAGAATTATTAAATAAATATAAATTTACTTTTCGCATAAAATATTATTTATATTGATAACAAAATATGCTTTATAATAATTGTTAAAATAAGATTGTGTATTATTTATTGGTACAAATTTTCAAGACCTATATTCTTTTCTTGTTATAGAATAATTATAGAACGTGTTCATTGGGCTTTTTCTTTAAAAATAGGGGAGACCGGGGCTAAACTGGACGGATTTGTTCTTTAGCCAAAAAACTCATACAAAAAATTTTTTTTTGCTAAAGAGTAATATACCGTTTTGAAGCTTGTACCTTCACCTACAAATCGCACTTGTTCGATGTAGAAAAACTACAGTAGCTTTGGAGATATGTTGCTTCGAAGATGACTACCTCAAAAACAAAAATCCGAAAATTGGTGGGGCTAAACCGGACACCCCATGGGGATAAATCAGACACGGCTAATTAATTAAAGAATAAGACACAAATTTTCGTTTTTTTTGTAGAAAAGTCAAATCAATTCTTCGCTTATTTAAATGTAGGTAGTTCTATACAAAGAATATAATATAAAATGTAAAATCGGTAATTAATATAATATAAAATGAATTACAGTTTTCAGACTTGTCTATTTGCAGCAACTCGCTTGCAAATTCAAGTTTTAAAATAAATTCTTTATTTATTTAGTTTTAAAGTGGTTCTATGCAAAGAATATAATATAAAATAGTTAATTAATATAAAATAAATTAAAGTATTCAAAGATTTGGTTGTTTTTTATCACGATGTCCGATTCAGCCCCACACCGTCATCTAATAATTAAACTGCAATATATTTTTTCTTCTTAACGTTTTTCATTAAACTCTTTTTCTACTAAACTCAGTACACCATGAGCTAAAAGAAAAATTGCTGTGTGATATTTGGACTTTAATTTTAACGATAAAAACCCTAAAAAATGAGAAAATTTTTTTTTACTTTTACCTAAAAAAATGACATTTTCATATATTAACGGCAACTATTATCACAAGAAAAATGATACGTCCCTAAAACCTCATGCAGCATTTGCATCAAGAAATTGTGCGTACATAGGTTATTTACACGGTTTGAAATTCTTTACGGTTTCGGAAATATTTGACTTGTCCGGTTTATCCAAGGTCTCCCCTATAATAATACGTAATCGGACTAAATTTGGTTCCGACTGTCTGTTTGATTTTTCCTTAAGAAAAGTTCTAATAATTTTAGATAAAACATATACTTAACACGGTCAGAAGTGAGAAACTATCAATTTTTTGGTGAATGGAAAACAAAAAAAATTAATAAAAACTGAATTTTTTTTATTTAATTATTAAAAAATTAAAAAATTGTGGAAAGAATAAGTTCTTATAGAAGTGATTTGGCTAACATTTTATTCAGATATTTTGATAGAAACCTCATTTCTAACGTTTAACAAAAATTTGAATAAATTATTAACCCTAACTGGCTCGAGTTCGTTTTTCCGCCTGCGCGCACAAGCCGGGCCCCAGGGACCCGGTATTTAAAATCGATAGAAATAAAAAATTTGATAGCAAAATTGTTAATATTTTTTATCTAACATATAATTGTATCATTTTAGAGAAATTATTTTAAAAAATAGTTTTAAAAACAACATTATTTATTATAAACAAATAAAATAAAAAATATAAAGAACAAAAAAATATTTTCAGACAAATCACCGTATAATGTATAAATAATTATATATATATATATATATATATATATATATATATATATATATATATATATATATATATATATATATATATATATATAATATATATATAATATATATAATAGTTTAAAAAATAGTAATATAAAATAATGGTAGAAATATAAAACATCTGAAAAAATCTTTAGCTAAATTACTTAATAATAATTATCTTTATTTAAACGTAAAACCAAAAAAAAATTTTTTAACGACCGCCATATTGAATTTTTTAATTCTGACATCAAATTTGTAATCAGCGACCCTAAAAACCCCCGAGTACCGATTTTAAAGAAAATCTGATCGATTTTCTGTTCTTTAACTTTTAGGAATGGAATTTTCCAAGAAACGTACAACACGCACTATATTTTTCGCACTACGTCACTTCCGGAATTATTTGGGATATGTTTACACTTATTACAGTAGGTGATGTTGAAACATTACAAAATAATGCAATATTGCAGAAAAATTACTAACTTTTTATACGCAATTATAACCCGGGTCCCTCGGACCCGGCTTGAGTCTTTACGTAAGTTCGACTTAAAAGGGAATTTTCCAGAGTATTTTATGAATTAAAAATTCTACACAAAAGTGAAAAATGTGTGTTTTTACGCCCTTAAGTCTAATGTGAAGTTGATTTTCTAATAATATTTTCTTAACCGGAAGTAGAAAAAACTTTTCTCCGGGTCCGAGGGACCCGGCTCGAGCCCGTGAGGGTTGACAAATAAACGCTTTTTAATGGTCCTAAGCTTATTTAAAAATATTTATACTTTGTATATACTTATCGATTCGTCTTGACATAAAAATTTCAATTTTATTATATATGAATTTAGATTTTGCTAAAAAAATTTTTTTTACTTGAACAAGTTTTTGAAAAAAACAACTGTAAAATTTTTTGTGTGGGATATATTCTATATTCCTTTTGTCCATTTTGAAAGATTAATGTGATAAATAAGCCCTCAAAATTTCATCCGAATTCAAGAAAATCTATGGAATTTATCATGTTCACACGAAAGCAAGATCTATAAACAATACACAAATTGTTTAATACATTTTAGAAAATATTATTATTTAAAGGACTACATAGCTTTTTCACGAGAAATAAAAATCAATTATAAGTAAATAAGCATGAAAATATAATAATATTGTTTATTGTTTTAAGACCTAAAAATCTATACACAATGAAGTTACATGGAATCAATTTATGTTAAAGTTTAAAATGTAATTTCAAAATATAGTAATTTAAAAAAATAAATAAAAAATACACTCGACTTAAAATATTAAATTAATAAATAAAAAATATTGGAAATTGTATATTTTTAAATTTGGAAATGAAACTCAAAAATGCACTTTTTTGGGAATAAAATGTAAATTATTTATCAAAAATAAGGTAAGAAAAAGGAAAAAATGTATAAATTAAAGTTTTGCAGATACTTCAATTTTGCGTAAACTCGAAATTGGAATCAAATCATTCCTTCATATTAATTCTCATTGAAAGGATAGAATATTCGAAATTTGCACACATATTTTTACATTAAAAAAAACTTGTTTAAAATTGTAATCAAGAAATATATAATTTACTATTTTTGCAGTTATTATCAAATTATATTCCTTTAAAAATATGGTTATGAAATAAAAAAAATTTATAAAGATGTTGAATTTATCACTTGGTTAAAATTGTTTAATTGAGAGATGAAATATTATCAATCTTGTCTTCGTCCAGCAATGTACACGTTCATTTGATTGAACAAATTTTGTGACATTTTTTTCGTTTCTGAAGAGGACGACTGTGTCGTTGAAACGTAAACAGATTGTTTTTTATTCGAACCTGACTTGGATAGATTGATAATATTTAATATCTCAACTAAAAAAAAATTATATTGAATTCGTTTCATTTATTTATTCTAATATCTGTCACTGAGAATACAGAAAACCATGATGCTCAAACCAAAAAAAAAGGCGTTACTTTCTTAACTGTTCGTCTCTCTCTCGCTTCTACTCTAAACTGAATGAAAAGACGATACTTCCCACTCCTTCTCTGTATCATGTTTTCTCTCTTATATACTCTGACAAACTTCTCTCTCCAACTCTTCTCTGTGATCAAAAGCACAGCAGGAGGGCGGACGGAATTCTTGCGGACAGAATGAATGAAAGAATACGGAGATTAATATATATAATTGCAGTTAAAAAGTTATAGAAATTTATTGAAAATTAAAATTAAGATAGTTTATTGCAATTAGAATAAAGTTTTTATTTTTCATCAACATAACATCAATTTAAAAATTTTAATACCGACTTTGGTTTCGGAATTAGAGACCCCAGAAACCCTAATGTATTAATTTTCATGATTATTTCATGCTTTAAACATTTAAAATATGTTCGCACAGACTGAATACACCTTTTTGAATTTTTAAAATATGACATGGAATTTGTAATCAGAGACCTAATCAGAGAGCCAAAACTCGTTCACTCAATTGAATCCGTTCAATTGAACGAATCCATATTGGATCCGCTATCTTGAAATTTGGTACTTGACATTGTATTCGAATTGAGCAACTCTAGAATTCCTTGATGTGTGATTTTAGTAACTTTAGTACTTAACTTAATTTTACTATTTGCATGTTTGCTGCAAATATTGGAAAGTATACTAAAAATGGCAAAGTAGTTTCGTTCACTAAATGTGGTGTAGAATTTTCATTTGTAATCCAATCAAGGTCCACAAGGGCTGGAACGTTTCTCAATGGAATAAGCTATCAATGAAAAGTTTAAAACCTAAATATTTTCTACTGTTTGTTGTGGAAAAAATTATCAAAAGTTAGTCAAGTGTCTAAAAATCATCAAAATTTCCATGAAATTTGATCTTGAATCGACTGTAGCTCTCTCAATTTTCATTCAATTTTATTCTGTAATATATGGATTGAATTATAATTTAATTACCTTTCTAACGGCATCCTATGCATCATTTTTGGACGAGTTGATTTTCCTACAGGTAAATTTAAGTGCCGTCGCTCCTCAAAAATACAAAATTTGAAGCTACAAAGAAATTACACGTGGGAAAAAAATTAAAACTATGATTTTCTTACTCAGAAAACACCTACTAAGCGAAAAGGAATGTTTTGTTTGATTGTCAATTTCACTGTAAACCAGTGTTATAAATTGTAATTATAATTATAAAATTATAATAACAATTATAATTTACAACTGTAAAATATTAAAATCTTAGTCTGTATTCTACACCCAGAAAAAAGATAATCATTTTAAATAAAAATGTTTTAAAAGAATTCACTTGGTGCAAATAAATATTTTATTTAAAATAAATACACTAATATTTATTTTAAATAAATTTATTAATATAAAATAAAGAAATATCTATAAAAATAGATATTTAAACGAAATATATTAATTCAAATAACATTATTTTAGACAAATCAAATTTTAGTTGGTTCTGAAAAAAATATCCTTTTTTATTTGTTTTAAATAAATTTAATTGAATTCAAATAAATCATTCCTCTGCGTGTAAACATTCTTGATTTAAATATTGTTTAATAAAATGTATTTTTTAATTAAAATATACATATTTTAAAAAACAAAAATATTAATTCAATTTTAATTGTATACTAGTTTTATAAAATTCTATAATTTCCTGTTTGAATATAGTGATTTTAAAATAGAATATTAAAGTTTGGAAGTTTACTACATGGTGGGAAATATTTCATAATGTTATGTAATTTTTCTATACTTTTGTATGGAAAATCATATTTCCATACTGAAATTTTCTTGTATTAAAATTTTTCCATACTGAAACTTGAAATTTTACTATTTTTCCTGATTTTTCCAAATTGTTTTGAAATTTTTCCATACTGGTGTACGGAAAAGCATATTTCCATACAGAGTAAAGGAAATAATCCATACGTTTGCATTGGAATTTTTCAATTATTTTTTACAGTGCATGCTTTAATAAAAATATTTTTTTATGAAATTTGGTTATTTCCTTCATGAAAAAAACAACGTTGAAAAATAATTGTTTAAACAAAGTCGAAAAGTTTAAAAAATTATTTTTTAATAAAATATTATTTAAATTCAATACAATCTCTTCAACTTTTATCCAAAACATTTTTTGCTAGGACCAATAGTTTACAAGATAAACATTCCTGAAAACGAGTGAACAAACAGTTGAATTAACAATATCTTGCAAAATAATTGTAATTTTGCAAAATCCTTGAGTGTACTTTAAAAGTACCCTAAACACAACAAATTAACCAAGTATAAACAAGATCTGTGATTCAAAAGTTCTCCCAGCTATGGAACGGCGCTGTTAGTTTAGCTTTTTGGTTAAGGCCCTCGATTTACATTTGCTCGTACATTCCTTGAACTCGGATTTGATTTTTCGCCTAAAAAGTGTTTTAAATTAATTTTTTAATTATGAATTATGAAATTTTTTTCATTCCAGATTCGGGGGAAAGTACAGTAATTTCTCCGGGTCTTCCTGAACGTTACAGTCCTTTAGGTGCAACGGGATCAGTTTCAAGTCAAGATCCTTATGTTTCGCGATCAGTTCAAGAATGTCCTGTGCCATTGTGTCGAGGGATGCCGAGTAGTTTTTCCGTTGCACCATCTCCGTATTTGACTGCACTTGAAAATGGACATCCTCATATTCTTGGTCAAGTTCAACAGCATCAGCAACAGCAGCAGCAACCACATTCACAACATGGTACAAAATCGCCGAGGAGTCTTGGATTAGTTTGCGTCGTTTGCGGTGATACGAGTTCAGGAAAACATTACGGAATTCTCGCCTGTAACGGTTGCAGTGGTTTCTTTAAGAGAAGCGTGCGAAGAAAATTAATTTATCGGTAAGTAAGTCTTTTGTGGTATTGAAAACATTGTTTTTTCTTATATTTTCTGATTTATTTTTTTTTACTTTTTCCTTTATTCTTTATTTCACTGTTTTATTGATTAGAAATAATTTTTGGAATGTTTCTAAATTTCTAAACGTTCAAATTTTTACTTTTTAAATCCAATTTTGTTATAATATTGAGTCAGGTACATAAAATAAATTATTTTACAATTTTTACTTATAAAAAGTCTTTTGAAATTTTTTTATTTTTCTATTTCTATCAAATTTCATGATTAAGCTACAAGTTATTTAATAGAACTTTTAATTAATATACGTAAAATTTTATTTGACACAAGAATTTTATTTTTAAAATACTTTTATTCCACAGAATTTTATGCAATCAAATTTAACGTCACGAAGTCGAAAAAGAAAATGCAAAATTTGTAATGGACATTCTTTTCAATAATTCTTATTTCGGAAAAGTTAGAAATTTGAAAACTGTAAAAGTTCACTAGGTTTGCAATTTTTTTCGTTATATTAAATCAACAGTGAAGAATGTAAATCTCTTTGACGGTAAATTAAATTTTTGAAACTAATATTCATGAAAATAAAATTGTGGGATGTTTTGAAACCACTAGTTATTTACATGCAAAAACATTTTCAAGAATTATTACAAAACTTGTTCTAGAACCTATAGGGATATAGGAAAAAACAAGAAATTCTACAGAACCGTAGAATGAAATATTATTATAAGCTGTTCGGGGAGAACTGTAGTTAATTTCTGGACAACTTGTTGAATTTTCTTAAAGAATTCCTAAACTGGTTTTAGAATAGAAAAATGTCAAATTAAGGAAAAAAATTTTCTGCGTGAGTAGTCGAACGTAAGACCTCGAGAAAGATCCATTCGCCTTAACCCACTCGACTACCAAGCGCGTTACGATATTATGGCATTGAATCATTTTTAAAGACAATAGGCGCTCTATATCTATAGACACTGCGTTTGCATTCTTAAATAGCTCAGAAATTCTTCAGCGCGCAGTGACTGAAGTATTTAGTCGCAGCTACAAGATCAATTGTTTCCAAGCCATTAGAAAAACATCTGAAAATTCTTTAATGAATATTGAACTTTTCTAAAAAAAAGTCCTAAATTTTTCCCATATCCTGAGTTCTTGAACAAGTTTCGTAATAACTCTTGAAAAGTTTCTAATAGCAATATTTTAGAATACTAAAAATTCGTATATTTCGAAATCCACACATAATTTTGTAGAAAATGTTTTTTCCATTCTCAAAAAATTGTAAAATGAAAAAATTGTTTCTCTTTTTAAGCATTTTTTTAAAACCTTTGCTTTTATACTTTTCCTCCTCTTTCGAATGGTGCAAAATTTTTTTTTAAATATAAAATTTAACTTCATTTTTTTAAAATCAAAATAATTTTTGACTGTTTTTAAGAAAACGACATTATTTTTTTTCCTTTTTTAAAAATAAGGCTTAATATAAGGTCATTTGGGGTAAATGTAAAAGATATATCTATATTTTACCAAAAACATTAGTTTTTTTTTAAAAGGTAAAACGGACGGATTTCTTTTGCATGAACTTGTTACTTTACTTCGCTAGAAAAATTTTATGAGGTTCAAAAAAATATTGATGAAACCTGAATCGCCTAAAACTGACTTTAAATGTACCCCGAGATTTTGAAATTTTCCTAAAATGCGGTGTAAATGTAAACACCACTGTAGTTATGTGAGGTTTAAGAAACAATTTATTTCACGTATATTACTGTTTTAAGGGATGGAAAAACTGAACTCTTTAACCAGTGCTTCCGTTTCCAGTTCTCTTATGCCCTGTCTGGCATCGTCATATGACTTAGTCTAGCTCCCTCTCTACGTCACGACTCTACATTAATCCCTCCTTCCTTTTTCTTCTCAATTCCTCTAAACCATTCATCCATCTATTCGTCCACTACAACACCTTTCTAAAACATGTTCCTAATCATCTCTTTCATACTCACATAATCTGCATTTTTTTTCATCCTCTTTCATCCAGTACTTACATTCTCTCATCCCTTCCCCCACTCTAAACCTACTTACCCTACTCCACCTTTCATACTTCATCTTCCTTCCCAAATATTATGGCAATCCTTCTCTTTTTATCACTTTGTAGTTTGTACTAACTGTTGTACCTGGATTCCATTACTTTTCTCCATATTTCCTCCCTATCACATTTACCCCAAGTCTCTATTATCCCTTTCCCCTTTTCCTTACTTTCCCTCCCTTCCCATATTACTTTCTTTCTTTCCTTTTCCCATTTTTTACACCCTCTTCTCCTTCCTGAATTTGTCTCTAACACATCCCCACTATTTAACTTCCCCTTTCTTGCTCTAATTTTTCCTCATAATTCATCCTGCCTTCCATTGCACATAAACCAATACCCTAAATAACAAAATTCATTCACCTCTTACACATTCTTCCCATTCATCTTCCATTCTATTTTTCCCCTATCTTTTTTCTTTTTAAATTTTATTACTTTCGTTTTCTCAACATTCACAATTAAGTCTTTCTCTTACATATTTATCAAACTCCTTCATTAATAATTTCATTCCACTTTTATTTTCAGCCATCAAAACCACATCATCCGCATATGCTTGAGTATATATTCTTCCATTCCTTAAAATCACGTCTCTTTTTAATTCTTACTCATTCTTTCTTCCAGATCCGCAATCAACATTTTGAACAATATTGGACTCAGAGGGCAGCCTTGCCTTAGCCCTCTACCCAACCAAAATTCCCGTCCCAAACTCTTAAATTTTAACCCTTTCTTTGGTGTCCTCATATAGCTCCTTTATCCTCTTTACCAACCCATCCTCTATCCCCTTCTCTCTTAAAACCATCTATAAAATCCCCCTGTTTACTGATAGAAATGCCGCTTTTAAATCTACAAATGTAGCCACCAACTTTCCATTACTTCTCCCCAAATTCCTGTTAACTAAATAATTCAGGACGTAAATATTATCCATTGTCCCCATTTCCTTTCTAAAGCCAGTTTGGTTATCTGGTATGCATCCTAGCTCTTCTACCTTTCCCTCTAATCTCCTCATTATTTCCGCATACATTTTATAACCAACTGGCATCAACGTCACTCCCCTGTACTTTCCCACTTACTTTCCCTCTCCCTTTTTTATAATCGGCGCTATCAACCCCGTTTTCCATGCTTCTGGCCACCCCTCCCCATTCCACACCAGATTCACGATTCTCCACATCTCCTCTCTTACTACTTTTCCCCCAAATTTTAAACATTCACCCTTCATCCCGTTTTCTCCGCCTTTCCTCTCTTTAACCTTTGTATCGCCTTGTTCACTTTTTCTCTACTTATATCTGAGTGCTCCTTTTCTACTTCTCTCTTTCTTCCCTCTCCTCTTAATCTATGTTCCATTCCCTCACTTGATCCCTTAAAATAGTTCGTCCAATCCTCCGTCTTGATCTCTTTATTTATTTCTCTACCTTTCTTTCCCTATTAATCACATCCCATTCCGTACCCTCTTCAATTGCCTTCTCCACCTCCTTTACATATCGTTCCTTACCTTCCTCCCTTTTTTTTCTCACCATCCTCCCGTGCTCCTTGTGTCTTTTATTGTACTCATTTTTATTTATTACTCCTTTTCTCCACTTCTTTATACATTCTCTAACTCTTTTTTACTGCTCTCACACACTTCGTCCCACCATCCCTTTCTCTCCTTCTCCATTTCCCTTTTTACCTCGCCAACTACTCTTTTTAATCTATGTTATCTATAATTTACTCCTCCTTCCTCCTCAAAATCACTACCTTCTCCTTAACTCTACCTTTAAATTCTATCAAACTCTGTAAGCTCCACTTTCCCATTTTATCCTTCCTTGCTACTCTTGCCCTTTTCCTTCCCATTCTTTTCCTTGACCCCTCTACTTCTACTATCAGTGGGAAATGACCTGAATCAGACTCATTTTCCACCTCAAGTTTTCTTAATACCTTTTTCATTTTTCCATCCGCTATTACGTAGTTAATAACCGTCTGACCTTTTCTCACATACGTAAGTTCTCCCTCCATGTCGCCCTTTGTACATCCATTACAAATCGACCAACCCCCCTCCCTTATTATATGTAGCATTTTTCTACCCTCTTTGTCTACCACCTTATGTTTCGATTTTCTTTGATATTTTTGTTCCTCCTGATTCCAATCCCCCCACCTAACTCTCACGTTCATGCATTAAAATCTCCCCCAAATATAGTTAATTCATCTTTTCCTCTTTCCATCCATTCTTCTACCACTTTCCAACCCTTATTATCCCCCCTTCTTCTGTAGATCCCTATCACTTTCAAATTTTGTTCTTCAACCCTAATTCTTCTTACCATGCTATCCTACTTTCTCCATTCCTCTTTGCTCTCAATTTCTTTAATATTATCCCTTACCCCCGATATCTTCCTTCCAGAGCTTTTACCCCTTATTTTTTAAATCTCTCCAGAAACCCTCTTTCTTATTATTTAAATCCGATACACTCCAGACTATTAATTTAAAGCTTCCGGACTTACCCCATCTATCTCCTCTCTCTCGACTCTTTTCTCCCCAAACCCCTTCTCTCTTCTTTCTTTCACTATCTCATCCGTTCCTTCCTTTACAATCCATTTTTTACCCTTAATCCACAAACATTCTCTTTGTTAATTTATTGTATTTCCATTCTTTCTTGCCTCCCATGCCTTTTCCAATAACAACCTACCAATATTTCTCTCCCTTCTCGTTTTATCTTCATCAATTCTTATTTCTGTACCCCGTAATTGCTTTTTGCCCTCATGACTTCTTATTTTTCCTCTTAGCTCCCCAATTCCACCATCCATATCCTTACCCATCTTACTCCTCATCTTCCCCACCACTCTAATATTCAGTTTTACCCCTATCTCATTTGATACTCTTTCAACATTCTCTCTCCCATTCTTTCTTTCTACCCACATTCCCTTTATTACAATGTTTTTCCTCTTTCCTTCCCTCTCCACAAATTCTATTTTCCTTCGAAGCTCCTTTACCTCTATTTTTAATCCCTGTATCCCTTCTATGCCTACCGCTTCCTCTCTTTCTTCCAAACTTTCTACTCTTCTTTCCAACCCCTCTAATCCTTCGATCCTCTCCTCCATTTTCCTTACATCTTTATCTTTTATGCCGCTTTCCAAACTACTCATATTTTGTCCACATTTCTCTTATTTTAGCCATCCCCCAGACACCTTCCATCTTCTTATCCATTTTCATGCTCCTGTCTTCATCTCTTTTCCTAGTCTCATTTAATTCCTTTCTCATACTATCCAACCCCTTCCTCGATTCTTCCCCCATTTTCTTTAACATACCTATAATTTCATCGAAAAGCCGTTCCTCATTCGTCCCTTCCTTCTCTACTTCCCTTCGTTGTTCAACCTTTTTCATTTCTTTTTTCTCCTTTTCTCCCTTTTCTATAAAATCCTTCATATAGCTCACTTCTTCAACACTTATCCCCCTTTCCCTTATTTCCTTATTAGATTTCCTACCCCTTAGGTCCTTTTCCACTTTTGATTTTCCGCGTTTCCGCCTTTTGCTTCGTTTCTTTTCCTTTATTAGATGAATCTAACACAGCGATATCACTGCCTGCTTCACTTGTGGATTCCCCTTAACACCCAGAGAAATGATTTATTTGAATTAAATAAAATTTATTTGAAACAAATAAAACAAGTTGTAAATCCAGATGTTCATTACATGAACATTTTGCTTCCTCTATACGATCAGCAAAAAATTTGCTTCCTCGTGGAGGGAGCACTAACTTATTGTCACGTATTGACATATTTTCCATGTTGTTGTCTTCAAATCTAATTAAAAATTAATTTTAAAAATTTGTTATATGTATTATAATTATTTCGATTCGATTCGTCTTGATGCAAGGAATAATATTTTAGATTTATTTTTCAATAAATAATAACATTTTATTGTACAGCAGCATGATTCTTAAGAAAAAATGAATTTTTATTAAAAATGCAAATTTTGTGTCTGTAATTGGTTTTAATTTTATAAATTTAAATACAATATATACTTTATATATACCAATCGATCCGTCTTGATGCAAAGAATAAAATTTTAGAAATAAGTGAGTAAGATTTTCTTATACAGCAACATAATTTTGCGAAAAGAACTCATTTTTTGAGAAAAATGCGAATTTTTCAGCTTTAATTGTGATTAACTCTATAAATTCTCATACAATTTATTCTTTTTATATACCAATCGATTCGTCTTGATGCAAGGAATAAGATTTTATTATATATTAACTTCAATAACCAACTTAAAAAAAAATTTTTGAAAAAAAATTTTTTTTTAGAAAAAAGTCAAAAAAAAATTTTTTTTAGAAAAAAGTCAAAAAAAAGTTTTTTTCTGAGAATTTTTTAAAGTCTATCAATCCAGTTCGAGATATTTTTATGATAAATATACCTGGTAAATTTTAGCCAAATTCGTTAAAACCTCTTCGAGTTATCGTGTTCACAAAAATCGGGATCCACACACTCACACACACATACATACATCCGGACAATTGTTCAGGGTCTTATATAACATAGTCCCATATAGAAGAAAATTTGTCAAAAGGATTTTTAAAAATTTTGTAAATTAAACGACTACAAAGCTTCCTCACGAGGAAGCAAAAGGATATTTGTCACAGAACCAACTAAAATTTTATTTAGCTCAAATAATATTTTTTATTTGAATTAATATATTTCGTTTAAATATCCATTTTTATTTGAATGAAATATATTTTATATTTTCTTTAAATATATTTTATATTTAGAGCAAGTAAAAACATTTTTCATTTTAATAAATCCTGTAAGCATTCTGAAATATTAAAATTCACTTATAACCTACAAATAAATTTAACAATCACAATCACTAATGAAACTCTTAATATTCATTAAAATTAATGTTTATTTTTATAAGAATATTTGTTAAATAAACTCAGATCTTCTCAGTCATTTTACTTGACTTTTCAACTTCATATGTAAAAGTCCACTGTCACATTTTTCTCACAAATTCTCAAATAAGACACTAAAATGTAAATGAAATCACATTCAAGTCTGTTACTTTGTACTAATTTAAATTTTCACTTAAAAAGAAAAATTCTGTATTTAAAATAATGAAATTTGTTAACTATTCATAATGAATGAATCTCTTATACTTATATGCGTTAAACTGTTAAAAGCAAAACATCTTATTGTTTTACTATAGCAATGAAATATGCGCAGGCGTCTACTTATAAGTCAAACAAACATTTATTTGAATCAAATATATTTTTTATTTACTACAAATATACTATTTCCTAAATTGCAAATACAGTTCTTTATTTTAGATTACTAAGTGCATTTATTTGAAATAAATATTAGTTTATTTATTTTGAATAAAATATTTATTTGCAACGAATAAATTTTTTTTAAATATACACTTTTAGTTAAAATAAATAACTTTTTTCTCTGGGTGTAGTCCAGGAATGGGTAAATGTAACAAACTCGAGGTTTTCTACGTATGTTACAGGTATGTTACATGAGGTAACATACCTATGTTACCCCCCACTCTCGAAAAATACATGCATGTAGCAATGTAAGGACGTAACATACTAGGTAACATACAGTAACAAACCCAGGTAACATACATGAAGTATGTTACGTACCCATCCCTGGTGTAGTCACTACACCCGCTGTCACACTTGACAAACCTGCCTTTCTAGTCCTTGTCTCTGCGTTCTCAGACGCAACCGCCTCTATCTGCTTTTTCTTAGGCTGCTTCTACAACAGCTTTTTTTCATCGAAATCAGTGTAAAAACGTTGCGCGCGCAACGTTTTCACACTATTTTACATGGTGCATTTTGCTCTTGTCGATAAAAAAAAGCTGTTGTAGAAAGCCCCTTATTCCCAGGCGGAGTCACCCACAGCGTCATCTACCTACCTTATTACCTCCCTACTATTCCTCCTTTTATCACCCAATCTCCCGTCCCACTCGCACTTTTTAACCTTTCACTCACTCACAACGTTCGCTCTTTTGTTAAGACATTAATAAGGAAGAATGAAAAATTTTAGTTTGATTGTTTAATTTATTTTTCTGCAAATGCGATACAAAATACTGAAACAGTAAAATCTTTGATTTTTAATTTTTTTGCATTAAAAGATAACTTACACTATGGCATTGCCAATTGTCAAAATAAAATATTGGCAATACTCAGAACATCTTGTAGGTGAGCTGAGGTAAAAATATTGACGTCCAACTTATTTTTAAATTTGTAAATTTAGCTGAAACATATACTGTTTACGTTTACCCTTGTTTACATTTATCCCAAATGACTCTATGTACTTTCAATAACACAAAACAAAAAAATGCTGTTTTTCATGTTTTCGAGTTATTAATTAATTAATAAAAATTAGTAAAAAATTAAATATTTTACAAACAAATAAACATTTCTTCATTTTGAGCATATCATTGTAAAGCTTACTAAATTTCGCATCAAACAAGTATAATATTAACTATTTTTATAAATAATTGTTAAATACAAAACATTGTTAGGCCTTTAACGCCCAAATGGACAAAATTTTGGCATGAAGTTTCAGGACTTGTTTCGGTACTTAAAAATCAGTAGAAAAATTTACGAATCTTCATTTCATACGTTTTCATATGCGCTCTATCGAAAGGTGTTAAAAAAACATAAAAAATTTGTAGACAAAAAAATCCGATATTTTCCAATTTTTGTTTAAATTTGACCATAATTGTTAATTTTTTTAATATTAAAATATATACATAATTATATATATGGGCGATTCCACGTGAGATTTTAGTCGACCTCTTAAAATCGGCCAAAAATATTTTTTTTCTATTCTGTATCGAAAAAAACAGATACGTATTTTTTTATTTTTGTTTAATTGTCAAAATTTTCGAGTAATGAATTTTCGAAATTTTGCACTTTTAACCGTAGACCTATATTCAGTAGCTTATAAGTCCGAAAATATTGAGTTTAGAAAAAAGTTGTCAAAGAACGAAAGTTTTAGTTCTCTTTCGACTTTTAGGAAATGAAAACAAAAAATTTTTTTTTCATTTTTTATTAAAAAAATAAAAAAAATTTATAAACAAATTAATTTTTTTTAACTTTGGGTATGATAAATTTTTAATTTTCTTTTTTCAAAACATACCTGTAAATGATAAGAAGGTTTTGCAAAAAGTTTCAGAGTTGGCCTGACAAGTTTAATGGGTTAAAAAAGATAATTAAGCTGCCCGTGCAGGTCGCACGCCCGCGGCGCAATATGACTTTTTACAATATTTATTAAAAATTGTCTAGAGCCTGCAAATTTAATAATAATCAAAATCCGATAAAATTTGTAGGGTCTAGACAATTTTTAATAGTAAATTGTAAAAAAATCATATTGCGCCGCGGGCGTACGACCTGCACGGGCAGCTTAATTATCTTTTTTAACCCATTAAACTTGTCAGGCCAACTCTGAAACTTTTTGCAAAACCTTCTTATCATTTACAGGTATGTTTTGAAAAAAGAAAATTAAAAATTTATCATACCCAAAGTTAAAAAAAATTAATTTGTTTATAAATTTTTTTTATTTTTTTAATAAAAAATGAAAAAAAAATTTTTTGTTTTCATTTCCTAAAAGTCGAAAGAGAACTAAAACTTTCGTTCTTTGACAACTTTTTTCTAAACTCAATATTTTCGGACTTATAAGCTACTGAATATAGATCTACGGTTAAAAGTGCAAAATTTCGAAAATTCATTACTCGAAAATTTTGACAATTAAACAAAAATAAAAAAATACGTATCTGTTTTTTTTCGATACAGAATAGAAAAAAAATATTTTTAGCCGATTTTAAGAGGTCGACTAAAATCTCACGTGGAATCGCCCATATATATATAAAATAATGATTAATGGTTTTTTAAAAAATTGGCCGCCATGTTGGATCCGCTATGTTTAATTTTAAAAATTGGACTCCAGATTCGTAACCTACGACCCCAAAAACCATTGCTGATGCAAATAGGTCTTTTCTTTACGAACTCTTCAGTTTTTCTGGAACCAGTTTAGTCTCGATCAATTTTTTAAAATAAAATTAGAGGTGAATTCATAAGGATTCCAAATATATTAATAAAATTTTTCTCAGAGAGGAGTAAACAAACTAAAAATTGTTAAAAATTTTATTTGCAATTTTTTTTTATTCAAAATTAAAATTTTTTAAAACTTCTTTGCTTTTTAAAGTACATAGTTTTATCTAAATAATGTGAAAATTTCATTAAAATCCATAAACAAAATATTTTGAGAGATTCAAAATTTTATAAAATTAATATTAAAATTAAAAATGGCGTATCTTCAACAATTTTAGATTTAAAAAAAAATTTGGGGAATAGAAGTCTCTTATATAAAAATGTGATCTTACGTAGTTTCGGGAAAATCAGCGTTCCCTTTGCTAATCGTGATATTTCTAACGTGAAATGCATAAAAAATAATCATTTGTGGAGAAAAGCGCAGTGAAGTTTCTTTATATTTTTCAACTTTCTCGATGGAACATAACTTTTTAATTTTTTGTCTTCTACATTTATTATATCATTTTTAATTTAATTTATTGTTTATTAACAATTATTTATTTATTTAACAATTATTTATTAAAAAAGTGTCATTGTTTGTAGAAAATTTAATTTTTTATTCATTTTTATTAATTAATTAATTAATTAATAATTCGAAAACAACAAAAACAGTATTTATGTCTCTTTGGGTACTAAAAATGTCCAAATTAAGGATTTAAAAAAAATAGAAAAAATGTCCTTTTCAATAAAAATGAATGAATTAATTTTTTAACAAATATTTATAAAAATAGTTAATATTATATTTGTTGGATGCGGAATTTAGTAAGCTTTACAATCATATGCCCAAAATGAAGAAAAGTTTATTTGTTTAAAAAATATTTAATTTTTTATTAATTTTTTACTAATTTTTATCAATTAATTAATTAATAACTCGAAAACAAAAAAGTTGTTCATTCCACGAACATTTAGCTTCCTTAATATCACGGAGAAAAATGAAAATTTAAATTTCGGACTGAATATAAAACAATTTGAATGATTTGTATTATCGTAGGAAGAAATATTAAATTTTTGTTCTCTATCCCAAAAAGTTTAGTAATGATTTTTAATTAAGATCAATGCTTAATATCTTAATACACGCTAATAGTTTTCTTTTTACAAGTGCAATAAGATTCCGTAATTAATTCAAAGATGAAAAGAATTAGGTACAATTATTATTTGCATTTATTTTAATTCAGCTACTCAATTGTTACAAACTTTGCATCAATATTCATTTCAACGGGGACTGTTCTGTGCGAGTGTCCTTAGGGGCTTATTCTACAACAGCTTTTTTTCATCGACAAAATAGTTGAGCGCGCAACGTTTTCACACTGACTTCGATGAAAAAAAGCTGTTGTAGAAAGCCCCTTAGATTCATTCTTAAATAGTTTTTTGGAATGCGAAACTGTGTGGCGCGCCTGCGCCCGTGTTTGTCCAGTTTCTCGGTTTTTGATATACACGAAAGTCTCGGTGTAGTTCGTATTGTGCCTCGCGTCGTGCCGTATTAATTATTTTAATTAATAAAAATTTTAATTTAAAATATAATAGTGAGTGCAGTTTTGTGATAAAGTTCTAGTGTTACAAATGAATTTAGAAGAATATCTAAGTGAAATGTTTAATCTCATTTTGAAGTTAGGTGTGTGTTTATTTTGCTTTTAGCCGGTTATGTAATACCTAATTGTTATTATATTTTATTGGAATATTCGATTTAGGCAACTAAATGTAAAGTCTAAATTAAAATAATATGTAAAAAATAGAGAATACTTTTAATTTTAAAAATCTTCGCATTGGGATTTTTATTTAATCTGTAGATATTAAAATGTAATCTCTTTTTTTAAACATTTTAAAACAAATTATTTTGGTAAAAATGTCAAAGGACTTGTAATTAATTTTTAAAGAGATTCGACGTTTAAATATCTAAAGAATAATAAAAATCATAGTGAGAAGTTTTATATAATTCAAAGTATTCTAATATTTTCAGTTGTTACATTTTTAGATGTTATATTCAGTTTTAAATTGAATATTCCAATAAAAGTAAATATTTTGACAAATAAAAATAATAATGTAGGTCACTAGAAGATCTGCTTATATTATTGTCAGTATGGGACTCGGCACTAGACTTGGAATGGACTCCGCTCAGAAGCGCCTATCAATGTGTTCAGTCTACTTTGTTCCGAGTATAAGTATACATAAGAATGGAAACATGTTAAGCCTACTGTCGTGCTTTAAATCTTTTACCATTCATTTCCCTGTTTTTTATACTGGAGCCGCAAAGGTAGACAAGTTTGGGAATGAAATCTAAATTACTACTGCTAAACCCTAAAATTTTCAATCGAATTTTTCTGCGTGATAATATACACCATTTTCTCAATCTTTTATTAAATAATTATTATATTCATATAAAATTTTAACAATCCCACGAAATTCAAAATTTTACCTTTTTTGAAAAATATAAATAGCGATTACTTTTATACATTTTTATGAAATATAAACTTTTTATACATCAATGGATTCGTTTCAATGTCATGAATGTAATTTTGACCAAAATTAATGAAAATATTAATGAATAAAAAAGTTATTTAAAAAAATACAAATTTTTCTTAATTTTGAAAAAATTGTATAAAAAATTTTTTTGTAGATATATTCGGAAATCTTTGTGTCTGTTTTAAGGTATTTATGATTGCAATTAACCTGCAAAATTTCAGAACTATCCATTAAAATTTGTTCCAGATATTTTGTACACAATATTTTGTGATATACGCACACACATATGTGCATACATACACATATATATGTGGAAATTTGCTAAGAATTGAATACACATCTGTTCTAGACAAAAATCAGGCAGAGAAGCAGGCGCAACGCGCCTACATCATAGGGTTTCGTGGCCTAAAATGACAAAAATGATGATTTAAAATATATTATCAAAAAGTATAGCTTTAACAAATTAAGAATTTAATAATTTATTTTTAGCAATATACAAAAATTGTAGAACTATGTAAATTACTCATTACCATTACCCTAACAACAGTTGTTATGACAACCATTACCATAGTAACAGTTGACATGGCAAACATTAACATAGCAACGGTTGCCATGGCAAGGGCTGTTATGACAACCATAACCATAGCAACGGCTGTTATGACAACCATTACCATAGCAACGGTTGCCATGGCAACGGCTGTTATGACAACAATTACCATAGCAACGGCTGCCATGGCAACGGTTGTTGTGGCAAAAATTAACATAGCAACGGTTGCCATGACAACGATTGTTAAGACGTAAGACTTAGGACTTAAGACCTTCTTATACCGAAGTTGCAATGGCAACGGTTGTTAAAAAGTAAGACTTAAGACTTAGAACTTAAGACCTTCTTATACCGAAGTTAAGTCTTAAGTCTTAGGATATAAGAACTTCTTATACCAAAGTCTCGGTATAAGACTTAAAACTTAAGACTTAAGACTGAATACTTAAGACTTAAGACGTAAAAACTACGGACGGACACCGAAGTCTCACTATAAGGGTTTTGGCCCTTGGCCACGAAACCCTAAAAATGAGTCCATATTACCTTCTTTTGAAAAATTGAAAATCGTCACGAATGCAAAGCTTCCTTATGAGGAAGCATAAAAACGTCATTTGTTTGTTTTGTGGTATTGAAAGTACATGTATTAACCTTTATTTAAAAAAAAGAAAATGGAAAAAAATTATGTCGATTTCCTAAAAAAAGTCAAACCTATTTTTATTTTGAAAAAATGAAGTTGAATTTTAAATTAAAAAATTTTTTTTGCACCATTCCAAAGAGGAGCAAAAAAAAAATTTCAAAAACTTTTAGGTCAAAATTTTGTTTACTCTACTGTATTCTAGCTACAGCAAATAACACACTCCACTGTTTACACCTAATCATAAACATCAATCCCCTTCCCCCTCTACAATTTTTAATAAAACTTCTTAAAATTTTATGGGTAAAGTGTTATAACATAGTACTAAAGATACTGTAAAAATCAGCCCGATCTGAAAACTTTCAATTTTAAGTTGGAACACTTAAGGAATTTATATACCCTATTGTGTAAAAACATTTGGCCGCCGCCGCCGCAGAGTCAGCATTTCTAAAAGCCCCCTATAGTAAGGGCCGTTAAAACTTATGTCAAAAATGACCTATTTTTGACCTATAGTTCAAAAAGAAGATAAATAACAGCGTCAGATTACGTCAAAAAATATGTCTAATTTATATAGGGAGTATATGTCTCATAAAATTTATTTACACTGTTAGAAAATTCTGTTGTGATTTTACAGCAAAAGTACAGGAAACAATTATCCAACAAAATAATAATGTAATTTTACTTTTCTTAAGTACTGTAAATTTACAGCATAATCTGTAAAACTGATTTACAGTATAGTGTTGTGAATATGCTGTAGAGTTCTGTAAATTTACAGTATTTATTTCTGTATATTTACTATCAAATTCTGAGAATTCACAATGCAATACTGTAAATTTACAACATTTTTTACTGTAAAGTTACATCATTATTTATTGTAAATTTACTATATTATATACTGGAAATTTACAATATTATTAACTATCATTTTACAGTGAATTATTTCTTAATTACAGTCAGAATTTTTTGTAAATTTATTGTAAATATTTTCTATTTTAATTGTAAATTTTCCTACCTAGTTAGAAACTTAATTTTTCTTCCGCAATAATTTAAAAACGTTTGGTAACTAATTTTTAATAAGTTTTCATATATTATTTTTATTTCACAAAACATGTTTTATTACACAATTATTTATTTTACAAATAACAACAAACAGTTATAAAAATAACAAAATATAATAATCATATGCCAGATTAAAAAAGTTTAACTATATTTCACATTTATAATTAAATTCTTCATCCCGAAAAATAAACACTCGACAAAAATTACACTTAAACAGATAATTAATTAAAAAATTCACTATTGTTTACTATTATTTAAAAATATTTATTTTTAATTAAAAACCACAATTTCGATCTAAAACACTGTTTATACAAGAAGACTTCTACTCGCGGTCTTAGGTTCTTTGCTGAATGCTGAAGAGCAACTGATGCTAAAAGGACCTTTTGACAAAAATTTCTGAGAAATTATAGAAAATTCCCGAAAAGTTTCTTTTATTTCTTTTTATCCGAGAAATTTCACAAACTTTCTGTCTGAAAACCTATAATAAAAAAACGAGTATTTGAAAAGTCATAAAACAGAAAGCCTTGTAAGACCAGACCCTTAGTTGACCGTCCTAACAATAAGAAAAACCAGATGTGAGGCAAACCCTACAAAACGAGAAAATATTTTCAGTTTGAAATAAAAATATTTTACGGCCCAAAGTAGAAAATTTTATTTAAAAATTATTTATTACACGTTTCTTTCATGTATAATTTCAATATACCGTCTTTTTTATTTGTTTTTAAATTATAGCAAGTTGATTATTATTGTACTTATAAGTATAAAATTCAGAAATATATTTTCAACCGAATTTGCAATTTAGTTATAAATTTTGTTATAATTTCCTACTATTTAAAATTTTTTAAAGGGTATTTTTTGTGCATTAATGAAACCTGTATAGTTCCAATACATCACAGGAAAACAGTCTGAAATTATTTATAACAAAGAAGCAAAATAATTGGAAAATTTTTTTTATTATAACTGTTTGTAACCTTAAAAAATGATTCAGTTATAGTTTTAAGACTTAAAATCATATTCTCAAGTTTAAAAAGAAGTCAAAACTAGCTGTAATGTAAAAAAACTGCAGCTAAAATCACAAAATAAATATCTGTAAAATTCTTTAAGTTTTATACTGTGATTTCGCAAAGAATTTACTGTAAATAAGAAGTACAATTTTTTTTTGCTTTAAAACCTTTAAATACAATGAATTTTTGCTGTATTTTTAAGGTTTAACTGTAAAAATCACAACATTTTTGTAAATTTACTACATTTACGTGTTATTACAGCAAAAACTGTAAATTCGCAGCACATTTGTACTGTACACTTGCTGTAAAATTACAGAAATTTCTAACAATGTAGGGAGTTGGCGAAAATTCTACTGATTAGTTTATATTCAACGATATATCAACTGGTCTACTTTTTAAAGACTCATTTTTTTAACAATTCACTACAACTATAGGAGCATATTGTAAAAATTATGTTTTTGATAAAATTGGTTGAAACTCTTTACTATAATAAGATGCTTGAAAATTTGTAAACATTCCATATAAAGTAAAATACTGGTTTCTACCAATATTGAAATTCATGTTTCTATAAGGATAACATTGTGAGTTTAAAAATAATTTTACATCAGATAAATCACAATGATCAAAATAACTACAGTTTTGAACTGTATTATGTTTTCTGTTTCTCTTAAACTATAATACAATAAATCTAAGTTCTTCTAATTGACTTGATGTTTTTATACTCCAAATATGCTTAAGAGTAATTGGTAATAATGGATATGGGCATATCTCTAGAACTTTTAAACTTTATGTATCCGCTTATTATTTTATGTTAAAAATGATAAAAATAATTTTACAGCACCATAATTTAATAAATTATTGTCTATTTAAATATTGCTTGTGTTTAATAACATTTTTAATTTGGTAGGGGGCAACAAAAATAAGTTAAACTGTCGAAATTGACAGTTTCTCGTGTGTGACATTGATTGTTTTTTTCAGTTTATGTGGTATAACTTTTTTAACGAGTCATTATATATTTTGTGAATCACAGTAGAAGTAGTTGAGAGTACAAGGAACCAAAAAATCATTGCGACAATGTTGTGCCTCAATTAAGATAAAAATGGGGTACCTGCAAACTTGCAAGACAACTTTTCTTAAATTTCGTCAACTTAGTAATTAACTTAAGATAACTTTTTTAACGAATATTTTTAACTAACCATATAACAGGATTACATTGTCTATACAATAAGAAGTAATTTAAAGCCTTACAGGAATATGTGCCACTTATGTATAATAAATGCGATGACTTCAAACATTAAATTTCAAAACGAAACTCATAATAAGAACCTACATTTTTGAAGGGCACACGTTGAATTTGATTTCTAAACACTTTTAACTCATTGTAATCTCTTCACGCACATTATAAAAGTATACAAAAAAATTGTTAACCTCTACACTATTCATAGAAAAAATATATTTAAGAAAGAATATGAGCTGATTCTACCATACACATTGTTTCATGAAGAAAAAGGCAATAAACTCACAAACTTGCTTAAACTTTATTATTTTTAGTTTTCTAGGGTCTAATCTTACTAATTGAAGTTAGATTAAAAAAATTGTGTATGGCAAATCCAAAATAGCGGACGAATTTTTTTTAAATTATCAGATTTTAATGTCTTTTGACATTTTAGGGTTTGCTGGCTTGCTGACTACGAATTTGAAATATTTTTAAAATTAAAAATTTTAATTAGAAAATCCAATATGGTGGATTATATGACTTTTAAACCAGTTTAAAATTTTTCAAAAACTAAGTTCAGATTCGTAACACAGGTTAACAAAAATAGGCTTACTTTTTTATGAGATGTCCAAGTGGTTTCCGATGTATTTTGGACGCTGAACACGATCCTGGGTCCCAAAATTGACCATCATTTTCAGAAAAGTGGGGGCGAGGACACCAAAAACGTGTTTTTGATGGTTTTCAATATTTTTTCTCCTAAACCTGACGTGCTAGAAACTTCTACATAGACTTAAATTGAAGCTTGAATCGTGCACTACAAGACCCATACTCATAAGACAAAAAAAAATAAAAATTCTTTTCAAAAAATGGGGTCGAAGGCACCAAGCACTTGTATTTTTAGAAATTCTTTAATTGACTTTTTGAAATCGCTTGGATTCGCTTGAAAATGGTTAATCGAGGGCTTTTGGGGTTGCCGATTACGGATCCGTTATTAGTTTTCAAAATTCCAAGATGGCGGATCCAAAATATCGAATGTCAAAATTAAGAATTGGTCGTATCCGCCATTTTGGACTTATGAAAACTGATATCGAATTGGTAATCAGGGACCCCAAAAGCCCTCGAATAACAATTTGTGAGCGAATCCCAGCGATTTCAAGAAGTGAATTAACCCTTTCGTACCTCCAGGATTTGCTGTTACTGGATTGTGTTGAAACTTGTTACTCGGGGGTTTTTGGGGTCACTGATCATGAATCTGAAGTCAGATTTTAAAAATTCAAAATGTCGGATCCAATATGGCGGACAAATTTCTTAAAATTGACCGAATTGACTTGAGACTTGTTACTCAGGAGTTTTTGGGGTCGCTGATCACGAATCTGAAGTCAGTTTTTCAAAATTCAAAATGGCGAATCCAATATGGCGGACAAATTTCTTAAAATTGACCGAATTGACTTGAGACTTGTTACTCAGGAGTTTTTGGGGTCGCTGATCACGAATCTGAAGTCAGTTTTTCAAAATTCAAAATGGCGAATCCAATATGGCGGACAAATTTTTTGAAATTTATAAAATTTGCTTGAAACTTGATACTCGGGGGTGTCCGATGTCGCTGATCACGAATCTGGCCTTCAACTTTCAAAATTTAAAATGTCAGATTTAATATGGAGGATGAATTTTCTTAAAATTGTTTAACGTTACTTAAAACTTCTTGTTTAGAGGTTTCTGGGGTCGTTGATCACGAAGCTGAAGTCCTATTTTCAAAATTTAAAATGGTGGATCCAATATAGTGGACGAATTTTTAAAAAGTAATTGGATTTTATTGAAATTAGTTAATTCGAGGTTTTTAGAGGCACTGATTATTATGAATATAAAGTTATAAAAATTTGTTCAAGTTATTCAAGTTTTACATTACTAATTTTGTAATGGTTGATTGTTTATTTATATGATACATTATCAGTCAACTGGTTGATTTTTCTATACATCTACGAAGAACTTTTTTTCAGTTTTTCCATCCCTTAAAACAGTAGTATACTTGAAATAACTTGTTTCTTAAACCTCGCTCATCTACAGTGGTGTTTACATTTACCCCAAATTTTAGAAAAATTTCAAAATCTCGGGGTAAATGTAAACAGTCAGTTTTAGGCGATTGAGGTGCATCAATATTTTTTTGTACTTCATAAAATTTGTCTAGGGAAGTAAAGTAACAAGTTCATGCAAAAAAAATCCGTCTATTTTACGTTTTAACAAAAAAAAACTAATGTTCTTGGTGAAACGTAGATATTCCGTTTACATTTACCATAAATGACCCTATTAGATCCGCCATTTTGAATTTTTTAAATCTGACTTAAGATTTGTAATCAACGACCTCAAAAACATAAAAAAAACGAGGTGTTGTTAAAAACTATTCACTAAATGTGTATAGTTTGTTACATAACTGTTTTTTTTAAACAGTCAATGTTTATCCTATTGTTTAAAGTAAATATTACAACTTTTTGTAATTCACTATTTTTTTTTGTCTTATGAATATGGGTCTAGTAGTGTTCAGCATCCAAAAACATAAGAACACCTTCACACCCACTTCTGTGCAAATTGAAATATTTTTTAAATATTCATCCGCCATATTGAATCCGACATTTGGAATTTTTGAAATCCGACTTCAGAATCATAATCAGCAACTTCAAAAACCCCTGGATATACAATTCTGTAAAAATCTATAACCTTTTTTAATTTTTGTCCGCCATATTGGATCCGCTATTTCGAATTTTCAAAAACGAAAATCATATTTGTTCTCAGCGACCCCAAAAACCTCTAGATACTGAATGATGTAAAAATCCGACTATGTGAGAAAGCTATGCAATTTGGATCATTTTCTTGGGGTTAAATTTATAGACGGGGGGGTTAACAATGTTTAGAAATGAGTATCGCAAGGTTTTTCCTATTATTTTATCAATACATAAGACAATAAAATTAGTTTCAAGAATGTGCCTTGAAAAAAGAAATTTTTTTTCAATACTTAAAAGTTTAAAAGTTCTAGAGATATGCCCATATTCATACAATTTCCAAGCTTTAAAACTTATTGGGATAGATGGATCTTTTTCAATATATTCTAATAATTTAAATTTTCGAGCATCTGATAATTTTATGTACGATAATAACCATTTAATTTTTTCAATAACAATTTTAAACTCCTCTAAGGTGCTACTTGCAACACTGCGTTAGCATCCGTTCTTAGTCTGATTAAAATAAGCTCATGTTTAGCGTTAATAATGACTTTTTGGTATTCTTCAGCAAAACCAAAAATCATACTCACAATTAACACTACCCAAGTGCCATACGCCGATTTTTCTGAAAATTGGTATACTACTAAAACATCGAAAAATATTTGACACATATTTCTTTATATTGGCCCGTTTTGAGTTTTAAGGGTAGAAAACATCCTTTTAAAATTTAAGAGACGAAATCGGTATCTTAGAAAAAACAAGTTAGATCTTGATGAAACTTGTAATTCGGGGGTTTTGGGGTCGCTGATTACGAATATAAAGTCAGATTTTAACAATTCAAAATGACGGAGCCAATATGACATTTGTATTCAGCGACCTCGAAAATCCCGAGTTGTAATTTCCAAGCAAATCTGATTGATTTTAAATTTTAGTGTCCGCTATATTGGGCTTGTCATTTTGAATTTTAAAAATTTGATTTTATATTCGTAAACAGCGACCCCAAAACCCCCGAGTTACAAGTTTCATCAAGATCTTACGTGTTTTTCTGAGATACCGATTTCATCCCTTAAATTTTAAAAGGGTGTTTTCTATACCCTGAAAACTCAAAACGGGACGATATAAAAAACACGTGACAAATATTTTTCGATGTTTTAGAATTATTATTATTTCGCATCTTCAAATAAATGACATATGCCATTAGAAATTAAATTTGTACGCTCCAGAACTGGCTTGAAACTCGTTACTTAGAGGTTTTCGGGGTCGCTGATTACGAATATCATGTCAGATTTACAAGATTAAAATGGTAAATCCAATATGGCGGATGATTTCAAGATTCATGCAATTTTATCGAATTTCAGGTCCGCCATTTTGGATTTCAAAATCTGACATCGGATTCGTAATCAGCGACCCCGATAACCCCCGAGTAACAGGTTTTAAAGAAATCCGTTGGATTTTTTATTTTCTCGACCGCCATATTGGATCCGCCATTTTGAATTTTGAAAATCAGACATTAGATTCGTAATCAGAGACCCCGAAAACCCCCGAGTAACAAGTTTCAAGCAAATCTGATAAAATTTTAAATTTTCGAATTCGCCATTTTGAGTCCGCCATTTTGGATCCGTGATTTTAAATTTTGAAAAACTGACTTCAAATTCGAATTTTGCAACTCCAAAAACCTTAATTACAATGAAATCACATTTTTTAGAAACTTTTTTTTCTTGGACCGTTTTTGGACCACAAGCGATTTTTAGCTGGACTGCGAAGGGGTTAATTAGGTCGCCTACTTTCCTCTAGTTGACAATTTGCAGAATTTGTATCATTTACAGCTTTTGCTATGCCAGCTGCCCCTGTTGCACTAAAACCCACAAACAAAGGAATAAGAAAAGGTAAAATTCCTATCACTTTAGAAGGTATTGGTGCTGATTTAACCCTTTCAGTATATAGCTAGAATATAAAAAAATGGTAAAAATTTGTTTGGTAAAATTTGTTTTCATGGTCGCTGATTATGAATCCTGTGTTACCTTTTAAAAATTCAAAATGGCGGATCCAATATGGCGGACACGTTTTTGAAAAATTCATTGGATTCGCTTAAAACTCGTTATTCAGGGTTTCTCATGATCGCTGATTAGGAAACAAATATTGGTTTTTAAAATTTCAACATAGAGGATCAAAAAAGGCTACTTTTCATTTAATAAAATGAATTTTATGTTTGTAGAACCAAACAATGCGTTAACAAACTCAATATTCATATTTGATGACATAGAATGTGAAAAATAAGATAATATTATGACCTTTTTTGCTATGAAAAGACACAAAGCTGTAATGTGTGTGCATCCTAAAACATTTAATACGTGACAATGTTAATTTACTAGTTTTTTCAAACCAGATGAAATGAATTTTAGACATATTTATGATGATCATGTAAATACTGATGAGACATGTATGGAATTTAAAAAACTTTGCAACTTTTGTTGTAAAAAGAGCAGGATCTTATAGTGATTGATAAAGATCGAGATTTTAATAAAGGCAGATGTAGAAAATGTTTTGATTGTTTTATAAAATTAGAGAAATGATATTCTTTATAAACAGTTTCATTTAAGACATTGGTCTATCAACATGTAGTCTACACACTTAAAACATTTACGGAAACAAACAGATATTCTTCGTCAATTTGCGAAAGCCAGTGATGCTATTCGACGAAAGCACAGACTGATGAAATTGGGTAAGGAAAAAAAATTGAACAGACAATAAATTCTAGCTTTAAATCTATAGTGATACCAATTCAGAAATGGTGCTATTTTATATCTTCAAATGTTGGATGAAAAGGGAAAAGATTTAGATCCTTCATATGGAGTTCGTACATTATCTAAAGGACAATTAATGATAGTTAATTCAGGAATAAATTTTGGACAAAATAATATTAGTGTAGGACGTAGGTAATAAAATATATCCTGCAACGAAAGGTTTACTTGAGCTTTTATATGACAAAGCAGATGGCGCTGTTAGAGATAAAAAGAGGTTAAAATATCTTAACTATGTAGCAGTACATTCTGGTGAAGGTTTATTTCCAGAATATACGAGTCAACAAGAAGATACAAAAATTGATTTTGTTTATTGGGATGATCCTAATGAATTGGTGGATCATTTAAGTTTGCTCTTGGCATTTCAAGGAGCTGGAAATCCCATTAATAATAATGAGATTATATCAATTATTGAAGAGTTGAAAGAAACTGTAACTGTTTATAAATTAACAGTTGTAGAATTTTTCATCATTTTTATGATGAGTATCGATATATTCGGACGTTTTTTCGCACAGAGTCTTCAAATCGAGGTCCACCAGGACTTGGCTTTGCAACGTAGCTGATGCTGAGAGCAACAGTGATTTTTTAAATATTATCGTAACGTTTTCAACAGCAAAGCTGCTCTCTTCAGAAACAGTATTACTATGTAAGAAAAAAAGATCCAAACTATAATCAATTGTGTTGATGTGTAGACGTCAAATCGTATTTAAATTGTTTTAATTTTTTTCCATCTACTTGACTCGGAGTGATCGATAACTATGGAAAATTCTAGGATGTGTGACGTCATTTCCAGCTTAGCATCACAGCATGAATCAATGGTTTTATCTGGGCTAAAAGTGTCGGTAACATGTCGGTGCAGGGACCTCTAGATAGAATTCTCCCTTTTTATATACTGATATGTCAAAAATTCGAACTAAAACAATTTTAATATTACAATACTTCCTCTATGAGGAAGCAAAATTTTCTAACCGAATTTATTTTATGACCAGTGAATAAAATATACAATATTTTCACTTGAAAATTAGAATTGACTATAGAATAATTTTTTAATATTGTGTTGAAAAAACATGAATATGAATTTTTTTATTTTGCGATTTGATAAAAACTACAGAAATTATGATTGGTTGAGATTTAATGTTTTGTTTAAAACCTGTACTTTTACCGATGGTAAATCACAGTGGTGAGACTCTGTGGCTTGCGATCACCGAGGTTAAGCACCATTCAGTGCGGTTAGTATTTGGATAGGTGATCGTCTTGGTGTCCCCTATAGCCCGGTGTTTTTCTCACTACTTTTGTGATTTATCAAGCGGGAGGTTTGATGTCAAGGTATAATGATGTGCACTGTCGATTATTGTCCGGTACACACCATTAGAACTTGACTGTCGATAAAACCGGTTGTATTCAAGAAAGGTTTTCTACAGTTTCCCTCTCCTCTGGCGAGAAAACCTAATTAACAGGTGGTCCAGGCGAATGCGAGTACTCTTAATAAAGCCGGCTGTAGACGCCAATTAGGTTAATATGTAGAATATTATGTAGAATGGTTATGCTTAATCCAAAAAAAGTATTTATCTGGGACTCTTGTCGAAGTGCGTAAGGCCAATAGGGCAGGAGTATAAACAATAAAAAAACTGTACGTTTCGAAAGCGCATCTTCTGTAATTTTTATCAAATCTTAAAGTAAAAACTAATTTCATTCATTTTTTTGTACATAATCCAAAAAGAACTTATTCTAACCAAATATAATTTTTGAATACAAATATTGTAGAGAATAACGCTTATACTATTGAAAATATATGTGTACTCTCCCCTTGAAAGAAACAAGAAAAATGTTACGCTGAAAAAAGTATTTGATTCAAATATCCCATTACTCTATTATCAAATATATATTTCCTTTAATCAAATAGTTTTTATTTAAATCGATTAAATGGTATTTGAACCAATAGTTTCGGTTCTTAAAGCAAATACTATTTAATTGTTAATAGACATGTAATTGGTTAAATAATTAATTAATTTCTTTCAGTGTGTTTTTTTATGTTTAAAACATTTATAACAAAAATAGGAATAAATTACTCTAAGTCATAAGTTTTCCATCAATTATTTCGGAAGCTTTAGAGTAAATATTTAGGTAGGGAAGACCGGGGCTAAACCGGACAAGTCAAATATATCCGAAACCGTGAAGAATTTCAAATCATGCAAATAACCTGTGAACGCGCAATTTCATGATGCATATTCTGCATGAGGTTTTAGGGACGTGTCATTTTTCTTGTAATAATAGTTGCCGTTAATATATGAAAATGTCATTTTTTGAGGTAAAAGTAAAAAAAAATTTTTCATTTTTTGGGGTTTTTACCGTTAAAATTAAAGTGCAAATATCATACTGCAATTTTTCTTTTAGCTCAAGGTGTACTGAGTTTAGTAGAAAAAAAGTTTAATAGAAAACGTTAAGAAGAAAAAATATATTGCAGGTTAATTATAAGATGACGGTGTGGGGCTGAATCGGACATCGTGGTAAAAAACAACCAAATCTTTGAATACTTTGATTTATTTTATACTAATTAACTAATTTATATTATATTCTTTGCATAGAACCATTTTATAAATAAACAAATAAATAATTTATATTACAACTCGAATTCGCAAGCGAGTTGCTACAAACAGACAAGTCTGAAAACTGTAATTCATTTTATATTATATTAATTACCGATTTTACAGTTTATATTATATTCTTTGTATAGAAGTATCTGCAAATAAATAAAAGAAGAATTGATTTGACTTTTCTACAAAAAAAAAACGAAAATTTGTGTCTCATTCTTTAATTAATTAGTCGTGTCCGATTTAGCCCCATGGGTAGTCCGATTTAGCCCCACCAATTTTCGTATTTTCGTTTTCGAGGTAGTCACCTTCGAAGCAATATATCTCCGAAGCTACTGTAGTTTTTTAAAATCGAACAAGTGCAATTTGTAGGTGAAGGTACAAGCTTCAAAACGGTATATTACTCTTTAGCAAAAAATATGTTTTTGTATGAGTTTTCTGGTCAAAGACCAAATCTGTCCGGTTTAGCCCCGGTCTCCCCTATAGAGAAAAATATGATCTGCAACTCGATGTAAATTAGGTCAAAATCGTGAACCCAGGATTCCTAAGTGTCCACTGGGGAATATTCCAAGTTCATATATATATATATATGTGTGTGTGTGTGTGTGTGTGTAGAAGAGTGAGGAGGCGATCGAAATGAAGCATGAGCAGACACCGATTCCAGTTAAGAGGGATTCGATGGAGATGGATGGACCATTCGATCCCCAGAGAGACAGTAATAGTTTCTCTATGCGGTTGCCCATACACCCCGAATATAGCTTACAATATTATTCACATGTACTTGTTGTATGTGCACCATGTGTATACTTTTCATACGACTTTGAACACGGATCAGTGTCGCTATAGTTTGTGGTATTATTCGATGGTTGTGAGTTGCATTGTTGTATGAATTACGATGAGCCTACTCGACTTGGAAACACATGGCATAACCCGGGGATGGATCACCATGTGATCAACAAACTCCACACAAATTCTCGATCAAATCTCGTACAACTATAATATTCGATACTACAAAGTGGGCGTAAACTTTATCGAAATGTTCGCTCTCTCTTCTGCCTCTTTGTCTCTCTTGATGAATACACTTGATCTTCCTTGAAAAATCAAATTCATTTTATAAATTTTAATTGCTAAAAAATTATGCACTAATTGAAATTAGTAAAAACTTTTATAATCTCTATTAGTTTTTTGGTTAATTTTTACTATTTCGTTAAGTAATTGTTAAATTAACTACACTAAAAAAAAGGATTGTTACGTTCACAAAAATATTGTTATTACAAAACAAATATTTATTGGTATCAAATCATTTTTACTGAACTTGAATAATTCTATGTACAAATGATCATTTTTCTGTTTATTATATCTAAATAAATAATTATATAAGAAATATTAACAAAATATCCCTTTTTAATATAAAAACACAACTTATTTCGATTTTTATTAAAAAATAACTAATTAAATTTGTCAAAAATTATTTTTATGCAACACACCACTGTAATACGCATTACCGTAGAACATTGCCTTAATTCTTTTTGGAATATTTCTGTGGGGGGACATTTTAATATTACTTTAAGACCGCTGGAACATTCCACTAAAATATTCCAAATAAGAAATGTAGGGGAGACGCCATAAACTCCACTTAAGATGGAGATATTTGTACTGTGAATACAACAATATTTGTACTTAACATACAACTGATTTTAACGAACTTTTGTTTAGTTTCGTAAATTCGTCATAGAATCTGAGGCGGTCAATTGTTTTTAGAAGTGCAAAAAAAAAAAATTAATTTCGTATTTTTAAGTTTTTAAATTATTATTTTTGAGACTTAATTTATTCGACACATTTTTTTGATGCTATTGGATGTCCTTTTTCGAAATATATGTGTAGTTTTGTTTGATTTCGAAAAGATTTATTTAAATTTATTCTGAAATGTGAGAAATACATTCGGGGTAAAGTCGTTCACATGAAGTCGGGGTAAAGCCGCTCACTTATTAAATTTGTGTAGGAAGCCGAATCAGTATAAACAGTATTTCTTTTTTTTGGCGATCTTAAAATTTTTAATATTAAAAATATTTATCAAAAGATAAATAATATTCATTTTCTAACAATATTGTTGAATTATTGGGTAATTAGTTCAATATTTAACATTTTGAATGTCCCGCATTTCGCGATTTGTGGCGATTTTTTTTCAATAGATGGCGCCGAACTGTCAACATTTGTTGACAACATTGAGCGGAATCATGTCTATATTAGTCATTATTAGTGATTATTAGGTTGTAACGGTTATAACAAACAACGCAAACAAATAATCAAAGTTTGTCGCTGTCTTTGCCAGCTAAAAAAAGACATAAATCTGGTTTGTTGTCTTCGTTCAGTTTACGTTTTATCATTGTTTATTTTTTAATTTAAAATTTTGAATTTAATTTGTTAAATTTTATCAATATAGAATTTATAACTTGTTACATCGAGAATTGTAACTATATTTTAATTTTCCCTTAATAAAATATTATTTAAATTCACAGTTGCAATTCATAAAACCTATACTTATTATTTAATAAACAAATATTTATTGTTTATAAAACTGATAATTTATCATTAATAAATCATATTGAAGACGGAAATAAGGAGAAATTTAATATATTCAAAATAAAACTGTCAAGATTACCTTAAATTCTTAAAAAAATCAAGTGATTGGGTTTACCCCGAGGGGTGAGCGGATTTACCCTGGAAAATTGTGATTTTGAAATGTGGTATATGTGTATTAAAAATTTTGCCTAAGTAAAACTGAGAAAGATAAATCAAAAATTCTTTTTTATTTTGTTAGTAGAAGTCATAAGCTTTCAAATTATATAAATTAATTTGGATTTGGAGAATGATTTTCTAGGTTTTTATCGTTCTAAAAAAAGTGAGCGGGTTTACCCCAGTCTCCCTTAATGTAATGTGCCTTCACTTTCAGGCTACATTATGTGCTGCTTGTGTAATGTGTGCTTGCTGTAGTAAAATTAATTGATTTAATAATTTAAATTTGCTTTTTTCTGCCTCCAAACCCTCTGCACGGGGCTCTGTCCATGGAGCCAGTCGGGGGGACACCCCCTTAACCCCCCTCGCGACTAAACAGGGGTGTAGGTTTGAATGTACATCGGTACACTAGTTGCGTATTTAAATATAAATAAAAGAGAAATTAAAAGGGATTGTATCGAATGAAAAATAGGATAAAACTACTTTTTCTTCCGTAGTATAAAAGCACCTGCGCTTTGGAGAAAAATAAAAAAAGGAAATAAAAATTGTTCGACGTTCGAAATTCGCTGTAACGATTCCAGAGAGTGGCACACAGCTTTGTCCTGTGCTTTACGAT
The DNA here is from genome assembly GCA_032873175.1 of Leptopilina drosophilae. Taxonomy (NCBI): domain Eukaryota; kingdom Metazoa; phylum Arthropoda; class Insecta; order Hymenoptera; family Figitidae; genus Leptopilina; species Leptopilina drosophilae. Next base: position 35,876,300 of record CM065479.1, read on the forward strand.
CCATTCCTGTCAGATGGCTGTAATACGGTAAAGACTGAAGAGCCTTCGCACAGATAACCAATTACCCGAGGGGTGAGGGTCGTCACAACGTTGAGGCGACAGATGCGTTCCAACGCGCCGCGTCGCGAAACATTTTGCCCGCAATCGCCGGATTACGATTCAAAGTCTAACCACAATGTTTCTCATTTGAAGCCCACTTGCAATAGTTCAATGGCTCCTTTTATAATATCCACTCTATCAATTTCCAACTAAAATCAATTAAATCCTAATATTATTAATTTTTCCTCTGTCGTTCGTTTTATTCGCTCTCTATAAAACAGGTAACTTTTATTTTTTAATTATTTATTAATGAAAATATAAACAATTAAAATAGTTCATTGATTTTTAAAAATTAAAATGGTAATATATTTAAGTAAGTGTGTCAAATGCTACACATGCTCAATTTGTTGCGCTTTTTTAAAAACATTCTTATTTATAATTATTTTAAAGTATACGTCTATTAAACATTTGTTTAATTTGCAAATTAAACAAAAGTAATATTAATTATTAACTATAATAATAATCGATAAATTCTTTCATCCATTCTTTTTGTTCACATCAGAAGTTTGAGTTCTGCACTGAGAGAAGAAAAGCACAGATTCTGAAATGTAAAAGTTCAGCATCTGTACTTTAATTGAACGCAGCAGCAGTGCCACGTGTGATAGGTGTCGTGCTAAAATGTGAAACGTATTTCGACTTTGGCTTGAGGTACAGATGTTGTATTTCAAATGCTACTGTTTAGAAGTACAGTATCGGTTGGTCGCTATGAAACAGATCCTGTACTAATTAGTTCGTACCGCCGCCGCGCTTCTTGAGCATAGTATCTGAAATATGAATGACACCAACTGAATAAAATTTAGAACGGTAACTGACACGTATTTTACACGGCCGGTGTCTATCGCAGTACGGATTCTGTGCTTTTCTTCTCTCAGTGTGCGTATGCTTTTGTTTTTTTCTTTAGAAAATATTATTTGAAAAATCGAAAATATGCCCGCACCTACATAATTGAACATAACGATTTATTACTACAATTTACGATTCAACAAAAAAAAAAATATATGCTACCCTTCTTCTGTAACCCTTGCCAGTAATAAAAAATTTTATAGTTTATTAACTGTTATTGTTAAATAATAAACACCTCCTAAAAAATGTGAAAAAATCACAAGAAAATCGTCGAAAACAGTTTCTTTTAGTAAAACAAATAAAAGATTTGTTTTCATGGCTTTCAGATTTTACAAACGAGAAACTATCGTCTCGGTGCAGTATTATGTAAAATATAATCGCGATTGGTTAATTCGTTTGTTAAATATAAGGCCGGTAGCCCGTCTTGCTCCACTCTCGCCTAATAATGAAATTAAAGAAATATAGGTTTTCAAGAAATATAAAATTTAAAAAAATTATGATTGACAAATAAATTTTGTTTTTACATATGCGCTTTGTCATATTAACCCTCCGTCACACACCTTGGAAAAAATTACGACTTTACACACGTTTAGAGAAAATCCTTCACCACATTGTAAAATAAGCGACATTATAACATAAACAAAGAAATCAACAAAAATTTAATTTTAAAACAAACTTACAAATATGTAGTAAATTATTATAAATGTGTTGAGGAGTAAATTGTCGAAAGGTATAGAAACTGATTTTATTTTGCAATGAGGAAAACAAAAGTTATTTAAAAAATACTGAAACCATAGAGGGAATCCCTCCCTAGGTGTGTGACGGAGGGTTAACAAATTTCGTTTGACTGATCTAAATTATGCAAATTATTTTGCTTTTTATTTATAACAAATTAATTCACAAACTCATTCTTTTCTTTCGGAAAAAAACATTACATAGGTATTCCCGATTTTTCAATAATTTTGTAAAAAATTCTCAATTTTCGTAAGGAAAAATAAAAACAAAAATTAATTAATTGTTTTTTTCTAAGGAAATAATTTGCAAATATCATTTCTATTTCTTAACTAAAATTGCTATAATAAAATTTTAAGTTTTTTAAAAATAAAGGGAAATTTTAAATAATTAATAAAAATTAATTAAAATTGCAAATTTTAATTGAAAATTTAAAAAATTAGAGAACATAAAGGAAAAAATCTCTACTTATTTTATATACAAAAAACTAAAATCTGATAGTTTATTTTTGAATTTTCTATACCATTTTGAAAAAATAATAACCCTTTTCCTTGGTGATTTGTTGAATAATCAAATAACTTTAAATAAACTAATTTATTTATAAAACCGATCATTTAGATTTCAGAAGAGCGATAATAATTATTTCTCTAAATGGCACAGAAAATAAAAAATTTAAACTATGTCATATACAATTACTAACCGAGTTCAAAATTTGCCGTACGTTCACGATGTTTTTTGTCCAAATTCACGATAAATAAATCGCTTACGTTAATGAAATAAATTATAGAATCTTTTTTCTTATTTTTTTCATCAACAGATTCTCATACGTCGAATCACGCATTTTCATTAATTTATTGATACTTAAAGTATTTTATTTCGTTGTAAAACAAAAAATGAAAAGGGACCACTTTTGTCGGTTTTTTGCAAAAGTTGTTTCTGTTTCAAAATACAGGGGTCGAAAAAATTCAAAACCTTTTAAATTTTCATCTTAAGAGTGTATAAGACTTGAAACAACTCTCATCTAAATAACTTTCTAGAAGAATCACAAAAATTTACATTACAACCAAAGTGGCCTCTTTTCATGCAGGCGTCCACATATATGTACTTTGAAAATATATTGTAAATGGTCAATTCTACGTGAGATTTACCTATGTCCTCTTAAAATCGAGCAAAAATATTTTCTTTTCTATGCAGTACAGAAAAGAAACAGGTACGTATTTATTATTTTTTGTTGGATGCAAATTTTTTGAGATATAATAATAATAATATTTTCTTTTCTATTCAGTACAGAAAAGAAACAGGTACGTATTTATTATTTTTTGTTGGATGCAAATTTTTTGAGATATGCATTTATTAAATTTTGGATTTATAAACGTAGACCTACTTTCAGCAGCCTATAAGTCTGAAAATATTGAGTTTAGAAAAAGTTGTCAATGAATGAAAGTTTTAGTTTTCATCCAAGTTAAAAAACATTTTTTTAAAATTTTTTATTGAAATATTTTTTTTTATAAACAAATTAACTTTGTTTACCTTTGGACCCTATTTTTATATTTGTTTTTAGTTCATTTATATATTTCAATGTTCAGAAGATTTTCCAAAAAGACCTGGAGTAGGCTTGATGCGTTTATTGAATAAAAACATTTTTCAAAAATCAAGTGCATGCCTCACAGTGGAATTTTTTACAATTAATTTTTCAAAAATGTCTACAGCCTAGAATTTTTAATGGATTTGACTGAATTTTGGTTTACATTCAAGAAGAATAATTTTTCAATATTTCCCTCCATCAAAACCTGAAAATATTCAATTGTTTATAATTTTCTTTAAATCATTGTTAACAAATTAATTATGATTATATACTTTACTTTGAAAATAAACTTTCTTTTTTTTATTTCGTTACTACTCATGTATTAAATCAGTTTAAATTACTAATAATATAATCTGCAGTTAAATAGCAAATCATAAAATAATTTATATATATTGTTATAAACAATATTAGTTAACAAATAGTTAACTTTGGTTCCTCTTTATCAAAAAACTTTGTTCTTTCATAATTATATTTTTTTGGTTCATTTAATAAATAGGGTAAGTGTGGGTATTATCAAGGAATTTTGTATAAGTCATACTTCCAAGTGATTTAAAAAATTATAAATGAATATATATGGTTTTGTTTTTTATTTTAAATAAATATTTAAGCTTTTTTTCTTTAAAAAAATTAACAATGTTGTAGAAAATAGTTTTAATATTTAAATAAATAATTAAATACAAGACTCATATGCTTGTAATCTCGCGGGACTTAGTATGACTTGAGGGTATTTTCGCGTGTCAAATATCGTGGATGTATCAATTATCGCGAGGTAAATTCCGCGGATAATTTATTTATTGCTTTTTGGATTTTGTAATAGTTACTTAATTAAAATATAGTAAATGTAAAAGCATAAAAGGAATAATAATAGTTTTAAAAAAAAAAATTTTTAAAATTGAAAAAATTTGAATTAAAAAATTTTATGCATTATAATAAATGGACGAATTCAATAATAGTAAACTAGTATCACAAGAAGAAAGATACTTGGTTTTATTATAATTATTTAATTAGTCCCATAATATAATATAATACTCTGATGAAATATTCATTATTATATTCACTATTCTAACGAATAGTCAATTTTCTTTTGACACTATTGTTCCTTTTTTACAGATATTAAAAATTTTTTCCTTAAGTATACAGATCTCACTTACTTTAATTTTAATTTTTAATTTCTCCCATTACTCTTTATTTTCTTGCTTATATTTTATAACTGTTATAAGATTTACTCAAATTCTGAACGTTCAAATAAACGAATTTTTTGTTGTGTCTAAATGTGTTTAACACTTACTGTGCAAAATGGAAAAACAATGTTAATTACAACATTTATTTAGTTGAAAATTAATTTTTAAAAATATATACAAAGTACTTTTATTAAAATATAAATTAAAACAAGGAAAAATAATATCGGCTATATTTTCAATGTTTTAAACATTAGAGACACACTGCTAACCTTACTTTCAAGAGTTATGATAGGAGCCGCGAAAATACCCACATGTTAGAAAAAAGATGTCTCCATTATCGAGATTGTAAATATTAAATAAAAATCAGTTTTTTTTTAACTGAACAAATTTTTTTTATGTAGAATAACAATAAATTTACCAAATTATAAAAAAAAGAATCATCTTTTAGAGTTTTATATAATATAAAAACAATAATTTCTGACACCACTGCAGAATTGAATCTCAAACCAAGGTGAGCCATTTTGAAATTTTTTCAGACAACCCGTGTGGAAATTGTGTAGTGGCCCTTTATTGGTCCTACCTAGATTTCCAATTTATTAACTAGGGCCTAACTTGTACATTTTTGTAGGGCCTACATTGGCACGTCACGCTCTTCTAACTTGGCCCTACCTAGAGAATCTATTTGGGCCCAATAAAAAGAACAGTTTAATTAACTATTTAAAAAAAATTATTTATTCTCACTTATTATTACTAAGGTTTATTTTTTCACCTTTTTTACCTATTTTTGATCACATGTAATTCATAATATTTAATTCCTAATATACTAACAGACAAAAAATCCCCAAGCGTTGGGAGTTGAACGCACAACCCTGACATTCGTAGACTGATAACCTAACCACCTAACCACACTCGCACGATATGAGGAGTTGCATTATACTTCAGGTCACATTAACTGTACTATAAAATTGGAGTTTTCTTATTTCTTAACAGATTTTTAATGCAACTGGGGAGGAAAAGACAATAGTTACGGAAAAAATCTAAGTTTTTATCTCATTTCACTAAAAAATTAACTTGACAGTCATATCGTTAACTAAAATTTTTATTGAATTAATTCACTGAATATTTTATCCAGAAAATCATAAAACTTTAAATAAATCTTTAAATATAAACAGTTTTTCAAGGTTGGATGCAAAAGTTAAATGAACATTTCATGAAAGTTAAAATTTCTTTTAAATTTAAATGAATTTTTGTTTTATAGTTTAGACCAAAGAATCCAAATTTTTCTTTACAAAATTTTAAAGACAATTTTTAAGTTTGTCAACATAATATAAATATAATTGTCTCGACGTTTCGATGGTAGACAATATTGATAATAAATATATTGACAAACGTAAAAATTGTCTTCAAAATTTTTTTTTTAACAATTTGGATTCTTTGGCCTAAACTATAAAACAAGAATTATATTAAGATCCAAAAACTGACTTTTAACAAATGAAATGAATTTTTTTACAAAAAGGGAGAATTTAAAGAAAATTAAAAAAGTTTTTCAAAAATTTAGAAATTTTTAAAAGTTAAAAAAATAGAAAACTTTTATGTAATGGTTCAGTTAACTTGTGCGTCTAACATTAAAAAACTGCTAACATTTTAAGATTTGTTTTCATTCTCATGTTGACTTTGAAACTTTATTTAAATTAGTAGAATTTTTATTAAGTCCATCAGTACATTTAGATTCAACTAATAAATAAGTTAATTTTTACAAAATTACTGATACAATTTTTAAAAATGCTGGTAGCCAAGGAAAAACCCACATAACCTTTAAGGTTAACTGATAACTTGGTAAATTTGATGATGAATGCAATATTTTTATACAACAAATTGAATCATCAGTAACCTGTATTTTACTAATTGAATCAGTAACTTTCTATTAATTACCTGTAACTTAATTGTGGTAATAGTAATTAGTAAAATTCTGCAAATAATTATAGTCAAATTTTACCGATTTAAAGTTAGAGAGTAAAACTTTCAGTTCAATATTGTCTCAATCTTGCCATGGGATATTTAAATATTACTTCAAATTACACATAAACAATTACTGATACATAATTTTTAAGTAAATTTTGAAACATATTCATAACCTATAATCTAACAAGAAGTTCTAGCTATAACCAAGCTAGGCCCAGGTTAAGGTATATTCCAAGCTAGGACCATTATAGGCCCAATAATCAAAATTGGCAAACCTTGGCGATTTCCACACGGGAACCAATTTTAAAACATTTTTAATAAATTGATTACTAGAAAAATAATAAAAAATATGATGCATATTATAATGTCTAAGTTGTCAGGTTCAAGGAGTGATTTTTTAATGTCAAAAATTTTTAATATTATTTGAAATATTCATTAAAATACAAAATACCGCGATCACTTGTTAACTAAAATTTGTTAACTATTATTATTTAAATAAACCAAAAAAATATAATTATAAAAGAACAAAGTTTTTTGATAAAAAGGAACCAAAGTTAACTATTTGTTAACTAATATTGTTTATAACAATTTACATAAATTATTTTATGATTTGCTATTTCACTAGAAATTAAACTGATTTAATACATGAGTACCTAGCAACGAAATAAAAAAAAGAAAGTTCATTTTTAAAGTATAGTCTATATAATTAATTTGTTAACATTGATTTAAAAAAAATTATATCTAGTTGAATACTTTTAGGTTTGCATGGAAGGAAATGTTAAAAATTATGCTTCTTGAATTTAAACCAAAATTCAGTCAAATTCATTAAAAATTCTAGGCTGTAGACATTTTTAAAAAATTAATTGTAAAAATCCCACTGTGAGGCATGCACGTGATTTTTTAAAAATGTTCTTAACTCAATAAACGCATCAGGCCCACTCCAGTTCTTTTTGAAAAATCTTCTGTACATTATGGCATACGCCGGATCGTAGAAAGGGCATACGCGCGAACACGCGGCCAGTCAGTTGGCTCCTGGAGATAAAATTTTCAAGTTGTTCAAAAGTAATTTAAATATATTGTTTCTTGTACAAAATTTCGAGGAGCATCTTTTTTTCTCTTAACATTTTTTTCTATAATTTTTCGTTTTCACGTAAATTGCAAAAAACGTGATTTTTTAAGTTAAGAAATTTTAATGAAATTTTGACTTCAACTCGTGACTTCTTCGTTAAATATTAATATTTTTTCACGAAATTTACACACAATATTCTTCAAATTATTCCAAAAGTGAAACAATGTTTGAAAATTTAAAAAAAAATTTTATGTCTAAGTAAATAATTATTTAAATAATTTTGTCAAAAAAATGATTCTCTCATTTTCAATTGAAAAAGTTGAGTGAGGAATTTTTGTTTTCAGAAAACTTCCAGCGACAAAAATGTTCATCAATATGTTAGGAAGTTTTTTGGAAAATATCTCGTCATTTTATAATAAATTAAAGACAATAGAGCAATTTTAAAATATAATTGTAAAATTGCGGCGTGGCGGCGCACGTTTAATCTGCAGGCTACGGCAATGTATAGTTAGACATTGTTTACGCTTATAGCATAGCGCGACGCTGTTAAAATTGCTCTATTGTCTTTAATTTATTATAAAATGACGAGATATTTTCCAAAAAACTTCCTAACATATTGATGAACATTTTTGTCGCTGGAAGTTTTCTGAAAACAAAAATTCCTCACTCAACTTTTTCAATTGAAAATGAGAGAATCATTTTTTTTGACAAAATTATTTAAATAATTATTTACTTAGACATAAAAATTTTTTTTAAATTTTCAAACATTGTTTCACTTTTGGAATAATTTGAAGAATATTGTGTGTAAATTTCGTGAAAAAATATTAATATTTAACGAAGAAGTCACGAGTTGAAGTCAAAATTTCATTAAAATTTCTTAACTTAAAAAATCACGTTTTTTGCAATTTACGTGAAAACGAAAAATTATAGAAAAAAATGTTAAGAGAAAAAAAGATGCTCCTCGAAATTTTGTACAAGAAACAATATATTTAAATTACTTTTGAACAACTTGAAAATTTTATCTCCAGGAGCCAACTGACTGGCCGCGTGTTCGCGCGTATGCCCTTTCTACGATCCGGCGGTTCAATTGCCTATGTTTTTCTTAATAACTTAGTAATTTAGTTACTATATTAAAAAGTGAGTTAGTTAGTAACTTAATTAGTAACTAAGATAGTGATAAACCAAATTAGTTACACGTAATATAGTAAATATTGTTTCAACACCAAATTTGGTTTTAAGGAGACACTTAAATCGGAAAATGGAAAAATATAAATTTATTATTTGATTTTTTTGGTAGATTTAATTATAAAGTGAATAAATCGATTTAGAACTATTTCTGATAAGTATATGTATTTAAATTCTAGGTATTCAATTCAGAATGTTATAAACTTTATTAATTTTGACTTTTTTTAGTTTTTAGTAATTTTAATAACCTGTCAAATTTGGATTTCCTGTCTTTCTGTACATGTTTCTTCAAAACCAATTAACCGATTTGAAAATTTTTGTTCTTAATTTATTCGGAAAGGTTTCCTGATACTAGATAAATAGTTAATCATTATTATTAACTTATATTAACAGATGTGTACGTCAAAATATGGGCGAAATTAAATGTTTTTTTATATTTTGGTTGAAATGTTTATAAAAACATTAGTAACACTTGTCGAAAAAAAGTTACTTTTTCTCTGATTCAAAGGTCGAACAATGATATTCTTATAGGATTTTCATCACTGAACACGAATACGGCCTCCAAAAGTGTTCATCTCGGCGAAATTTTGGGAAAAATGGACTCAAATTTTTAAAATACACTGTTTTTGGTCATGTGTGCGCGCGCTCTACTTGTACTAATGGAGAGGTACACTATGGCACTCTTACTTATTAATTTTATTTACGCTATTTATTGTTATTTATCATTTTTGGGATCGCTAATTAATACGAATTTTGAAACCACCATTTTGAATTTTTTTATTTTGACTTAAGATTCGTAATCATGGACCTCGAAAACCCTTATTTTATGTAGCCCTTCAATTTATACATCCGCCATTTTGAATAGTTTAATAACGACCTTACATTCAATGAGCAACATTCAGCAAGCCCGAAAATGATAAATAACAATATATAGCGCAAATAAAATTTGATTCTTATAGTTGACAGTTCAAGCTTTAATTTAAGCCTAATTAGAGACTTCTAGCACGTCAGCATTATTCTCTACACGTGATCAAAAAAAGGCCATAAACAGGGTTTTTGAAACTTTGAGTCCATTTTTCTCAAAATCTCGACGTGATTGACACTTTTGGAGGGCATATTCGTGTTCAGCGATGAAGATTCTATGAGAATATCATTGTCTGATTTTGGAATCATTTTTCGTGTCGACCAGTGACAAAACATCTCATGTTTTGTAACTACACTTCTAGGTTGTTTGTATCAAAAGTTAATAGACAATAACAATAATTTGTTTAAACAATTTCTGAACTGTTTAAATTGTAAAATATTTTTACAATTGTTCAGATTAGTTAAATGCAAAATTAAATAGAAATTGCATGTTTTTAGGTGCTTTGTGTCAGAAGTTAGTAAATAACAACAATCATTTGTTTAAACAATTTTTAAATTATTAATACCATAAATGATTTTTATTTCATGCGGTTTATATTAGTTAATTGGAAAATTAGTAAAAAAAAACTGCAAGTTTCTAGGTATTTAGTGTCACAAGTTATTAATTAACAACAATTATTTATTTAAACAAATAACGACTGCAATATAACATTAGTAAAATTTATCAATAACAAAAATCACTTACAATGAAAATGATTAATTAGTTTAATTTTTCTTTAATATTTAATAATAAAACTTTGATATAACCATCGTCATCTTCGTACATGAATTGACAATTGTTATAAATAAACAATAAAAAATAATAATTGTTAACATTTTTCGGAAGCATTTTAGATTTTGTCTATTGACCCACCCACGGTGGGATCCGATAAGGCGAAATAATATTATAACTGGGCGTGAGCTGGGCCCTACCTGGGCTTCCCAGTTTTTGGGGACCCACATCGATAAATAATTATATGAGCAAAAATTTCTAAGTCCAAACCTAAAAAATTTTTTTTTTTTAACAAAAAATTAATGTTTATAATAACTTAGATTAAGAAAAAACGTGTTTTGAACAAAAATGTATTGACACTTTTTTTAAAAATGTAGCGTCCACATAATTAATTAGCAAAAATTTCTAAGTCCAAACAACTAAAAAAATTTTTTTAGACCAGCAAATTAATGTTTATAATGATTGTAAACAATAAATACTGCATTTTTAATAAAAATATATTCACATTTTTTAAATAAAAATATAAATATTAATTTATGAATATTTATCGTTAATTATTATATTACTAATATTGTTATTATTATTATTATTATTATTATTATTATTATTATTAAACTATTTATTTATTTGTTACGGTTAGTGGTGTCAATAAGTGCTTTATTGAATTATTAAAGCAAATCACTGACAATAAAAATTTGGTGTTCAGTTAGGTTCCGTAGCATAGTGGTTAGGGTGTTAGTCTGGTAGTCTGTAGATCGTAGTTTCGATTCCCGCGTGCGTAAGATTTTATTTGTTTCTTAGGTTTTGCGTCTATTCCAATTTTTCTGCATTGTATACGTATAAGTATGAACTTTAATAGTCATATATGACGTTAAATAATTTAATTAACAGAGGTCTAATTTTTTTATAAATTATTAATTTATAAATAAAAGGGTATATATTGATTTTCGAATATATGCAAACGTTATTTATGAATTTGCTTTTGGTCACAATTTAATTAAAAAAGTAAAAATCATTAAATAATAATGTTATTTATTTATAATTTTATTTATTTGTTATTAATAAATAATTTATTTATTATTTTTAATAAAAACTAAATCCATGGGCATTAACAGGGTTGCCCACCTGGGCCCCAGCTGGGTTTTCCCTACATGGGCTGTGGCTGGATTCACCGTTACCAGCCCATGAATCGCCCACCTGGGCCATTCCTGCTGGGGCCTACCTAGAACCTGGGAAGCCCACCTGGGACCCACCGTGGGCCCATCTCACATTTCCACACGGGAGTCAACACAAATTGAAAGACAAAGTCGCACTTATTTTCACTTTGAAACTTAGCATTCGAGTTGATTTGATTGGTGGATTCTTGAACATCAACCAATGGGAATGCGCGGAAAACCTTTCAGGTGAAAATAAGTAAGACTGGAAATAGTGAAAATAAGTGCGTGAGACTAAAAATAAGTTAAGCTCCAGTGTACTTATTTGGAAACTTGATTATATTTTCAATCAAATGAAACCAACACGAAGTCAATTGGATAAACAGTTTTTAAAAAAGTGTACCGTAAGTTGACTCTTTTTGCACTGTTTTAAGGTGACTTAGGCGTACCCTTAAAACGACTCGCAACATTATTCGCACCTACTTTTTCAGTGTAGTAACTAAGACAGTCAGTAAGTATAATTATTAATAATTACTTAAGTAGTAAGTAATTATTAATAACTAATTATATATAAGTAGTTATTTATAATAAGGATTCTATCACTCTATTTCCAAATTAATTAAGTGTATCATAATTTTTTTTAATAAAGGGCCCGTTCAAAAAATACATAACGCTTTTTTTGGGGGGGGGGTCAAGCAATTTGTTACGTAAGAAGAAAAAATGGCGCTAATGTATATAACATTGCATTATGTGGGGGAGGGGGGTCAAAATTAACACTTAAGTATAATTAGTTATGTTCAATTATCAATTCAAAAGCAGCGGGTGGAAAAACAACTTTTCCGCCAGGTATGCATGCACAGAAAGTCGAGTTTATTGCGTATGTAGGACAAAATAGTACATTGTGCAACAAGTACAGAAAGAAACTGTTTTCCGACGAATATTATCCAATATTTTTGCTGTGGGTAGAGATATTGATTGATTATTGTGATCAATATTTAAATTAACATCTCTAATATTAATTTCTTAATTACTTTTTAAAAAATGTAATTATTTTGCGTTAAAAAAATTAAAATTGAGACATAAGCAGAGATTCACAACCTAAAGCGTCATTCCTCTCACCCCTAATAAAAACAATATATTTTTTTCACATAAAGTTGTTCTGTATAAACATGATAGGGCATTCTCAGCTGGAGAAAATTATTTGACAATTAAATAAAATTAAAAAATGTTGAAATTGTCATTCCTCTCACTTTTTTGAATAAAAATTTAAAATTGATATGATTGTCGATTGTTTACAAACTGCCAGTGAAAAAAAACCTAAAATGTATGAAAAATAATTTTTGACAATTATTAAAAGAGATTTTCGATATCTGTAAGTATTTCAAAATCTATCAAATTTATAGATAATATTAATAAACTATCATTATTAAATAATTTTTTGTAAATAGAAAAATATATATGGGGCAAAATTTCTCAAGTGTACCAATGTCAAAATTGCAAATTGTTAGATCGGGCTAATATTTTCCCAGTATTTAGTACTATGCATGAGTACTTCAACCACCAAGTATTATGAAATTTTATAACAAATTGTAGAGGGGGGAGGGGGTTGAATATTTTGGATAAGTATCAACAGTGATTTTTCTAAAAAATCGTAGCTTCTATATAATGAAGTAAAAAAAATTTTGACCCATATGTTTTTTGTAGGGTTTTTCCTGCTCTTTCAAATGGTGCAAAAATTTATTTTTTAAATTCAAAATTTAACCCTTTTTTTGAAAATTAAAAATTTTTTTGGTTTTTTTTTCAAAAAGGACCCTTTTTTTTCCTTTTTTTTGTACGAAAAGAAAGCTTAAGATGCGTACTTTCAATAACTAAAACGGAAAAAATGACGTTTTTTTTTGTTTTCGAATTATTAATTAATTAATTAATAAAAATTAATAAAAATTGAAATATTTTACAACAAAATAAATTTAACGCAATTCTGAAGTTACTACTGTAAAGCACTACAAAATCCGCATCCAACGAGTCCAATATGAAAGATTTTGGATAAATTGACGTTTTATAAATAAATATTTATAAAAATTAATTAACAAATGAATATAATTTATAAAAATAAAGATAAAGTGTTAGTTTTTTTTTTAAACAAATGTTTATACAATTCTATTTTGAAAAAAATGTATTCCAGTTATTTGCAACAATTGACAGTTTAAAAAAAAAATTAAAAACCTCTTTATGCGTGTCGTGTTCCATAACTCTATAACCGGGCTTAATATTTTTTAACATTTTCTACAAAACAATTTTTTATTTAATTTTATATTTGACCATACTGTATAATATTTTCAGAACTGCTCTCTGCATTTTTTTCATTAAATCATGAAAATTATTATAAAAATCCAATATAATAATTAATGATTAAGTAATTATTTGTAATTTATTTATTAGGATTTACGTAAAATTAAATTATTGTTGATATTAAAATAATAAAAAGTTGGTAAGATAAAAAAGAAATCATCTCTTATTACATCAGAAATGTAAAAATTAAATAAAAAATTGTTTTGTAGAAAATGTTAAAAAATATTAAGCCCGGTTATAGAGTTATGGAACACGACACGCATAAAGAGGTTTTTAATTTTTTTTTTAAACTGTCAATTGTTGCAAATAACTGGAATACATTTTTTTCAAAATAGAATTGTATAAACATTTGTTTAAAAAAAAAACTAACACTTTATCTTTATTTTTATAAATTATATTCATTTGTTAATTAATTTTTATAAATATTTATTTATAAAACGTCAATTTATCCAAAATCTTTCATATTGGACTCGTTGGATGCGGATTTTGTAGTGCTTTACAGTAGTAACTTCAGAATTGCGTTAAATTTATTTTGTTGTAAAATATTTCAATTTTTATTAATTTTTATTAATTAATTAATTAATAATTCGAAAACAAAAAAAAACGTCATTTTTTCCGTTTTAGTTATTGAAAGTACGCATCTTAAGCTTTCTTTTCGTACAAAAAAAAGGAAAAAAAAGGGTCCTTTTTGAAAAAAAAAACCAAAAAAATTTTTAATTTTCAAAAAAAAGGGTTAAATTTTGAATTTAAAAAATAAATTTTTGCACCATTTGAAAGAGCAGGAAAAACCCTACAAAAAACATATGGGTCAAAATTTTTTTTACTTCATTATATAGAAGCTACGATTTTTTAGAAAAATCACTGTTGATACTTATCCAAAATATTCAACCCCCTCCCCCCTCTACAATTTGTTATAAAATTTCATAATACTTGGTGGTTGAAGTACTCATGCATAGTACTAAATACTGGGAAAATATTAGCCCGATCTAACAATTTGCAATTTTGACATTGGTACACTTGAGAAATTTTGCCCCATATAATAAAAAACGCCGGCGCCAAATTTTAACCTCTTAATTTTTTTGTAAATTTTAATTTAAAATATATACTTTAAAAGCAAAAAGTTAGCATGATCATGCTACAGAGGTGATAGATTTTTGTAAATTCAATATAATTGACTGCATTAATCCATAAATAATAATTTTTTTTCTTTTCTGTTTGTTACTCACAAAAAGGAGTATTTCGGGAGAATCGCCCATATATATATATATATATATATATATATATATATATATATATATATATATATATATATATATATATATATATATATATATATATATATATATATATATATAAAAATAAGTTATCATTTTACAAACTTTCATGATCAAATAGTCGTTTATTT
Source organism: Leptopilina drosophilae (assembly GCA_032873175.1). Lineage (NCBI taxonomy): Eukaryota > Metazoa > Arthropoda > Insecta > Hymenoptera > Figitidae > Leptopilina > Leptopilina drosophilae. The sequence goes on from CM065479.1 coordinate 35,891,500, forward strand.
TGGGAAAAAAAGTTAGAAAAGTGAAAATTTTTACGTAGAAATAAACGACTATTTGATCATGAAAGTTTGTAAAATGATAACTTATTTAAATATAAAATAATTAACTTTAACAATTATTAAATTTTTAATAAATATTAAATCCAAAATTACAAAAAACTTAAAAAGGGCTCCAAATATGACCCCCACTTTATATGCCGCTTTTTCGACCCTGCCACAACGAACCAGGTGAGCAGCGAGAGTGCAATAAGTGTGTATCACCGACTAAATTATAAAACAACATGCTTGGACATTTTTTCAGATATTTCAAAAACTACTGAACAGATTTTCAATTTTCAAAGCTCAAATAAATGCTGAGACTTTAAAGATTATGTTGCTAGAGTTTAAAATTTTTCTCTAAATTTTTCTAGAATGTGCAGCCACACAAACATGGTGCACAAATATAGAAAAATTAATCAATTTTTTTCCAAAATCTTTTAGGTGATAAAATATTTCAAAAATATTAAATAATTTTCATTTATATCTCAATCGACGCAGAATTTAATTGGCTTTCAAATGATTTAAAAACCAAGTTTCTATCATTTTTCAATAATAAAATATGTTAATTTAATTTCGGCAGCAACTTTTCGTAGCTCGCCCGTCGTTCGTACCGACAATTTCTGCCGGTAGTGTAACTCGAAAGTCATTTGTGGATCAAGACTTGATCATGGCTTGATTTATAATTGAGTTTCGAGCCATAATCAACTATGATCAACGCTTGACCTATAAATGAGTTTTAAGCTATTATCAAGCCTTGACTCAAGATCAAGTTTTGATTAAGCCTATAGCCGTCAACAAGCTTCCAGCCTTTAGACTTGAGCTTTAAGCAAGCTTTGCTGTTTTTCACTCATTTTTTCAGACTCAACATGGTGAAGGTTAAAAACTATTAATTTGCGCTTAACTTTCTTCATACTTTTTAAAATGAAATAAGCAATTTTCAAAGAATACACTGTAAAAATTTTTTTGGGAAAAATTCCCCAAAAATTTGGTGACGCAAAAACACGATAATAATATCTTTCAGGAAAAATTTTTCCCAAAAATATTAATGAAAATTTTTTCCCAAAATGTTTTTAAATATTCCCCAAACGCTAGGGAAATTTTTTTTTCAATAAGTTGTTGAATTTTACTCGAAATTATTAAGAAAGCATTACCCAATAAAAATCTTCGAAATAATTTAAGAATTTCTCCTTTTTTTTGTGAATTTTACAATTAATGATAAATTTTCGCAAGATTTAACAAAATAATTGTACTGTATAGAGGTTCTTTATAGTCCAAAAAAATTTTTTATTACAAAACTGTTTTACAAAATAATTTTTTACAACCATAATAAATAATTGTTAAGAACAAAATTATAAAATAGTCTAAATCGAGGGGAAATTCACTTGAGAAGTCAGAAATCGCTAGTAGCAGTCGTTGTAAGATTCTTATATTGATTTTTAAAACTTCTTGAGATTTCTACGCGACTACCTGCGATTTCTAGGGACTGCCGGTGACTGCTTACATACTCGCACGCAGTATATCGAAATGTAGTTTCAGATGAGCATGAGCTAGGTAAAAATCGGTTTTTAGAAATCACAAAAAAAATTCACATTTAAATAAATAATGTTTGATTTTAATTTTTCATAATTTATTGAATATTAATTGTCATTAGAATAAACGTTAAGAATTTAATTAATAAAAATTATTTGCTACATAAAAAATTTGCTGCTCTTTTAAATAAATTTGAAATTAAGATTTAAAAAAAGATTAATATAGACGAATTTTTTTCAATATTAAAAATATTAAAAAATGTTGTTATTTCTCAAAATCAAAGGTGCTATATTTTTACAAACAAAATTGTTTTTATACATTTTCTAAACAGTCTATCTAAAATTGTGATAATAAGATATTGTAAAAGTACTGATTATTTCTTTATTTATGTTTATCGAGAAAAGTAATGGATTTAAATATATGTAACGTTCTTTCTTTAATGAAATTTATTATAAAAATATTTTCAATTTTTTTCCACTTACGATTGATTAATACTTCATTGTAAACATAAAACATAACCTTTAACGAAAACACGTGATCATTTGTCAATAAACACTTCGAGGACACTCGGGCTCATACGGCAGTTATCGGCTGACGAGTTAACTGCTCTGTGAGTATAGACTTCGGTTGAGACTCCCTACGATTTCTCCTGTGACTCCCTACGATTTCGATTGAGAATCCCAATGATTTCTATAGACTGCTAAAATTTCTTGAATATTTTCTGACTTCGAAAACAAGGAAATCGTGATTTCTTCAGTGAATTTCCCCTCGGTCTAAATATTATATAAAATTTATTATAACTCACACTTATCATTCAATGTATATTCCGAGTCAAAATAACTATATATAGTAACAACAAGTTGTAAATCCAGATGTTCATTACATGAACATTTTGCTTCCTCTATACGATCAGCAAAAAAATTTGCTTCCTCGTGGAGGAAGCACTAAGTTACTGTCACATATTGACATATTTTCCATGTTGTTGTCTTCAAATCTAACTAAAAATTAATTTAAACAAGTTGTAAATCCAGATGTTCATTACATGAACATTTTGCTTCCTCTATACGATCAGCAAAAAAATTTGCTTCCTCGTGGAGGAAGCACTAACTTATTGTCACGTATTGACATATTTCCCATGTTGTTGTCTTCAAATCTAATTAAAAATTAATTTTAAAAATTTGTTATATTTATTATAATTATAATTAAGTATATTAAGTATATTTAATTTTTAAGTAATTTTTAATACGATCAAATATTTAAAAAATCAAAAAAATATTTATTAAATTTGTTTTAATCCTAAATAAACAAAATAAAATTTTTAATAAAAAAATGAATTTTTTTTAAAAATGCAAATTTTGCGTCTCTAATTGGTTTTAATTTTAAAAATTTAAATACAATACATATTTTATATATACCAATCGATCCGTCCTGATGCAAAGAATAAAATTTTAGAAATAAGTGAGTAAGATTTTCTTATACAGTAACATAATTTTGCGGAAAGAACTCATTTTTTGAGAAAAATGCGAATTTTTCAGCTTTAATTGTGATTAACTCTATAAATTCTCATACAATTTATTTTTTTATATACCAATCGATTCGTCTTGATGCAAAGAATAACATTTTATTATATATTAACTTCAATAACGTAGTCCCATATAGAAGAAAATTTGTCAAAAGGATTTTTAAAAATTTTGTAAATTAAACGACTACAAAGCTTCCTCACGAGGAAGCAATAACCAATAATGCACAAAATTAAGTTAACTAATTAAAAATATCACTATTTTTGTTCACTATATATTTACACAATATAACATTTTAAACATATTTATTTTGAATTAAATTTTAAACACTTATTTTTTATTCAAAACCCTTTAAAAACAAGAAGACTTTCACTCGCGGATCTACCCAAGTAGAAATGTAATACTGGCATTGTACTAACCCAGTACTGACTGGCAGTATAGCAGTACTGACTCCAGTACTAAATCAGTACTGGGAAATCCCTGGCTGGTAACGCTGTCCAGTATCGATTTTTTACCGGCAGTCAGTACTAAGTCAGTACTGAAATATCACTGGCAGAACACCGCCTAATTACTGATTCACAGATAAAATTTAACAAATTTGGAAAATGCTGTAACGCGTTCTCTAAAACAAAATTTACCTTTAGAAGCTTATATTAATTTGTTATTTGATTATTAAAGAAGAGGGAGTAATTTATCGAGTACTAATAATTATTATTAATATTTCTGTAGTAAATAAACTTTTATGAGTATCAATTAAAATGTAAATAATTAGCAAAATTTCTTTTATTGAAATAAGTTTTTAAAAAAAGTTTCTTATTTTTCTCATTAATTTAGACAATCTTATTTATTTAAATTAATTACTAAATTATTATTATTATTGTTTATAATTATTTACATTTATATTTTATGTAACACTGTTGAAAATTATACACTAAACACTTAGAACTAAGACGGAAAAATATCGCACGCACGGGGGATAGAACCCTAGACCTCGAGGACGCAAGTCGAATACACTAACCGCACAGCCACGCAAGCTTGAGAGTATATTTTTTTAAACTTCCTTTTGAATTATACGAAGAATATAGACACTGCTATAATAATGAATTTACTGTATAATATATTTATTTCAAGAAAAATTATTATAAATATATGTTCTATATATTTATATACATTTTAACAAGACATTACATATTAATTACCCAGCGGGCATAAAGACAAAAAACGTTCTTTGAACGTCTGTAGAACGTTTAATGTCTGCCAATATACGTTCTAAGAATGTTCGAACGTTCTGAAACATTTTTGGAACGTTCGGACGTTCTTAAAACTTAAATTGGCAGACATTAAACGTTCTACAGACGTTCAAAGAACGTTTTTTGTCTTTGTGCCCGCTGGGTAATAGGTATAGCATAAAAATATGGTAAAAATTATTTATTTAATTATTTATTTAAATAATAATAGAAAAATGTATATATTTTTACATTTAAAAAAAATGAAAAAAATTTTATTATTAATAACACATAATAGTAAAAATAATTAATAAATAATAATTTATTATTATTATGACATATACCTGTTAATTAATAATTAATAATATGTTAATTAAGTGTTTTTTTTTTTTTTTTTTTTTGCTTAGGGACTTTTGGGAAATCTGCCTACAGATACCTTGGATTCCGCACTCCAAGGTTATGTGGGGTTGGTCAAATAAAAAAGGGAATATTAAAAAAAAGATAAATAAATAAATGTTATAATAAATTTAATAAACTGGCGACCTACTACCAGCCCGACCCACTAAAACCCGTAACCCTTCTTTTGGAGCCCTTTACCCTCTTTCGGAACTGTCGTAAGACTTTAGCCTTCGAGGGAGGCGCTCCAACTCTATCGCTACTGCGACTTTGTTCATTCTCGGCGGTTCTTCTGCGTCAATAGTTAAAATTAAAAACTATTCTAATGTCAAAGAATAAAGGAACAAATGTTAAAAAGTATTAAAAAGATTAAAAGGTTAAAAGATAAAATTGTAAACGGACATAAAAATAAAAATTAATCTATTAAACACAATTTTAAAAAACATAAATATAAAGGTCAGAAAATCAAATTGTAAAAGACGAGTTAAATAAAAACACAAACAAATGAAATAGAAGAATAAATAAACAAATGTACAAAAGTCAGAAGAATAAAAATGTAAATAGGACAGTATAAAAACTATAAAAAATAATTAAAGTAAATGAAATAAATAATTAAAAACTATTCGCTCCTTTTAACTTTTCTCATTTACTTTTAGTCCTTGCGAGAGTCTTCTTCGCCTCCTCAAGGGCCGACCTGAAGACTCCGCATCCTCCGCTGCCTGCAATATGGGTGGTTGACACCTTATTGCCAAACTTTTCAGTGCACAAAAAGCAGCTTGCGTTCTTTTTGCAGTTGGAGAACCTGTGACCGGCCTCACCGCACTTAAAGCACGCAGCCGATCTGTCCTCCTTCTGGCATTTCGCTCCAATATGGCCGTATCCCAGGCATCGATGACACTGGACGACCATTACTCTTCTTTTGATTGGGCAACACATAAAACCAATTTTTACGTGTCCCAATTTCTCCAGCCTGTTCGCCTCTTCCAGATTGGTGACTACAACCGCGAGCTTCATCCCTCGGCGGTTAGGTCCTAAGACCGTCACTCTCCTGTTTCCTGGCTTACCCATTGCTTCAGACAACACTTGTCGCACCTCAGCTTCTTGGGTAAGGCAATCCAAATCACGGATCTCGAGTGTAACTCTTCGATCCAATGACTGCACCTTACTCATGCTTCCAACCGCCTTGGTGACCTCAGCGGTAAAAGCGTCCTTATCGGAGTCTCCTCTGAACTTAATCAGAAGGTCCCCCTTGTTTGTAGCTTTTGCTGCTACTATTCTCGTATGGCTGTCCTCTGGGTTGACCTCTTTGCGAAGCTTACCCAGAACGTCAGCATACGTCAATCCTTCACCGACTCGGATTAAAACTGTGGATCTTTTTGACCCAATTCTTTCCAATTGAGAAATCTTTGGATCTGGTACCTCCTTTTCCATTGGAGGAGCTTCCTCCTTCTTCCTCTTATCGGTTTTGGTTCGAGTCTCTTCTGGACTGTCACCCTCTCTCTTCCGTTTCTCAGCATCTTTTAAGACGCTTTTGAGATTACGCCTATAGAAACGCTCTCTCTCTTTCTTAAGGTCATTGCGGTTGCATTCCGCACCGCTCAGAACACATGCCAAATCGACGTCCGACTCATCGGCCGCGGCATGCTTTCCCTTTGCCTCCTTTAGCAGGACGTCGATGACCTTGAGTCCATTCTTTACCGTCCTATTGACGGTCTTCTGAATGTCGCAAGATTTTATCATCTTTGCGACCTCCAACTCCATTTTTTCGAGACAAGTCGCCTCCTCCTTTCTGAGCCGCAAGCATATCTCGCGAGTCTCTTCTATTGCCTCGTCGTCTACTTCTGAGTGGATAGCGCTATGAACGGTTTTTCCGCTACTGCAGCTTGACACACTCAGAAGGCTCGACGTGCTTCCTTTCCTCGTTTTTTTATTTTCCACGATGTTTTGTGGATCTACCCTTTCCACGATCACTCGTGGCACTGCAAGAAATTGTGCGCCCCCACAATCCGCGCGCACTTGAGCATCGGTCCTGGGACCGATGGTGAGATTTCCCGTTTCCGGCCTGCTCACATGGGGTACCTTCTCAGAATTTTTTGAATTCATTTTTTCTTGCTGTTTGGTTGTCCTTTAGTTGAAAGCCCCGCCACCACGACAAGGTCTACCGAACATATCCATGATGCCAATCATCTCTGGCAGTGGATAAGCATCCACTTCTCCCAGCACGTCAAAGACATCGATGATGAATAATGTTTTTAAGAATATTGAAAAATATTTTACACGGAAAAAAATTTTTACTGTGGGGAACAGCTAATTTCGAAAATAAATAACATAAAGAATCTATTCAACTAATTCAGTGAATGATTTCCAATGCATTAGTCAAACTGTTTCTCTGATATAGAGAAAATGAATTTCACTAGTCAGCCATTTTGGAAATATTTGACAGTTTACCATTCTTATAGAAATTTCTCTAAAATCACAAATGTCAAATTTACATTTATTACCTCTAAATACGTTTTAATTTACTAATTTTACATTTTATTAGTTATAATATAAAAAATATAATTAACAGAATTTGAATATACACTTTGAACATTAATTTAAAAATGTTTTCATTCAAGTGTTATTTTGAGGTTATGTTGTTTTCAAAAGGTAAAGCAAGAAATATCATTTTCGCTGGATCAGCGAAAATGGATTATCGATGGAGCCAAATCAGTGAAACTTATAGCTATTATAGTGATTGTTATCTCTACTTTAGTAGAACTTTTCTTAGCGTGTAATAGTTAATAAATCAAACGATGTTGTTATTAATAGTGACCGGTTTAATGCCATTATAACAAAGTTTGTTTGTTTTTTATAACTCCTTCGCAGTACTGATTTGGTGTTATGACAGTTTTCTGCCAGTACTGATTTTAACACTTTTTTAACTCCGATATTACTGATCCGAATTTGAAGTCAGTGGCTCAAAATTTTAAGTTCAACTTTTTTTCTGAGATTTTTTTTAACATCTCAAATTTTGAGCCATTTTGAAATTTCTAATTTTAAATTGGGATTCAGTGGAAAAAAATACATAGAAATATACTACGGTAGTGTTATAAAGAAATTTTGTACTTTGTTTTATTTTAAGTTTTTTTGAGTCGTTTATTGAGTTCATCTCAAAAGTTTGAGCAATTGTTTTAATATTGAGTTCAAATTCAGATTCAGTGGGAAAAACCACATAGAAATTTACTACTGTAGTGTTATAATCATACACTGAGAGAAATGAATAGCTGTGACTACTATTTGGTTAGTAATAACGCCGCTGCTAATTTTAATTACTTACTGTTACTATTCAGTTAGTAATTCCAGCCATTTACTTAGTAACGTAACTAATTAAATAGGTAGACCATCAAAAAAAGTAGGGGAGGGTAGGCTATATTGAACCGGGTATTTTCTAAAGTCCAAGAACTAATTACATTTTACAAATTTTGATCAGGTTTTTGTATCAACATTAAGCTGAAGTACTCCTTTAGTTAAAATACACGTTACAAACACAAATTATTATGATTAAATAATTAAATTTAATTTTCTTCTAACAAGTTACACTTTTCTTATTTTGAAGAATCTGTGTCTACATTGAACCACCTTTAATAAAACACTACAATTTACTTCAAAAATAATATTTCCACTTACACATTGTAAAAAATATTATTTTTCACTCAAAAAAATAGAAAATTGTTGTTAAAGAATTATTATTTGTTAATATAGGAGATTAATATATTTTGATGTCAGGTTAGGTAGGTAAAGTGACAGTTTGAGTTTATCTCGATCACAATTGTGATGAAAGCATGTCTTCTAGTATTTTTCTTACTAATTAGTAGAGCAGACAACTTTACCACTCTTAAAATTGAAAATTCTTTCCCTTTTCGGGTGGTTCAATGATGCCGCACTCACTGCATTCACATGACATTCACAACAAAAATTGTTTATAATAAATTTATGTAAGGCTTAAAATTCTTTATCACATCGGAATATTGAAGTTGACACCCTAAGCGACATAAATCACAAGTTTACTAATTTTTAAAACTTCCTATTTGAATAAAAAAAATTCATTATATTTCCACAAAATTGTTTGTTTTGTACGTGAAAAACAGTTTTTTCGCTTTTCTTTGTAAATAATAAACCTACGTGCTCGAAATTTTTGGACGTAGTCGCTTTCGATAATACTAATTTATATATTAAATAAGAAAAAATTCCACTCAGTCATTTCTCAGAAAATTAAAGTGGTTCACTGTTGACGCTGGTTCAATGTAGCCTACTCTCCCCTAGTTGAATCAAATAATAAAATAATTGAGTATAATAATAGAAAGTGGTAACACCAACCAATAAGTTAACAGCAGTATAAATTACTAACTAAAAACACGCATAGAAAGGGTTTGCTGTGGCAGCGAACATTTTGCTGCTACAGCAAACCTTATTCGTTGAAATAGGGACAGCAAAAAATTTCGCTGTGAGATCAAACAAGTTCGCTATGACAGCAAAGTTGCATAAATTTTTACGAATGTTTGCTGTTACAGCTAACATGTTCTCTGCCACTGCAAACTTTTTAGCTGTGGTAGCTAATTTTCAGAGATTTCACAGCAAACATCTGTTTACTGCTGCACTTAATTTAATTTTAATTAATTTCTCTCGGTGTATTTTTTGTATTTATTAATTTTAATTCGGTTTTTTGAGTGGTTTTTTGAGTTTATCTCAAAATTTTGAGCAATTCTACTATTTCTGACCTAAAATTCGGATTCAGCGTGAAAAAATGCATGGAGAAATACTACTGTTGTGTCATAATTTTTTTTTATTTTCACTTGGTTTTTGAGTTGTTTTTTGAGTATAACTCAAAAAAAGAACCAATTTGGCAATTCTGACTTCGGATTTAGCGGGCCAAAATACATGGGAATGTACTATTGTAGTGTCTCGGCCAAAAAACTTTTTTTGTGTGCTTGTGTGTTATTAATTCCAATTTTTTTCAAGAAAATATATATAAATTATATATAGGGTAAGTGTACCAATTGCCGAGGGTGTCCCATTTGTCGATGTTACCATGGTAATAACCAAAAAATATTGTCTAAAATGTCTCATTTGTTTGTGGATATAATATTAATAAATTTTTTCACATTTATAATGCATAAGAAAATTAATATTCATCACTTTTTTCCATTTACAATATGCTACAATGTTTAAATAAATTTCGAAGTTTGTTTACTCGACAATAGTCCTGAAATTATTAAGTTTTTTTGAAAAATTGCTTTTCTTGATTATAATGTAGTTTTAAAAAAATAATTTTAATTTAGAATAATTTAAAATTTTTAGAACGATTTAATTTAAAAAAGCAGTTTTGAAAATAACTGAATTCTTTTGAAACATTTAAAAAAACTATATTTATGTATAATTGGTCCTTTTTATACAAATTCGTTATAACAATTTTCTGCAAAGTGCCAGCCAACTGGCACCTCGAGGTTATTAGTTATAATAACGTGAAAATTTCAGATTGATAAAAGTGTCCAAAAATTTTCAAACCTCTAGACAAAATTTTTCATTACAGAAATCAAGGCTATTTACCACGTAAAAAAATATTTGCAATTATTTTCTTGTCTTAAATTAATCAGAGAAACATATTATGTCCGCGTTATTTATTTTTTATAATAATGGTTATAATAAATAATAATAACTTACAGCAGGGGACGTCTTACCCACCCAGGTGGGATATATGGCCAAAAGCAGACCTTTCGTATTTTCGTTCTGATTCATTTATTATTTATTCTAGGTATTTGGTCCTTACATATGTTAATGATAAATAGTAATAGTGTAGAACAATCAAATAGTCATTTTAAAATATCAATATTTATTAAATTTAGATGTAATTTTTAAATTGGGTGGCATTTATCCGCACTTTACCCTATTATTAATTAATTCACTTATTAAGTACATAATTATTATATACTTAATAAGTTAATTTTTATGTCTGAAATTCTTCAAAAATATTTATTGTAACAAATCAACTTCTATTAAATTTGCCTGAGACACACAACCAAACCTTTATTAATTAATTCTTAATATTATTTACAATAATAGTTAATAATTAATTAATGTCAATAAAAAATAGAAAATATTGCAAAAGAAGTATAATTTTTCTTTCGTCTAAAGAAAATTGCTTTTAACGAAAGCAACGCCAACGTCTTCAACGAAGAAGACATTTGTTCTGCCAAATAGACGTATTTGCAATTCACGTTTTAATATTAAGTAATTTTACTTTAATAGATAAATAAAGGGACAATGAAGGGTGAGATTTATGATTTATTGTGACGCCATTAAACAATTAGGAATGCCATTTAGAAATTTTTGATAGCCAGAAACACATGTTTTGGGTTATACCAAGCGTAACTCGATAAACCAAACAATACTAGTCTCGCAGGAATAAATAGAGAGATGCGTAAATAAATGTATGATGTGGTTCTGAAGGGAGAATAGAAGAGAGAGAGGGGTACAAGATCTGCAGACTCTGCTGGGGTGTGAACGCAAATCAATTTGCTGCGACCCTTGCCGATAGGCACGGAACTACCCTTCGCATCTCGTCAACGTTCACTGCCCCGGGACAAGATACTCCTCCTTGTTACAAAAAGAGTCACTCTCTTATATTTTATCTCCCTTTACGCGTCTTGAAATTCTCATTTTTCCCTGCTTCTTCATTTTTACTTTATATTTTACAGTTATCGTTTATTCGAAATTTTTCTTCTATTATTACTGTTTGTAAATTTATAAATTATTACCAGCATTATTTTCGTTATGTGCATATTTAATTTCGTCTGGCGGATATTTACCCTTTATTATCACTTAATTCAGTGGTAAAAATGTCACAACATAACAATTTGTTCCCAAATTAACCTTTTCAGTTCCATTGGTCGATACATCGGTACACATTTTCAGAATAAATTTTTGTTGTAAAGAGATAACGTAATTCATAAAATCCAGTTTATGTACTGATTTAAGTGATAAAAGTCAAATACCCGTCACATTAAATGCTGAAGCAAAAAGACAGCCAACATTTTACTGCGACAATTAACTACTTTCAAATAATTCACTCTCTTAAATCAGTAGTGTTCAGTTTTTTAATTATTGACTTATTAAGTACTTAATTCATTCTTATTGTTTATAATTATTTTCATAAATAACAACATTCTTCTGAATAATTAAATTATATTTTCTATTATATTAATTCTAAAGTTACGTTCGTCGTCCAACGCTAGAATGTGTACAAAAAAACATAATATAAGTTGTGACGTTGCAAAATTGTTTTTAAAAACATTAATAATAATTTTGATTACAAACAATCATTTTATAAACAATAATAATAATTAAAATAAAGTCTAACAAAAATTTGTTTATTTAACAAAAAATTAACTTAATATTATAAACATTATTTATCGTTCTGCTTTCGTAATTGACTCTTGGAGACTTGCCGCCCTATTATTGTTTCCTCCGTTTTCGCTTTCCCCTGCTAAAAGGAAACTACTATGTCAAAAAAATTAGCTTGAATTAATTTTGAATGGCTCCATTTTTCTGTACCTAACTTACATATTGTTATCTGCCCAAAATATTACCCTAAAATGTATGCAATTAATATCTTTTATCCGGATTTTAAACTATTAGGGAATATTTATTGAAAATAAATTGTGAGAGAATTTTCTCACCCGCTCTGATCAACATTTCCCGTGTGGAAATTTGTCACGTATCTGTAGCGTAACGGTATAGTTTTACTATTTACTGTATAGTTCCGGTATTGTGAAATGTTATAGAAACTGTCTAGAAATGTAACGTTACGATCATCAAGTTTCTAGATAATTTTACTACATCAGAACAATCCTGTAAATCTGTATTAAAACTATATTGTGGATCTAAAACAATTTATGTACATCCGAGGAAAATGCCGGAATTTTCAAGCCTTGGTTGTTCATTGACAAAAAATATTGGACCAATATTAATAACCAATTATTTTCAAGCGCTTTAAAATTAAATTAATGAATGGTTATTTCTTGGTTATCAATATTGAACCAACTTCTGAAATTAATATTTTATTAATACAACAAATGGCAAAAATTGTTCAAAAAAATAAATAAAAAAATAAAGTACTAGTCTAAAGATGGAAAAGGAATTAATTTAATTGGAACACTCTATTAAAAACAGAGTGTGATAAAAATCAGACCAAAATAATATTTGTCTTTAAGTTTAAGAATGAAATCGTCTCTTTTTATATAGAACTGGTAAAACAACTTGTTAACGAGAAAAGAAACTTGCGCGCCCTGGTGACAACTTATCCTAACTAATTTCAAACATAAGCAGCGCGGGATTGCTTTCAAAGGCGAACAATTTCCCATTGGGTAGAAATACTCGATAAAAAGTGTATATTGTTTTTATGCAAAGCAATTACTGATTTTGATTATTTAAATATTTTATTTTATATGATAAATAAGTTTTTTATATTATTTATTATATCCAGTTTTGTTAAACAGAATTTATATAGTTGAACAACGTAAAGTAGTTAATGTAGTGAAACTATACAGATCCTAGAACGTTTAACAATTTAAATCAGTTAATGAAGTAAAATTGTACAGTAGCTAGACCATTTTGATATAGATTTACGTGAATAGTTTCACGAGTTGTTTACGGTATAGTTTTTATCTAGCATATATTCCAACAAGAAATTTTTCTACACGGGTTTATTGTTTTGTTTATTTGATTTCTTTTGTTTGGTTTTTGATCAGAGGAGCTACAAATTAGTGACTAATTCCCTAAAATGGAAGACGGTTAGAAGGACACAGGTCAAGATACCGGCATTTGGAAGCAGAAAGCTTTTCTTAAAGTGGAAATAGGCCTTGTCACTTTTCCAGTAATTACGCTCTTTTTCCGGTGAGAGAATACAAGATTCGTAAAGGACTACCGGCGGGGAAAAGCGGAGAAGGACCAACGAGGTACCATGCCGGCAATTAGCATTATCATCGTTCTTTTTAAATCTTGATCTCGGCCTGTTCAGATTTGTTTTCAAATTCACATTAATTAATTAATTTTTTTGAGTATTTTTGGTTCAGACAGCCTCGTGGCTGAACAACAGACGTTTTATTTAGTTTTCTTTTCTCAAATTTTGCTAGCATTCTGCTTTAATTTATTGTTACCAAAGTATTTTTAAAAATTTTTTTACTTTCTAAATTTTTATAATAAATTCTTCTCTGTCATCAAGTTACCAATCCCAAGAAATTTATTAAAAATTATATGACATGTCCCTTTGGCTTTCCCCTGATACCACTTTTTTTACCCTTCTGGGTACCCTCTTTTATCATATTTATGTATGATTTATTTATTTGTAGTCATATATTTCGTGTATTTGAGGTGAATCTTGTAATGATCTTATTTTGTACTATTTTAAAAATTTGTTTACAATTTATGCAGAATAGTTTTAATAATAATTGGTAGTATAATTTCTTCGAATGACGACGCTCTGTTCCATTTGCCATTTTTTCAAACTGTGCACTTATGCAAACATTAGCTGTCGTACCTGTCTTCTACGGGTTTCAGTTTCTACTAATACATTTAAAAACGGGTGACTACCAACCAGGCATTCAATTTGACTGTGAAAAACTAAAAAGGAGTTGCCATTAACTGTTTATTTCATTTGGAATAGATTACTATTTAAATTAGTAAATGACTTTTTTGTCAAATAATAGTTTTAACTAATTCATATTAAGAGAATAGTATTTGTCAATATTTTCTACTTCCATAGTATGAAATACATTTATCGACATGATTTGAAATTGTAGTATAGTATTAATAATTACCAAAGTGAGTTGGAATGATTAATAAAATCTATATGATTTGTGAATTAGGAAAAACAGATACCCAGTAAAAAAAATTCTATACACGGACTGCGGAGTTCGTATACGAGCTCGGTAGCGCGTATGAGAAATATGAAAAAACTCTCATACGAGCCTTTTCCGTAATGAGAAGTGTATAGATGCTTGTATACGAGGAGACTTTTAAAGCATTTTTCTTAATATAACACTATTTTAAAGTAAATGTAGATAATAGAAATGAATTTTTAAAGTAACACAAGGCTGACAAAGTACATTTTGGAAAGGTTTTATCATGCTCTTTCGATTGGAAATAAGTATTAAAAAAAAGTTTTACCCAAAAAATCAAAATTAAAAATAAATTTTATTTTTTTTGGGTGGAAATATACAATTTTTTAACTAAAGCTGACGTTTTTTACTAAAAGGACATATACATGAAAAAGTGGGACTAAAATGTTGAAACATTGAAAAAAAGAGTTTTCTACTGACCGGAGCGCTCTAAGCCTCTAAACCCGGTTTCCCACATAGCACAATAATTTTCTGCAAATTTGCGGCAAGTTATCAAAGCCAAATTCGAAAACTTACCTAGAAAATTCTTTTTGTTTTCAAAATGTGTGTATTTTGATAAACGTTGTCATCCTTTGCAGGGAAGGTGACATAAATGTAGTTCGCAGCTCTAGACGTCATAGAAAACTACTGAGCATGCATTTAACATTTACTTTGCCATGCAAATTTTCTGCAAATTTGCTCTGCAAACTTGCCACCAAACGGACATTTTAGTATTTGCCGCAAGTTTCCTGCAAATTTGCCAGGCAAGTTTTCGAATTTGGCTTTGATAACTTGCCGCAAATTTGCAGAAAATTATTGTGCTATGTGGGTTTTTAGCTCTGTTTAGGAGAAAATTCATTTCTTCAATGTTTAAACATTCTAGTCCCACTTTTTCATATATATGTCCTTTTAGGAAAAAACCTCAGTTTTGGTTTAAAAAAATCGTACCTCTCCCCCCAAAAATTGAAATTTATTTTTAATTCTGATATTTTTGGGACAAAAAAATTTTTTTTATTACTTATTTACAATCGAAAGAGCATGAAAAAACCTTTCCAAAATGTACTTTGTCAAATTTGTCTGTTTAATAGTTTGAGAGTAAAAAATTATCGAAATAAGCATTGTACTGTAAAACCCAAAAATTTAACTCCCTCCCCCTCGGAAAATATTGGACTATGTAAAAAAATATTTTAACGAAAAATTACTATCTATTAATATTACAAAAACCCAAGTTTTGTTACGATTAGAGAAAAATTTTTCTCCACCTTGATCACTTGACATGGAATCGCTCATATACGTACAGGATTAATGAATATTGAAGCGTAAGGAATTTACAATTTACAGCGAAAATAGAATGTTTGTGTTAGACTTTAATCGTGTATTATAATTATAATGCTTTGCGAAATTTTTTGAAGGCAGGAATTTCATGCTTGTCGCAAAATAACATTGCAAACGCAGGGATTGGTTGAGATTAAGAGGATAAGGAGTAAGTACGTGACCTTGAGGGTTTCTCTTTACGTCGCCTCGGCCGCGACGAGAGAGGGATAACAACGTTATCCCAACAATGAAAGTAATCGAATTTAACACCGCCTACTGACTAACCCACCCGGAATTTCCGGCAAGTGCATCAAAATTTATTGCCAACTTGGGGCAGAAAAAAATTTGTTTTATCAAAACTTTCTGTATCCCAAATCTTATTAATTTCTTTTTTTTTTATAACTTTGCAATATTTTTATTTTCTTTCTGCTTACTTCTTTTTTATTGAATTTTCTACTTAACTTCTCCGTTTTTTATTAATTGGTCCGTTTTTTATTTTGGAAAAAATGATTTTAATAATAAATACAAATTTTTATATAAATATTTTTTTATTTATAGAATTTCTGAATCAATTTCGTTGTTATACGACGTATATCTTTGTATCCCGCTGAGATTACAGAGAGACATATATATTAAGAGTAGAGGAGACTGGGGTAAACCCGTGCACAGGGTAAACCCGCTCACTAGCGATTTGACGCTATAAACTCAACTTAAGATGGAGATATTTGTATTGTGAATAGTACTTAACATACAACTAATGTTAACGAATTTTTGTTTAGTTTCATGAATTCGTCATAGAATCTGGGGCGGTCAATTGTTTTCAAAAGTGCAAAAAGGAAAAAATGATCTTCGGATCAAATTTTTTTTGATTTTTTTTATGCTATTGGATGTCCTTTTTCAAAATATATATGTAGTTTTGTTTGATTGCAAAAAGATTTATTTAAATTTATTCTGAAATGTGAGAAATATATTCGGGGTAAAGTCGCTTACATGAAGTTGGGGTAAAGCCGCTCACTTATTAAATTTGTGTAGGAAGCCGAATCAGTATTAACAGTATTTGCGTTTTTTTTGGCGATCTTAAAATTTTCAATATTAAAAATACTTATTTAAAGAGAAATAATATTCATTTCCTATCAATGCTATTGAATTATTGAGTAATTAGTTGAATATTTAAAATTATGAATGTCCCGCATTTCGCGATTAGGTTATAACGTTTATAACAAACAACGCAAACAAATAATCAAAGTTTGTCGCTGTGTTTGTCGGCTAAAAAAAGACATAAATCTAGTTTGTTGTCTTCGTTCAGTTAACGTTTTATCATTGTTTATTTTTAAATTTAAAATTTCGAATTTAATTTGTTATATTTTATCAATAATAGAATTTATAACTTGTTACATCGAGAATTGTAACTATATTTTAAATTTCTCTTATTAAAATATTATTTAAATTCACAGTTTCAATTCATAAAACATGTACTTATTATTTAATAAACCAATATTTATTGTTTATAGAACTCATAATTTATCATTAATAAATCATACTGAAGACGGAAATAAGGAGAAATTTAATATATACAAAATGAAACTGTCGGGATTACCTTAAATTCTTAAAAAAATCAAGTGAACGGGTTTACCCCGAGGGGTGAGCGGATTTACCCTGGAAAATTGTGATTTTTAATAAAAATTTTCCCTAAGTAAAACTAAAACAGATAAATCAAAAACTTTTTTTATTTTGTTAGTAGAAATTATAAGCTTTCAAATTATATAAATTAACTTGGATTTAGAGAATAATTTCCTAGGTTTTTGCCGTTCTGAAAAAAAGTGAGCGGGTTTACCCCAGTCTCCCCTATACACACGGAGAGAAATTCTGTTTTAATATATTTCGTATTATTATATTAGTGTTTAGTAAAACCGATTGCAATTTGGGGAAATCGTACACTTTTATGAATTAATATTACCATTTTTAAGAAAGTTTATTACGAAATTATTACGTTGTATTATTCTGAAGTAACAGAAGTAAGAAATTTTAATAGGGGGAGTGGGGCAAACCGGACCGGTGGGTAAACCGGACCCCCCTCAATATTTCCGAAATGGCGAAATTGTCAAACGTGCTATTTAGAAATTTGAAAAAACCATGTGTAGTATACCTTATTTTTTTCAATTTGACATTTTTTACTAATAAAATGATTAGTGGAAACGTCTATTTATTAGTAAAATCTGCTAATTCAAAAGCAAAAAGTCAGTTGCCAATTCAAATTAGTAAATATTTTTACTAATTAATTTACAGAGTTTTCAATTATTATTTAAATATTTAACTGAAATATTCATATTGAAATTAATTTTTCTTAGAAAATTCTACGAAAATTCAATTATTTAAATACAAAAATAAATAATTTATTGAAAAATTGAATGTTTCTTAAGTCGAATTTTAATAATACTTTTAAGAATAATTTCATTTTTAGGAAAATTTTGGTTAAAATTATATAAAAAATAATTGAATCTTTGTAAAAAATTATTGAATTCTTATTAAATTTTTATTATTTATGAAAACATTTAAATATTTGCGTAGAATCGTTAAAAAAAATTTTTAAACAGTGAATTCTTTGGCAAATTTTATTAAATATCTCGCTTAAACGATCAGCTATGATTTCAAATCAAACGGATTTGTGATATTTACGTTACCCCGAACATAATCCAGGGTACAGTTTTACTCGTCATTTTTGCTTGGAATTTCCTAGCTTCAAGACAGCCGTGTGTAGACTCTACTATACACACGCTTAGGCATCACGTACGTTCTAGTCAGTGGACGATTCCTGAATAGTAAGAACCATACTTTACCGACAAGTAAAGCAGTTCTCTCTAGACAGGTACTGCATACCTCTCTAAAGTTGAACTTATTTATTACTACATATACATGAGCCATTCCACGTCATGTGATCAAGGGGGTTACGGTGTATTGTTTATTTTAATAATTTTTAACTTTTAAACTATTAAACATAAAAATTTGACAAAGTACATTTTGGAAAGGTTTTTCACACTGCACTCTTTCAATTGGAAATAAGCATTTCAAAAAAAGAAATTTTTTTGACCCAAAAAAATCAAAATGAAAAAATTTTTAATCTTTTGGGGGGAAAGATACGATTTTTTTAAACGTCAATACATCAATGTGTATCATAACCTCACTTTATTGCACCTATTCCTACATTTTGTATCAAATCATCTTTATCAAATTTATGTTTATATATACTGAATATATAATAGTATATAATCTTTAAAAGAAATTTTCTTCTGAATTAAAAAAGTTTTGTCATTTCAGTTCATTCAATTAAATAAAGCAAATTTTAAAACAGTGTTATTTTTTTTAAAAACATTTTTATTAGAAATAAATTTTGATTTAAAAAAAATTTTTCTCATTGAATTAAGATTTTAATATTGAATAACTTTAAAAATTTGTTGTTTAGTTGTCAGCAGTGTAATGAACAAACAAAATTAAAAAAATAACTATAAAACCAAAAGATTTATTTCATACAATAATATTTATTATAAACTTAAATCAAATTATAAATTAAATAATAATTAAAGTTTAAAACATATTTTCTGGAAACACCTAGACAGCGCCATAAAAATAACTGTACAGGACTTCTATATAGTAATAATCAAGCTCAACTTTATATTTTCTTTAACAGTGTTATGCAGCAGCTGATTAGAAAAAATGTATAGTAACTGGAGTAAATCTAGTTATGTCATGTCAAATTTCTACTAAGGAAAGATAGTGTGTTTCTAAGTTATCATAAAGGCAACTAAAAGACGTCTGAAAGACATCCTATGTCTGGTCCAAAAGATATCTAAAAGACATAAAAGGGACTTTCTAAATTAAAAGACATTAGTATTGTATTAAATTTATTTTAAGTTTAATTTAATTTTTTTTACAATGTGCAGAAATAATGAAAAAATCCCTACGAAGATCGAACTCGGATATCTTAGGCTTGAAGCAGTGCGTCTTACTATAGATTTAGTATTTTTCAGCCGTTCAATTTTTTTTCCACAAACTTTATGATCCTACTTGTCAATGAAATGAATTCAACATAGAAAAATTCCAATAACTTTTATATTCATCAGTTTCTAAGTAGGAGAGACCGGGGCGTAATGGATCACTTCAATTTATTCAAAAGTGGTAAATTAGAATAATTTCGGTGTTTGATCAAAATAATATACTTGGTATACTGTAAGTATGTACCAAGTTTCATAGTTTTTTTTATTATTGTTAAAAATATGGTAGAAAAAGTGATTTTGACGCTCGAAAGTAAATTTTTGAAATCTTTAATTTTTTGGTACACATTTTTCAAAATTACTTGTAAAAAATTTTTCTTTATTAGGTTTTGAGTTTTAAACATTTGTTTTTAAAGAACAATTGACAATTTTTGTTTAATTCTTACGGTGTTGATAACAAATAACAAAATTTTCAACAAAAACATCCGGGGCGTAATGGATCACTCTGGCCGGGGAGTATTGGCTCGCATATTTTATTAAGAAAAACCTATTATATTTAAAATATGAATAAAATGATAACCAATTTTAACCCTTTACAAAAAAATAACTGGAGAATAGATTTTTTTAAGAAAATGGATTTTGCATTTCGCTACAACTTTTTAAAATTTGAAAATTGCATGAAAGTGTTTAAAGTTTAAATAAAATATGTTTCATTTTCAATATCCTTTGTTATAAATATACAATAGAAATCAAAGTTGTCAATACTGTAATAATATTTGATGATGTAAATTATAATTCCATTGCTGATCCATTACGCCCCGGCCCGTGGCGAAATTTCTCACCCTGCATTTTTCCAAAAACATTGTTCTAGAAAAAAAGTATAACTGATATTAGGCCGTACTTTTTTCTATTTAACAGCTGAGATGTTAGGCTAAGTATTCCACATAATTAAATTTTTATTAAAGTAAGAATGACGAAGTTAAGCAACAAAAAGTGAAAAGTGATCCATTACGCTCCGATCTCCCCTACAAGTTTAACTTAAAAAATAATATTTTCTGTTTATAAAAATTCTTCTATACTGCTACAGTCTGACTTATAGCTGAGCAGCTTGTGTATTTGGCAATTTGTATAGTACTTTACGCTTTTCAATTACTTCTTTTTGGAGTCAAAGTAGAGTCTATTTCAAAATAATTGTGTTGTAATTAGACACTAAATTACGACTATTAAAACCTATGTTGTAGGCTAAAAGGAAGTCCTTAATTTTGACACCTTTAAAAATTAAATCTGGAAGTAAAATAGCAAAACTTTCTAACACCTAAAATAATTTTTTATTATTAACAATAATAAAACTAATGACTTTTTAAAATCAAAATTTTAACCACATTTTACTTTCTCTTGATAAAATATAACATTATTTAAAGCCATAGTTGTAATTCAAGAAAGATACATTTATTATTTATTAGGCCAGTATTTATTCTTTATACAACTCATAGTTTATCAATAAGAACTCTTACTTAAGACGAGAATGAGACAAGTTTTAATATTTAAAAAATAAAACTATTTCGCCTTAAAAAATAATGTGATTGGATTTACCCAGAAAAATTATTATTTTGAGAGTTTGCATATGTGAATAAAATTTGTTTCTGAGTAAAACTAGAAAACATAAACACCCTCAAAGGTTTTTTCAGGAGTTCTAGGGGGTAAAGGGAGGATGCAATTGTTTTTGGTGGTCTTTTCGGTTTTATCGATCCAAAAACGTAAGAATATAAGGGTCTTACCTCTAAGTCACAAAATTTTTATTTTTTTGTGTGCCTGCGTGTTATTTAACAATTAATAATGGTTTATTTTCAGAACTCTGTTCCAGCTAGCTTAATTCCGACCATAAAAAATATTAAAGTTTGTCGCGAATTTCTTGTCTTCTTGTAACATGGACTAACATAATAATCGTTACAGTTACATAATATTTTTAAGGAACTTAATCTCTTTATAATTTATAAATTCTGTTATATATACAATATGATTAATAAAAGGAATGATTTTCATATTTAAGTTAATTTTTTATTTCTATTGTATGATATGAAAATTATAAATATTAGTATTAAACAAAATATGCTCTTTAAGCTTGTCATCTTTCTGTCCATAAACTAGTTGGAAATATTTCAAAATAATTGTTTTCCTTTTCATAATCTTCAAAAATGCTTTTTATTTCGGACTTGATCAACATGCAGTACAAAACTTAATTGCTATATGTATACACACAAATACTATATACCAACTTCTAAACACGACTGAGCCTTTAGACTTCACCGAAATACCAACCTTACAAATTTTATTATTTCAAAACGAAAGTTCCCAGTTTCCATTTATTTTGGTTTCATTAACTAAACTGACTGTTATTCTAAAACCAAACTCAATTTTTATGTTTTAATTTTTTATTTGAATTAGGCATTAATTTAAAAATAGGTTAAAGAATCTTGGTTATTTCACATTATAAAAATTTTGAAAGATTTCAATTTTAAGAGGTTTTTGTGAATCGAGGGGAAATTCACTTAAGAAATCACGATTTCCTTGTTTTCGAAGTCAGAAAATATTCAAGAGATTTTAGCAGTCTATAGAAATCATTGGGGTTCTCAATCGAAATCGTAGGGAGTCACAGGGGAAATCGTAGGGAGTCTCAACCGAAGTCTATACTCACAGAGCAGTTAACTCGTCAGCCGATAACTGCCGTATGAGCCCGAGTGTCCTCGAAGTGTTTATTGACAAATGATCTCGTGTTTTCGTTAAAGGTTATGTTTTATGTTTACAATGAAGTATTAATCAATCGTAAGTGGAAAAAAATTGAAAATATTTTTATAATAAATTTCATTAAAGAAAGAACGTTACATATATTTAAATCCATTACTTTTCTCGATAAACATAAATAAAGAAATAATCAGTACTTTTACAATCTCTTATTATCACAATTTTAGATAGACTGTTTAGAAAATGTATAAAAACAATTTCGTTTGTAAAAATATAGCACCTTTGATTTTGAGAAATAACAACATTTTTTAATATTTTTAATATTGAAAAAAATTCGTCTATATTAATCTTTTTTTAAATCTTAATTTCAAATTTATTTAAAAGAGCAGCAAATTTTTTATGTAGCAAATAATTTTTATTAATTAAATTCTTAACGTTTATTCTAATGACAATTAATATTCAATAAATTATGAAAAATTAAAATCAAACATTATTTATTTAAATGTGAATTTTTTTTGTGATTTCTAAAAACCGATTTTTACCTAGCTCATGCTCATCTGAAACTACATTTCGATATACTGCGTGCGAGTATGTAAGCAGTCACCGGCAGTCCCTAGAAATCGCAGGTAGTCGCGTAGAAATCTCAAGAAGTTTTAAAAATCAATATAAGAATCTTACAACGACTGCTACTAGCGATTTCTGACTTCTCAAGTGAATTTCCCCTCGTTGTGAATGACAAAAAACATAAATAAGTATAATAAAAGGTTAAAAAAATTATAATGTTGAAAAAGTTATAAATTATAATTTTTTATACTTAGCTTTTCAGAAGCAGTTAGATAATAATAAAGCATAATAATAAAATAATTTTAGTAATAAAAGAAACATAACTTAAGTCGAGTTAATAAGAAAATTTATTTATTAACATATTTTAAGTTCATATAACCGAAACAATTTGATTTCCACAACTGAACTAGTTCGGTTGAGACAACCTGTTCTTTGTTTCAATTAACCGAACTTTCTTCAATCAAACCTAGTTTAGTCAATTTGACCAAACCATTTTTTTGCGTGTGTATTTTGCTTATAACTTCAAATTTTTCACAACATTATTTGTTTTAAGCATCGCAATAGAATTCGAAATATATACAATTTTGATAGACTGCTACTGTTCATTTTATTGGTATTAGCAATGTATTGTTGAAACTTTTAACTGGGAACTTTCGTTTTGAAATAATAAAATTTGTAAGGTTGGTATTTCGGTGAAGTCTAAAGGCTCAGTCGTGTTTAGAAGTTGGTATATAGTATTTGTGTGTATACATATAGCAATTAAGTTTTGTACTGCATGTTGATCAAGTCCGAAATAAAAAGCATTTTTGAAGATTATGAAAAGGAAAACAATTATTTTGAAATATTTCCAACTAGTTTATGGACAGAAAGATGACAAGCTTAAAGAGCATATTTTGTTTAATACTAATATTTATAATTTTCATATCATACAATAGAAATAAAAAATTAACTTAAATATGAAAATCATTCCTTTTATTAATCATATTGTATATATAACAGAATTTATAAATTATAAAGAGATTAAGTTCCTTAAAAATATTATGTAACTGTAACGATTATTATGTTAGTCCATGTTACAAGAAGACAAGAAATTCGCGACAAACTTTAATATTTTTTATGGTCGGAATTAAGCTAGCTGGAACAGAGTTCTGAAAATAAACCATTATTAATTGTTAAATAACACGCAGGCACACAAAAAAATAAAAATTTTGTGACTTAGAGGTAAGACCCTTATATTCTTACGTTTTTGGATCGATAAAACCGAAAAGACCACCAAAAACAATTGCATCCTCCCTTTACCCCCTAGAACTCCTGAAAAAACCTTTGAGGGTGTTTATGTTTTCTAGTTTTACTCAGAAACAAATTTTATTCACATATGCAAACTCTCAAAATAATAATTTTTCTGGGTAAATCCAATCACATTATTTTTTAAGGCGAAATAGTTTTATTTTTTAAATATTAAAACTTGTCTCATTCTCGTCTTAAGTAAGAGTTCTTATTGATAAACTATGAGTTGTATAAAGAATAAATACTGGCCTAATAAATAATAAATGTATCTTTCTTGAATTACAACTATGGCTTTAAATAATGTTATATTTTATCAAGAGAAAGTAAAATGTGGTTAAAATTTTGATTTTAAAAAGTCATTAGTTTTATTATTGTTAATAATAAAAAATTATTTTAGGTGTTAGAAAGTTTTGCTATTTTACTTCCAGATTTAATTTTTAAAGGTGTCAAAATTAAGGACTTCCTTTTAGCCTACAACATAGGTTTTAATAGTCGTAATTTAGTGTCTAATTACAACACAATTATTTTGAAATAGACTCTACTTTGACTCCAAAAAGAAGTAATTGAAAAGCGTAAAGTACTATACAAATTGCCAAATACACAAGCTGCTCAGCTATAAGTCAGACTGTAGCAGTATAGAAGAATTTTTATAAACAGAAAATATTATTTTTTAAGTTAAACTTGTAGGGGAGATCGGAGCGTAATGGATCACTTTTCACTTTTTGTTGCTTAACTTCGTCATTCTTACTTTAATAAAAATTTAATTATGTGGAATACTTAGCCTAACATCTCAGCTGTTAAATAGAAAAAAGTACGGCCTAATATCAGTTATACTTTTTTTCTAGAACAATGTTTTTGGAAAAATGCAGGGTGAGAAATTTCGCCACGGGCCGGGGCGTAATGGATCAGCAATGGAATTATAATTTACATCATCAAATATTATTACAGTATTGACAACTTTGATTTCTATTGTATATTTATAACAAAGGATATTGAAAATGAAACATATTTTATTTAAACTTTAAACACTTTCATGCAATTTTCAAATTTTAAAAAGTTGTAGCGAAATGCAAAATCCATTTTCTTAAAAAAATCTATTCTCCAGTTATTTTTTTGTAAAGGGTTAAAATTGGTTATCATTTTATTCATATTTTAAATATAATAGGTTTTTCTTAATAAAATATGCGAGCCAATACTCCCCGGCCAGAGTGATCCATTACGCCCCGGATGTTTTTGTTGAAAATTTTGTTATTTGTTATCAACACCGTAAGAATTAAACAAAAATTGTCAATTGTTCTTTAAAAACAAATGTTTAAAACTCAAAACCTAATAAAGAAAAATTTTTTACAAGTAATTTTGAAAAATGTGTACCAAAAAATTAAAGATTTCAAAAATTTACTTTCGAGCGTCAAAATCACTTTTTCTACCATATTTTTAACAATAATAAAAAAAACTATGAAACTTGGTACATACTTACAGTATACCAAGTATATTATTTTGATCAAACACCGAAATTATTCTAATTTACCACTTTTGAATAAATTGAAGTGATCCATTACGCCCCGGTCTCTCCTACTTAGAAACTGATGAATATAAAAGTTATTGGAATTTTTCTATGTTGAATTCATTTCATTGACAAGTAGGATCATAAAGTTTGTGGAAAAAAAATTGAACGGCTGAAAAATACTAAATCTATAGTAAGACGCACTGCTTCAAGCCTAAGATATCCGAGTTCGATCTTCGTAGGGATTTTTTCATTATTTCTGCACATTGTAAAAAAAATTAAATTAAACTTAAAATAAATTTAATACAATACTAATGTCTTTTAATTTAGAAAGTCCCTTTTATGTCTTTTAGATATCTTTTGGACCAGACATAGGATGTCTTTCAGACGTCTTTTAGTTGCCTTTATGATAACTTAGAAACACACTATCTTTCCTTAGTAGAAATTTGACATGACATAACTAGATTTACTCCAGTTACTATACATTTTTTCTAATCAGCTGCTGCATAACACTGTTAAAGAAAATATAAAGTTGAGCTTGATTATTACTATATAGAAGTCCTGTACAGTTATTTTTATGGCGCTGTCTAGGTGTTTCCAGAAAATATGTTTTAAACTTTAATTATTATTTAATTTATAATTTGATTTAAGTTTATAATAAATATTATTGTATGAAATAAATCTTTTGGTTTTATAGTTATTTTTTTAATTTTGTTTGTTCATTACACTGCTGACAACTAAACAACAAATTTTTAAAGTTATTCAATATTAAAATCTTAATTCAATGAGAAAAATTTTTTTTAAATCAAAATTTATTTCTAATAAAAATGTTTTTAAAAAAAATAACACTGTTTTAAAATTTGCTTTATTTAATTGAATGAACTGAAATGACAAAACTTTTTTAATTCAGAAGAAAATTTCTTTTAAAGATTATATACTATTATATATTCAGTATATATAAACATAAATTTGATAAAGATGATTTGATACAAAATGTAGGAATAGGTGCAATAAAGTGAGGTTATGATACACATTGATGTATTGACGTTTAAAAAAATCGTATCTTTCCCCCCAAAAGATTAAAAATTTTTTCATTTTGATTTTTTTGGGTCAAAAAAATTTCTTTTTTTGAAATGCTTATTTCCAATTGAAAGAGTGCAGTGTGAAAAACCTTTCCAAAATGTACTTTGTCAAATTTTTATGTTTAATAGTTTAAAAGTTAAAAATTATTAAAATAAACAATACACCGTAACCCCCTTGATCACATGACGTGGAATGGCTCATGTATATGTAGTAATAAATAAGTTCAACTTTAGAGAGATATGCAGTACCTGTCTAGAGAGAACTGCTTTACTTGTCGGTAAAGTATGGTTCTTACTATTCAGGAATCGTCCACTGACTAGAACGTACGTGATGCCTAAGCGTGTGTTATAGTAGAGTCTACACACGGCTGTCTTGAAGCTAGGAAATTCCAAGCAAAAATGACGAGTAAAACTGTACCCTGGATTATGTTCGGGGTAACGTAAATATCACAAATCTGTTTGATTTGAAATCATAGCTGATCGTTTAAGCGAGATATCGCAAAACTAATCAAAACATTATAAATTTTATTTTCGTTTTTTTTAAGAAATGCAACTTTAGTTTTATTATTGATTTGACATTTTATATTTGACTTGGTTGGTGTGATGGTTATATTTAAATTAACCAAAAATGTCTGAAAATGATATATCGACAAACCGCCAAAAAAACCGCCCAAAAATTTGCGCTCCTTTTGGAGAAAAAATTGTTCTAAAAGAAAAAAAGTTAGAGTGGTTTGCTGTAACAGAAAAATATGTAAATTTAATCAAAAAGTATTTGAATGAGAAATTTGATCTACTAAATTCCAAGTTTCCTTTGAGTATTTGCGTTTCTTGTCGTTTGTCACTTGATGATTACGAAAAGGGTGACTTTAAAAGACTAGTACCAGTAATGCCGAGGTTTAAAACACACCTGTTCTACCAAATCTGCCCTTCAACAGGGAAACAGACGTATGTATAGAATAATTTGAACGACAATAATTAATTAAATTTATTCGAAGGAAATGTCACTTAAGCACCCATTGTTTTCCTTTCTAGGGCCGAATATTAATGATGTTAGTGAAAATGTCGTTGATATTGTAAAGCAACTGACCGTATCAGGATCTGCTATGAAAATTGCACTTCACCCTGTAAAGAAACAAATCAAAGTCTCAAGTGAAGAATTCAGCAAATTTTCAAGTTCATACAGGATCGTCAGGAAGTTTTATGAAGAAGATGGCTAATTTCGTGAGGTGTATATCAGGTAAACATTCAGTAACTTCAAAGTTAGCCGAGCACCTATCGATGAACTCTAAACTATTGTCGGATTTATACCAATACGAACTAAGGGACTTTGACGTAGAAGGTGTAAAAGATATCAAAGAAAAAAGACCCGTTGTGTATGCCAATGGCGAAAAGATAGTTTCAAGAATTATTGAACACCGGATTTTAATTGGAGATTATCATATTAAAGTTCTTGCAGATGGTGGGCAAGGTTTCTTTAAAATTTGCTTAACTTTATTTCCACACAATTACAATACCGGACAAAAAGTTGATGACGACGATGAAGCAGACGAAAATGTTGAACCGGATTATCCTGTCAAAAAACGAAGACGTTACTGTGAAGGCGCAGTAAGTGGAGAAAATGCAAAACTGACTAGTTGAAATATAAAGATTTCGACTATATCAGCAGATAGTGACATCTATTAGATGTCATTTGAACTCTTTGGTTTAGAGTTAGGTGTTACATATGATAATTACTTCGATATGGTTGTCGATAAGTAATTAATTTTTAAATTAATTTTTGATCTGAAAAAATCATCTGTGAGGACTCGAACCCCAGTTTATAGCTGCCTGTCGCGGGACCTACGCCTATCAATGCACCTTGCCAACACAGCCTGGACGTACACGCTTCTTATATTCTCAGATCAAGCCCATCACTAGTCAAGAGCTATATAGTTAATGTTAGAATTTATTCGCTGATTAAAAATTTGAAATATAAAGATTTCGACTATATCAGCAGAAAGTGACATCTATTAGATGTCATTTGAACTCTTTGCTTTAGAGTTAGGTGTTACATATGATAATTACTTCGATATGGTTGTCGATAAGTAATTAATTTTTAAATTAATTTTTGATCTGAAATAATAGATGTCACTATCTGCTGATATAGTCGAAATCTTTATATTTCAAATTTTCAATCAGCGAATAAATTCTAACATTAACTATATAGCTCTTGACTAGTGATGGGCTTGATCTGAGAATATAAGAAGCGTGTACGTCCAGGCTGTGTTGGCAAGGTGCATTGATAGGCGTAGGTCCCGCGACAGGCAGCTATGAACTGGGGTTCGAGTCCTCACAGATGCACAGTGCATTCGTTCACGCAGCTTATTTTTTCAGATCAAAAATTAATTTAAAAATTAACTACTTATCGACAACCATATCGAAGTAATTATCATATGTAACACCTAACTCTAAACCAAGGAGTTCAAATGACATCTAATAGATGTCCCTATCTGCTGATATAGTCGAAATCTTTATATTTCAAATTTTCAATCAGCGAATAAATTCTAACAAAAACTGACTAGTGTTAATCGTTTAATAATTTTGTGCTTAGTTCCAAAAATCAAGGAGACGTATGAAAACTTGGAATCTTTGTTTGAGCTGACTAAATTAAATAATATCCCGTTTAAATTCGTTGCTGACTTCAAGCTAATCTTGATGATAATTGTTCAACAAACCGCCACTGCAATGTTCCCATGTCTATATTGCTGCGTATCTCTGCGTAGTTTAAGAAATTCAAGTGAGGACGAAAAAAAATTCAACTTCAAGGAAAAAAATAGATTATTCATATTTAGAGTCACGAGAACTCAAAACATTTGGACAATAAAAAATGACTTTAAAGCATTTTGTGACGCGGGAAAAAACAAAACACTTCCTCCAAATTATCATAGCACAGTAAATGCATCGTTATTTGATGAATCTGATGATCTCTGTGTATTGGAGAAGTGTACTATTCCAGAATTACATATTCTTCAAGGATATGTTAATCACTTATTTTTGGATGTAATAGTGCGTCTTGTTGGTCGTAAAAAGGCTCTTTTATGGCCCAGAAAACTTGGGATCATCTCAAAATCATACCATGGTGAAGTATTTGAAGGGAATGATTGTAAAAAACTTTTGTCCGAGGCAGATAAATTGTTAGATCCGCAAATTTATGAAGGTCACAACCAATACGCACTTGTTCCTTTTCTATCTGCTTTAAAAGCTTTTGACAATTTAGTTAGCATTTGTTTTTCTACAAAAAAGTTAACTACGATGTATTAAGTTCTGAAACAAGCAACGTAAAAGAAGCTTATGAGGCTACCGAAATTACTGAAACTCTTAAGATACATGTACTTCTAGATCATCATGCTCAATGCTTGCAATTTTTAGGTAGGTCTGATGGCTTGGGAATTTGGCCCGAACAGGCAGGCGAAAGTGATCATCATGCTTTTCTGAAAACATGGAATAAATATAAAGTAAATTCTATGGTAGAAGGCGAGAAATCGTTTGCAACGTATGCAAACATACATCATGTAAAAAAGTTACAACTTTTTAAATAAATAAAAATAATTTTTAACTAATTTAACCGTTAATACTTAAAATTTAATGTAAAATCATTTAAATAGTAAGTTAAAATTTTCTCGTAATTATCGAAAATTATGCAATATCTCGCTTAAACAATCAGCTAGGATTTTAAATAAAACAGATTTGTAATATTTACGTCATCCCCAATACATTCCCGGGTCCAGTTATACTTGTAATTTTTGCATGGAATTTCCTAGCTTCAAGACAGTCGTGTACAGTCGGTTCTACAATGAACACGGTCGTTCGTGTTCGCTGCCGGGAACGTGTACGCGTTACATATAGTTTTGCATAGAGCGCGTACATGTTCACGATAGCGAACACGAACAACCGTGCTCACTGTAGACTCTACTTAAAAAGAGAGAACATGGTACGCGAACGTGTGACGTCACAATGTTATATAGGTGACGTCTCACATTCGCGTACCGCATGTATTTTGTTCTCGCCTATAAGTATTGTGTCCCAGAGACCCGAATTCGCTTCCCGTTACCGCTAGATATTTCTCGTATACTTATAAGTTTGTAGTGTGATAAAATAATAATATTTATTTCAGTGTTGTGCTTAATTCGTTAAAGAAGTGAATATTGTTTAATTTACAAAATTAATATTTATAAAATAAATAAATTATAATAAATTTCTTTAATTATGTAGTTTATTATACCGAATAATAAATACCAACAGTAAATATATAGTATCATATTAAATTTTAATTTATTTAATCTGATGTCTAAGTTTAACGATCTATTTACAAATTTGTGCGTGTTTAACACGAAACGTCAATATAAAGAAATTTTTGCAAGTTTTAAAAGGATTATTTTGTATAGTTTTTCTACAGGACTGTTGATCAAAAACTGTAAAATTTGACTAGACAGTAACTTGAAGAAATTTGCATGACATCACTTTATAATTTTTAGCCAGTTTAACTTTAAAGTGCCTCAACATTATCCACCGGAATTGTACAGTGCCTTTATAAACACTACAACCAATTTTTACTAAGGATTTGTCCCCGAATGTACGCGAATAAAAAAGGACGTCTTTAACCCATTTAGTCCCAAATGTCTGTATTTCTTAGAACAAGTTCGAGCTTTCCGTTCTACGAGCTAAAATTTTTCAAAACAATCGGAAAATAGGTTTTTTTTAATGGTTTGACTGTCCTCTTTCAGAATCTGAAAAGAAATTTCAAATTTATAGTAAAAAGTTATAATTGTTTAAACAAAAAAATGCCATTTTTAAAGTGTTTTTTCTTTAAAATCAGATTATTTAATCAAAATCGGTTAGGAAAAAATCCGGGATATGAAAATATCGCGTCCAAAATATTGGGACTATTAAATAGACATGATACCGAAAATAGATTTTTTTTAAATTTCAAAATGGCGCCTCAAAAATGACCGCCAAAATATTCAAATTTGGAAAAATAATTTTAAAAAATGCTACAATTATTTTTTTAAACTTTTATGCTTCATTTGAATAAAATAATGTTGCTTCATCAAAAAATATTGTTATATGTTAATTAACAATATCATAAACAATTTGAAAATTATGTGCCAAAGTGGTAACAAACATTTTTTTTAATTACATTACGCTCTCTTGTAATTAAAATGTTGCTAAAGTTTCAAACTTTAATTTAAATTTATTCAACAATATTAAAATTTTTATAAACAATTTTTATAAACAATTTTCATAGAAAAAGAAGTTTAGAGTTGAAAGAAATTTTTTTTCTCATTTTGCTTGGTTTGTCATTAGAATAAATTTTGGAAAGACAAACCTTTGTTTGTAATTGTTTAACATTTTTTTACAATATTATAAACACTCAAACCATTAAAAAAAGCTATCTTCCAATTTTTTAAAAATTGTAGCTCGTAGAACGGAAAGCTCGAACTTGTGCTAAGAAATACGGACATTCGGGACTAAATGGGTTAAAGACCCATTGGGAGGTTTACGTTTATTCTGTGTCGTATACATTAACTTCATTAAAAGTTAAACGTTGCAAATTATTACATGTTTGCAAATACAAATTAATTTTTTTTAATTATATTAACACTGAATTTTAATAAACTTTTCATTTATTTCATTAAATAAACGATGTTGGAGGGCTGCTTTATTATATTTAGAAAGCATTAAATATCTATCTAGTGGTTGGATAGCCTCCTGTATAGCCTGTCTATTCAGCAGCTGATTGTTTCTAGCGTTACATTTTTGGCCAGCTGTTCCCTGAGTTTTAGACCAGCCACTAGATTGCAAAAGAGACGTTCTGGTCTGACCGATGTCAGTGCAAGAAAATTTTTCTACATTAGGTTTATATTTCTATTTGTAATAATTATAGACAGAAAAAAATTTCTTTGTTTCAAATAACTGACTACTTGCGTATTATAAATTAAATATTCACATGAATTTTAACAAATTTAAACAATAATTAAATTCTTTTGTAAAATTTTTTTGAAATCAATCCAATTCAATAGGTGAATCTTTTAAATTTTGAATCTGAAGTTAGTCAAAAATTGATTTGATTGACATAGGTTATAAAAATGACTACATAGAAAAAACTTGGCCTTATTTTTGTTGCATCTCATTTTGAGTATTACTCAATTTGAACAAATTACTAACTTCTAGTTGCTCAAAATGAGTATTACCTGTCGATAAATATTTTCAGAATGTTAGGTTGGTAACATTTGCAGTTTTGTCATATTGTGCTATTTCATATAGTTACTGTGAAAAATATTACTTTGCATTCAGTTTGGAAAATATTTTAATCTCCTTATATTAAAAAATAAATTTATTAATTAAACGGTAACTTAAAATTTTTAATTTTAGCGCCATATTATAGCCACTTGACAGTGACGATATTTAATTTCAATAAGTTCATGAAATCAGTTTGGCACTACTGGTATGTGAATAAACATACATAACCTAAAAATTTAATTGACTTTATTGAAGAATTGTAGGTAAAAATATGTGAAATGAATATTACGTAATATCTGTTATGATATTTACGCACAGGTAATTAATATATTTTATGTTTTTATTGGGTTATTCATTATTTGATGAAAATTTACATGTATCTTTTATACTCATAATGAATATGATTGGTCTCATTATGAATGAATTTTATATAAGCTAAAAATGACAGTTCTTCTTCAGCAGACTAACAGAACAGTTTTTGCAAAGTTGGAAAGCCATGAGTTAAAAAAACACAACAAAATAATTGTCTTTAGACAATTTTTTTAAATAACTTCCCAAGCAGCACACAATGTAGCCTGAAAGTGAAGGCAATATTACATTTCATATTAGGAATATTCCAGTGTAATTTTCCACGGATCATAAAGTAATATTAAAAAGTACGTCTCACAGGAATATTCCAAAAAGCATTGAGGGAATGTTCCACGATAATATCGAAGGAATATTCCAGGATGATGTTGAGAGAATGTTCCCAGATAATGTTAAAGATATATGTTACTCTAAGATCCCTGAAACATTCCTCTGGAACATTCCGAATATGAAATGTAATATTGCGTTTATTTTCAGGCTACATACCGTGCTGCTTAAGTTTAAAAACAAATTTTGTAAAGAATTAAAAGTTGTGAAAAAATTGTTATATTTAGGAAAAGTTTTTGAATTAATTTTGCATAAGAAAATGTTCTCATCTATTTTGTTTCTCGTCATCACACTGAGCACGGAAACGTCCACGGAGAAAAATGAAAATTCAGATTTCGGACTGAATATAAAACAATTTGCATGATTTGTATTATCGTAGGAAAAAATATTAAAATTTTAGTTTTTATCCCTAAAAGTTTGGTAATGATTTTCAATTAAGATCAATGCTAAATATTTTAATAAACGCTAATAGTTTTCTTTCAACAAATGCAATCAGATTCCGTAATTAATTCATAGATGAAAAGAATTAGGTACAATTATTATTTGTATTTATTTTAATTCAGCTGCTCAATTGTTACAAACTTTGAATCAACGTTCACTTCAACGGGGACTGTTCTGTGCAAGAGTTCTTATATTCATTACCAAAAAGTTTTTAGGAATGCGAAACTCTGTGGCGCTCCTGCGTCCGCGTTTGTTCAGTTTCTTTGTTTTTTATATACACGGAAGTCTTGGTGTAGTTCGTAGTGTGCGTCGTGCCGTATTAATGGTTTTAATTCATAAAAATTTTTATTTTAAATATAACAGTGAGTGCAGTTTTGAGATAAAGTTCTAGTGTTACATTGAATTTAGAAGAATATCTAAATGAAATGTTTAATCTCATATTGAGGTTAGGTGTGTGTTTATTTTCTTTTTAGCCGGTTATGTAGTACCTAATTGTTATTATATTTTATTGAAATATTCAATTTAGGCATCTAAATGTAAAGTCTAAAATGAAATAATATGTAAAAAATAGAGAATACTTTTAATTTTAAAAATCTTCGCATTGGGATTTTAATTTAATCTGTAGATATTTAAATATAATCTCTTTCTTTACACCTTTTAAAACAAATCATTCTAGTAAAAATGAGCCGCCGGATCGTAGAAGGGCACGTAAATTTTTCTCGGCCGAAATCGAAGTCCCCTGGACATCCAAAATTCGACTTTTGAATTTAAATATCTCATGTACATATCCTTATAGGAAATTTCATTGCGCATCTTTTTTTCTTATGAAATTTTTTTGTATCTATTACCGTTTTCGAAATATAAGGGAAAAATTGTTTTTTTAAAAAACGAAATTTTAATTGTTTTTTTCACTTCAACTCGCGATTACTCAGTCAATTTTACGAAATTTTTAATGAAACAAAAACGAAATTACGCGTTATTTTATCCTACGAGTGACTAAAGAAGAAAAATGATGTTTTAATTATAAATAAAAAAGTTATTAATTTTTTATTAAGATATTGCAAAATTCGTAAACTGAAATTTTCACTAAGCGGGGAAGTTGAGCAAATTTTGAGCAACAAAAAACTTCCATCGAGAAAGTTGTTCATTTAGGTCTAAACAAGTTTTTTCCGAAAGTTACAGTTCAATTAAACAATTAGTTAACAAATGGCGAATGTTAAAAGTCGTTGGCGGCTGAACGCCCAGCGCGCGTTTCTCACCCGTATTAAGCTGCCTCTACAATTAGGAAAAAAATTGATAAACGCTCGACGCAGACGCGAAACGCGAGAAAAATACATGGTTAGCAGTTAGCAGAATGACTGGTTTAAAATGAATTCAATTAGTCATTTAGTCAACTGCCTAGGCAGTTTGCAAACTGTTCAAGACGTTTCAGGCAATTAGAAAAAAAGAAGATATATTCAAAAATCGAAATATTGTAATGAATGATATTAAAGGAAATATTGTAATTTATTAACATTTGTTATTGACATGTACAAAGTAAACAAATATAAGAAGTTATTCAAAAGAATATTGTTGTTTTCTTACATTATATAAATAAAATATTAGGGCCTTAATTTCGAAAACGATTTAACTACAAAATTCATCAAATATTATTTTAGTTTCGAAAAGTCGTTTGCAAATTTCAGCTGCGTCTTATTCATCCAGTTAATAAAATTCAATTTTCCAAACCGGCAAAAAATCAATGCAAAATAAATCGATGCTCTTGCTTTAAAGCAAAAATATTGTGTGGATCTAGGTGTCATAAGACAGCAAACTGTTCTAACAAATAATAATAAGAAATTAATTACAATATTCCCTTTAATATCATTTATTACAGTATTTAGATTTTTCAATATGTCTTCTTCTTTTTCCCATTTTGGAATAATGTGAATTACTTTACGTGTATAATAAAGAACATTTTTTTTATTTTGACTGATAAATAAGATTTTTATTATCCATTTCTAATTGCCTGAAACGTCTTGGGCAGTTTGCAAACTGCCTAGGCAGTTAACTAAATGACTAATTGAATTCATTTTAAACCAGTCATTCTGCTAACTGCCAGCGGTTGGCCAACTGCCTAGGCAGTTTGCCTACTGCCGGATTATGCTATCTGCCTACGACATATATAACATTGTGTTACGTGGGGGGAAGGGGGGTCCAAATTTCCGAAAAATAGCGTTACGTATTTTTTGAACGGCCCCTAGAACGAAAACATGTTAAGCCTACTGACGTGCCTTAAATATTTTACCATTCATTTCCTTGTTTTTTATCCTGGAGCCGCAAAGGTAGACAAGTTTGGGAATGAAATCTAAATTACTACTACTGAACTCTAAAATTTTCAATCGAATTTTTCTGCGTGTCTTTGTTCTAGAAACGTTTTTAAAACGTTTTTAGAACGTTTCATGTCCACTACACAACTACTAATTTTGTACGCCGAAGGTTGCTTAATATAGAAGCAACTTAACATATTTTCTTATTGATGTTAAAATTATTGACGCAATGCACTAAAAATCTCAACATACTAACATACTGTTAGAATGAAGATAACCGAATTTATTGAATATTAGAAGAAAAGATTCTCCGTGTAATTAATAAATTTGGTAGTAATAAATTTTTAATAATTCCGAAAATTTTGCTTGTTTAGATGTCAAGCAGGCACCGGAAGATGCATTGTGGATAAAGCACACAGAAATCAATGTCAAGCGTGTCGTTTGAAGAAATGTATGCACATGGGAATGAACAAAGATGGTGAGTTTTGTTGTTTTTAAAATATATTTCGCATATTATTGTATTGGTATTATTT
This sequence comes from Leptopilina drosophilae, assembly GCA_032873175.1. Taxonomy (NCBI): domain Eukaryota; kingdom Metazoa; phylum Arthropoda; class Insecta; order Hymenoptera; family Figitidae; genus Leptopilina; species Leptopilina drosophilae. Next base: position 35,928,862 of record CM065479.1, read on the forward strand.
TTTTAAATCAAAATAATTGTTTATTGATTTTTTTATCTTATACACTCGTATTTTTGCCTCAGTGCCGACTCCTGAATAAACATGTTTCTAGAATTATTTTTAACAATGGAAAATTTGTATTCGACTCAGATGCATATTGTACTTTTTGTAACCTTGAGAAAGAAAGCTTATATCATATCCTTTCTGCCTGCCCGGCCTGGAAACATTTATTTGAGGTAATATATAATTGCGAACTAAATAGTCTTGAGCCAGTGGACAGGTGCCTAGATGTTTTGTCGTCCAGTAATAGGACATTAATTAAAGGAATTGTAAATACTCTTATTAAGGTCATGTCTAGTCGCTTTTGAAATGTACATTTCGTCTTGTGCCTTATATTATTGGCTTTTCTACTTTTATGTACTCATATGAGTTTAAATGTATTTATTTTTTTGATAAGTGTATTTTCGCGTAAACTCCCTTGTAATCACGTAAATGTGTTAATAACAAGTGCAAAATAAATAAATAAATACATCTAGACTACCCGCCTAATGGGTTTTCTCGACAGAGGAGAGGGAAACTGTAGAAAACCTCCCACACAGCACCGAAACTTTCCTAAAAATTTATTAAAGAATTACTTGCAAATTCGAAGTATTTACTTGAAAAGTTTAGTGGAAATTTTGTAAAGATTTAAATGTCCCACTTCAATAAATGTTTAGCGTGAAAATTTCCTGAAAATTAAAAAAAAAATTTCGCCTACTGTATATAGGCGAAAATTTAATTTAAATTTTCAGGAAAGTTTTAAGTTACATTTTCGCTTATAAGAAAGAAATCGAAAATTTAATTTAAATGTTTAGGAAAGTTTTAAGTTAAATTTTTAAGAAAATTTGACTATAAACATTTATTTAAGTGGGACATTTGAATCTTTACACAATTTCCACTAAACTTTGCAAGTAAATTTTTCGAAGTTTTGCAAGTAAATCTTTAATATATTTTCAGAAAAGTTTTGGTGCTGTGTTGGCTCTCCTAAATATATAACCGGTTTATCGACAGCCGAGTTCTAATGGTGCGTACTGTATAATAATAATCGACAGTGCACATCATTATACCTCGACGTGAAACCTTCCGCTTGATAAATCACAAAAGTAGTGAGAAAATCAGCGGGCCATAGCGGACAGTAAGGGGGTACTAGACACACTGAATTGTTGCTTAACCTCGATGATCACAAGAGCGGCTGGATTCCATAAGGGCACGTAAATTTTTCTCGGCCGAAATCGAAGTCCCCTGGACACTCAAAATTCAACTTCTGAATTTAAATGTTTAAAATATATATCCTTATAGAAAATTTCATTGCCCATCTTTTTTTCTTATAAAATTTTTTTGTATCTATTACCGTTTTCGAAATATAAGGGAAAAACTGGTTTTTTAAAAAACGAAATTTTAATTGTTTTTTTCACTTCAACTCGCGATTAATCAGTCAATTTTACGAATTTCTTAATGAAACAAAAACAAAAATACGCGTTATTTTATCCTACGAGTGAATAAAAAAGAAAAATGATGTTTTAATTATAAATAAAAAAGTTATTTATTTTTTATTGAGATATTGCAAAATTCGTAAACTGAAATTTTCACTAAGCGGGGAAGTTGAGCAAATTTTGAGCAACAAAAAACTTCCACAGAGAAAGTTGTTTATTAAGGTCTAAACAAGTTTTTCCCGAAAGTTACAAGTCAATTAAACAATTAGTTAACAAATGGCGAATGTTAAAAGTCGTTGGCGGCTGAACGCCCAGCGCGCGTATTTGCTCAACTTCCCCGCTTAGTGAAAATTTCAGTTTACGAATTTTGCAATATCTCAATAAAAAATAAATAACTTTTTTATTTATAATTAAAACATCATTTTTCTTTTTTAGTCACTCGTAGGATAAAATAACGCGTATTTTCATTTTTGTTTCATTAATAAATTCGTAAAATTGACTGATTAATCGCGAGTTGAAGTGAAAAAAACAATTAAAATTTCGTTTTTTAAAAAACCAGTTTTTCCCTTATATTTCGAAAACGGTAATAGATACAAAAAAATTTTATAAGAAAAAAAGATGGGCAATGAAATTTCCTATAAGGATATGTACATGAGATATTTAAATTCGAAAGTCGAATTTTGGATGTCCAGGGGACTTCGATTTCGGCCGAAAAAAGTTTACGTGCCCTTCTACGATCCGGCGGCTCAATTGATTTCATTGATATAAGTGATTGGTAAAACATTTTGTGAAAATAGTGGTGGTGGTCCCAACCCGACCCCCATATTTTACATTGTAATTGTTTATTCTCTTCTTTCTTATTGTTCACATGAAGTGAGGATAGGTTTTGCAAGTTTGCTTTTATTTTTTCGGAATTAAAAAAAATTTTTACTAGCAATCACAGCACATATTACTTAACTTTTAATTCTCTTTTGGATAAATATTTTATTCATTGTCAGTTGTAAAATGTTTTTGACAAGGCGATATGAATTAGGAAACATACTTTTCGACATCTTTGGAAGCAGTTAAGCAGAATTTTAATTAAATAAATATTTTTTTAAAAAATGAATAAAAATGTTTGTCATTATCAGAGAAACAATATTAAAGGGTCCGATTCTCATTGGAAGACAATTATTATTCATTGTAAATAAATATTTTAATGAAAGAAACATTTTATTTAAAAATAATTTTTATAAAACTATAATTCAATGGAAATATCCTATGGCCGGTTTGCCCCACCGAAAACGGTCCGGTTTGCCCCACAGGCCCTTTTTCAGAATAAATGTTTGTCAAAAAGAAACGCTTTGCAAATCCATCAAAGTTTTTGGTGGTAAATATTCCTGAGGTGTGTACCTTCAAAACCCAAGACCTAATATTTGGAAATATTACACGATTTCCTCAAAATTTCCTTAAGAAAGAATTCGTAAAAGTGTAGAAAAAAAGTAAAAAAAAACTTTTGCTCCCAGCGTTGTACAAACAAAAGTAAAAAATGGCAAATTGAAAAAATAAGGTATACTACACATGGTTGTTTCCTTTTTCTAAAGAGCACTTTTGACAATTTCGCCGTTTCGGAAATATTGAGGGGGGTCCGGTTTGCCCCACTCTCTCCTACTAAAAATAGGGCGAAAATTAAAACAGGCAAAACCATTTCTGCTATTATATTGAAAATTTAGATACTGTTTAAGAATTTATATTTATTATCATTTCAAAAAAGGCCTTAAAATTTATTTAAATAAAGTAATAATATTAATTGAGCTGCCGGATCAAAGAAGGGCACATAAACTCGCGGCGCTGAAAAACGTTGGCCCCTGGACACTTAAAATTAAACTTTTGATTTTAAATGTTTATTATGCATATCCTTATAGAAAATTTGATTGCGCATCTTTTTTTCTAATAAAATTTTTTTCTATCTATTACCGTTATCGAAATAATAAAGAAAAACCATTTTTTTGAAAACATTAAAATTTAATTAAATGTTTCACTTCAACCCGCGATATCTCAGTCAATTTTGCATATTTTCCAATATCACAAAAACTAAATTACTCGTTGAAATATCCTGAGAATGATGAAAGAAGAAAAAAATTGTTTTAATTAAAAATAAAATTGTTATTAATTTTTTTCTAAACAATTGCAAAAATCGTGAAGTGCAATTTTCACGGGCTTCGTTTAACGGGCGAATTTTAAACAACAACAAACTTTCAGTGAGAAAAATGTTTATTGTAGTCCAAAGAAGTTTTTTGTATAGTTATATTACAATTAAATAATTAGTAACAAATTAGTGAATGTTTAAAGTTGCGCGAGCGGCTGAACGGATGGTTTGTTTTGATTTACTTAACCTCTAAAGGCGAAACAACGCTGTGACATATTCAGTCGAGCTTCTTTCAACAAAGAGGTGCGCACGTTGAGCCGCGCGTGCAACTTTAAACATTCACTAATTTGTTACTAATTATTCAATTGTAACAACAATAGTTTGTTTAAAAATTGTTTAAAAAATAGTTTAATTTTTATTCAACTTTTATTCTTTATCTGTAATCATATAAGATTTAGTAAATTGCAAAATTAGGAAAAAACTGCAACTTCTTAGGTATATTCTGGAAAAAGTTGGTAAATAATAATAATAATTTGTTCAAATAATTTTTAATAATAGAACATAAATGTCATAAAACATTATTAAGATACAGTATTTTTATTAACACATAATTATATTAGCCCAAAGAAGTTTTTTGTAAAGTTATATTACAATTGAATAATTAGTATCAAATTAGTGAATGTTTAAAGTTGCACGCGCGGCTCAACGTGCGCACCTCTTTGTTGAAAGAAGCTCGACTGAATATGTCACAGCGTTGTTTCGCCTTTAGAGGTTAAGTAAATCAAAACAAACCATCCGTTCAGCCGCTCGCGCAACTTTAAACATTCACTAATTTGTTACTAATTATTTAATTGTAATATAATTTTACAAAAAACTTCTTTGGACTACAATAAACAACTTTCTCACTGAAAGTTTGTTGTTGTTTAAAATTCGCCCGTTAAACGAAGCCCGTGAAAATTACACATCACGATTTTTGCAATTGTTTAGAAAAAAATTAATAACAATTTTATTTTTAATTATAACAATTTTTTTCTTCTTTCATCATTCTCAGGATATTTCAACGAGTAATTTAGTTTTTGTGATATTGGAAAATATGCAAAATTGACTGAGATATCGCGGGTTGAAGTGAAACATTTAATTAAATTTTAATGTTTTCAAAAAAATGGTTTTTCTTTATTATTTCGAAAACGGTAATAGATAGAAAAAAATTTTATTAAAAAAAAAGATGCGCAATCAAATTTTCTATAAGGATGTGCATAATAAACATTTAAAATCAAAAGTTTAATTTTAAGTGTCCAGGGGCCAACGTTTTTCAGCGCGGCGAGTTTATGTGCCCTTCTTTGATCCGGCAGCTCAATTCAAGTTTAACTATGTCAACATAACTTATAGATATCAATAATTTCAAAGTAAAGTTACTAATGATTCATTTATTTACCTTTTTGTTCAGAAAAAGGTCCAAAAATGTACATTTAAATTGAGTCAAAATAATTTAACAGTTCATTAGAGACTGTTGAGTTTTATTTTTATTACTGTCAGAATATGATATCTTATTTACCGTGATTAAAAAATAGGTTCTTTACACGGAAAATCTTTGTTTAAGAAAGATTACAAAATTTCTTCAGGAAATGAAGATATGGAAAACATTCTATGACTGTTTATAATTGTTTTGTATAATAAATGAAACTTTTCTCTATTTTTACGAAACTGGAAATAAATCCTTTTTAATATTTTAGGAAAAGGTATAAATGAAATTTCAGAAATAATTTCGGAGAATGTTTGAAATAATTTTATATTTCTTTCAAAAGATTTAATAGTTCTTTATAATTTTTTTGAAAGTATTCAAATTTTTTGTCAAATAAGATTTCTATTTCTGCGTTTCTGAAAATTACAAAACTGGAATAGAATCGTTTGATGCGCAGTAAGCACTACGCAAGTACATCTGTGTGAGTGGTGATTAAGACCCTAGCCTAAACTGACATAACCGGCAAACGATAATGCCCTGACTGATTGTTTATTTTCGTTTTCTCCATCACACAATTGTGACTTTTAATTTGTGAAGGTTAAAAATCAATGATAAAAGTGAAAATTTTTCTAAACATACAACTCTGTCTAGTAAGTATATGTTTCAATACTTCAAGTAGTAAGTCAAGGAGACGTTCCGAAATGAGGTAAAAAGTGTTAATTAGTTTACACTGTCAATCTATTTTTTAACCTATGAAATTTATGTATTAAAGTTAATGGTTCTTTTTTTTTAAATAATACTAAAAAAATTGGACAGAAAGTGCTTTTATAAGTTATATTTACAATTCTAGTGAAAAAGAACTTTTATGTTTATTATTATATTGACAATATTTTGCTTTAATTTAATGAAGCAAATAATAATTTACTTAAAAAGAAACGAAAAGACTGCTAATATTAAGGAAATTTATGGAGATTATTGAATTTTAAATTAAATAAAAGAAATATTTTTAGTAACACGATCATAATAAACAAAATAATAAACAAATGTAATAATGTTATTAAGTGTATATACTATTTAAGAAAATAAAATTGTTTGTCACAAATTGTTCCACTTGAATTCGTAATTTATAATAGTAAATTATTATATTGGTCAGCATTGATTTAAGGAGTGATTTTGCATATATATTTTTTAAATATTGTAATAAATAAATTTAAATAAATAAAACATTAAAATTTATATAAAAAAAATTAAAATTTATAAGTAAAATAATTACTAGCTTTTTAATTTCCTCAAAATATAAAATCTTTTCAGTCGAAAAAATTAACCTTTTCTTAATTATTTCATATTACATTTATTTTAATTTAAATTATTTAAAAAAGTTAATTTTAATAAAACCTTATTTTTTCTCACAAGTGGCTAAGAAAACGCAGGTTTAATATATAAGAGAGATTCAAAGTAACTCGTGGTATATTATATGCGTGCGTGCGAAAGCGAGTGTTATATGTATTCGTATACCCGTGTGTCTGCGCAGGTCTGTTCCTTCAGCGTAACTCAGACATTTAATTTTTTTTCTCGCGAGCCCGTATTTTTACGAAACTGCTCTTAAATTCTTATTTTGTGACGCCTGACTTTGTGCAAAATCAGAAATAGAAGTCTTCTTTCAGATCTTAATATTAAAATTACTGAACAATTTATCAAGACCTTCAAAATTTTTCTTTATTTTATCAGAAAAAACCATTAGTAATAATTCAATAGCCACTTTAACTATTTTTCTAAATTTTTTCCATATCATCATTTTCTGAAATTTCAAGGATGTATCTTTATTTTAAAAAAATACTACAACGCTAAGTCATAGTCGTTCCCCACAAAAATATATTTTTTGGTGGGCAGGTACATAAGTTACATAACTATTTGTTATTAAATATTGTTTATAACAATTTAAATAAGATATTTTTTAATCAAAAATGACAAATATTCTTTAAATAAACATAAATTAAAAAGAAAATGTGAAAAACTTTTTAGTGGAAAGGAATCAATGTTAACTATTTGTTAATTAATATTCTTTACAATAAATTAAGTAAGTTATTTTTTAATCAAAAAGGACAAATATGTTATAAATAGACTTAAATTAAAAAGAAAAAGTGCAAAAAAATTTTTAGTGCAAAGGAATCAGTGTTAACTATTTGTTAATTAATATTGCTTATAACAATTTAAATATGTCATTTTTTAATCAAAAACGACAAATACTCTTTAATTAATTTTAAATTAATTAATACTAACGATATATTCCTCACTCGCTAACGCTCGCTTGGATGACAGTTTACTTATTTCTACTTACATATGAATTTATTATTTCACAATATTAATATAATATTTAAATTTTTATTATTTATTTAATAGCATCTTTATTGTTAATATAATTATAATATAAGTAGTATATGCACCTTAATGTGAATTTTCTACAAAATGCGTATATTAAATTAATAATTTTAAATAAATAATGAAAATTGAAGCGTTGGGTGCAAGAAGGGCGTATAACAAAAAACGATAAACGGAGATATTTCAAGTTAAAGTTTTAAACTTTAATTGCCCAAAAACTGTACATTCAAATAAAAAAAAACTTTCTTTTAATTAATTAGTCTTTTATTAAGCTATCAAATGCAATTTTAAAATTAAGAGAAAGTCGCAATTAACTATTTAATAATAATGTTTTTCAAAACTAATTTATACGCCCTTTTTGCACCCAGCCACTCGCCTAACCACACAATGTTTTAGGCGTTAGTGAAATTTGAATTTTAAACTCACGATAACTTTAACTTATAAATATTTCTAGATATACTTTGTGATTTTCTTTATTTTTAAAAAATAATTAAGCCTTAAATCATTTCTAATTCTAAAAAATTGACATTTTTAATGAAAATTTTTTTAACCAAATTTTTTTAATGATGTGTCGATTTTCACTTGTTTTTACATGCAAATTCTATTTAAAAACATTTTAAATTACAAAATTATGTGACATTCACGCAGATTTTTATTCATAACATCGTCAAGAAGTCTCATATCGAAATAAATTTTTGGTGATATGAACTAGAGGATATTGTAATAATTCTCATTCAATAATATCAAAACGGGCGTTATCCGCCTAACGCCCTTCTTGCACCCAACGCTTCAATTATTAATTATTAAATAAAAGACTATTTATATTTGATTTATAATTAATACACATATATTATATCAATTAATTAATCTTAAAATTTACATTTTTAAAAAGTATATTTCGTCATCTCAATATAATTAATACATTGATTTATTTTTCTGTATTTTCCGACAAAACTTTTCAAAAATTAGAAATTCCCTTTTTGATAATTAATGAAAGCATTACTCCGCCAGTAGACTAAGTTAAGAAATTGAATTAATTTTGAAATATTTAAGTACAATTTTTCATTAAATCATTTATTTATTTTATGATAGTTCTTCAATAATTAAGATATTTGAAAAGAATTATTGTTAGAAATAAAAAAATTTTAAAGTTTCATATCAGAATTCGTGGTAAATAAGATTTTCTTTGTTTTCAAACAAATTTTACTTTTTTAAAAAAGTATAATTTACTTCAAGAAATCTAAATTTTATTAAAAGCCGAGTATTATTTAAAATGTTCCGAGCAATTATTACTCTGAGCGAAGCAACTTTCATTATGTTGTTATTACTTATTATACTTTTACTTTTAGTTTTTATTCGAAAAAGCATTTCCTATGGAACAAAATTTCAGTTACACGCATATATATCCCTTTCCCATATAGAACGTAACATTACAGTAATATGCGGTAATATTACTGTAACATTACATTAATCTTACACGCTTTATTTCTAATGATAGAATAAGTAAAAAATTCTTGTTTATTCATTAAATATATGTTTTAAAGTTATTTTTATTTACTTTACATGCTCGTGTAATAATACTAAAGTTTTAAATTAATTTTGCTTAGAAAAATTAACTGTAAGATTACTGTAAATTTATACTAAAATATTACAGTAATAGGACTGTAACGATAATAATATTAACAATAATAATAATAATAATAAGATGATCCGTAGGTTTATCTTAGCCCAATTATTGTAAAAGGAAACTAAATTGAAGGAATAACGTGTATCAATATTAAATATGCATTATTTAGGCCATAAATTCTTTTGAACACTACTCACCACGATTCGTTTTTCTATTTTATAATTATACGTGTCATTTTCTACATCAAGAAAATTAATATATCTAATAGATATAGATTTCAATATTTTGTACTAAATAAGTTAGTTTTCATAACAAAAATATAGAAACGAGAAAAATTGAATTTTTTATTAACACCAAAAAATTCAGTTTGAGGTGAGATAAAATACATGGGAATCAGGGGGAATCATCTTGTACACCCATTGAGCGATCATCTTGCCCCAAATGACACTAATTTTTAATTTGTTCGTAACTTAACCTATAAGCTTTGGTAGTCCAAAGTAACAATCAGAACACTTAATTGAAGATATACTGAAGCTATAAGTACAAGGAACTTTGAATTCCAGCTTCTGCAACAAAAGTTACCTAAGTTCAAAGTTTAGCTTTCTTTAGATCAAAACTATGAAATTTTAATTTTTTCCAATAACATTTTTTAATGACGTGTGTTATCATGACAGTTTGACTGATTCGTACACGGAAAAAGAATAGCACAAGAGATGCCCCAAACAGTAGAACAAGTCGTGTGATATTCAGCACGTCTGGTGTGCCTTTTTGGAACAACAGACATACTTTTTCTGCGCAGACGCTGTGCAAGTTGCAAAGCACAGCGCCTGCGCCGAACTAAGTATGCCTGCTGTTACAAAAAGGTACACCAGACGCGCTGAAAGCACACGACTTGTTCTACTGTTTGGGGCATCTCTTGTGCTATTCTTTTTCCGTATAGGTGTGTCATTGGGAACGTATTACTGTTTTTACCTGAACGGTAACGCTAACAGGCTCTCTAAAGTTCGAAAGGATCATCTTGCTCCAAGGGATCATCTCGTACACCTTTCCCCTACTTAAACAAACCGAGGGGTAATTGCTTGTTAAAAAGGTGTACACTCTAATACACAAAATTTTCCAACTATTACATGTATTATAGGCTATTAGATAACTAATACATGATATTACTTCTACACGGAAAAAATATTGTGCTCAATTTACATCAAGCGTTAATGTACTTTTCGCTAGACACTATTTGATGTATAAATCGTTCGTGAATCAAGAGATTCTTTCATGAAAACATGTATTCATTAAATGAATTTACTTGTTGCAAGAATAGAAAAAGATATATACGAATTTTGTTACGTGACTATTACATGACTATTACGTGAGAAATGTACACTCCAATACACAAGTAAATATCCCCTCAAAACAAACCCATATTTTCTTGTGTCAAGTAATTTTGAGCTATTGACAAATCATTTTTTTAATTTTTTTTATATAACTATTTATATACAACATATACAACCAACGTTGTTGGTTTGTAAAATGATAACTTATTTATGTATATAATAATTAACTTTAACAATTATTAAATTTTTAATGAATATTAAATCTAAAATTACAAAAAACTTAATAAGGGCTCTAAATATGACCCCCACTCTATATGCCGCTTATTCGGCCCTGCCGCAACGAACCAGGTGAGTAGCGAGAGGCAATAAGTGTGTATCACCGCCTAAATTATAAAACAACATGCTAGGATATTTTTTTAGATATTTCAAAAACTACTGAACGGATTTTCAATTTTCAAGGCTCAAATAAAAGCTGAGATTTTAAAGATTAAGTTGCTAGAGTTTAAAATTTTTCTCTAAATTTTTCGAGAATGTGCAGTCACACAAACATGGTGCACAAAAACAGACAAATTAATCAATTTTTTTTCAAAATCTTTTAGGTGATAAAATCTCTCAAAAATATCAAATAATTTTCATTTATATATCAAACGACGCAGAATTTAATTGGCTTTCAAACGATTCAAGAACCAAGTTTCTATCATTTTTCAATAATTAAGTATGTTAATTTAATTTCGGCAGCAACTTTTCGTAGCTCGCCCGTCGTTCGTACCGACAATTTCTGCCGGTAGTGTATATAATATTTCAAACCCAGTGTGCAAAGTTACAGAATAATTCTATAACTATTCCAGAACAAAAAGAACAAGTTCTGTAACTGATGAGGAACAGGCAGGTTAAAATGTCGTCCCCCTGGAGGCACAAAATAGGAACAAAAGTCTGTAACAATTCTAGAACAAAACTAGAACATTATTTTAGAACAAATATATAACAATTCTATAACAAAAACGATTTATCATAAATAATACCCAAGTAGAAATTTAATAGTTGCATAGAACAAATAAATGTTTATGAGTATGAATTAAAATATGAATAATTAATAGAATATCTTTTTTGCAATAAGTTTTTAAAAAATATTTTTTCTAACACACGCATCGAAAGTACACTATTTTCTACCTGTCAAGCGGGAGAAAAGTTGATCTTTTCCTCCCGCTGACGTCATTAGCAGGGAGGAAAAGTAACTTACCTTCTGGGTAATGTTATTAGGTGCGATGTATAAATCAAAGTATGACCATCAGTGAATCAGTTACGTGAGATACGTAAAACGATTGGCGTAACTTACGTATCTGATGTTAGTTACGTAACTTACGCATGTGATGTAAGTAACGTAACTTACGTATGTGAGGTTTGTAACGTAACTTGCGTATCTGATGTTTGTAACGTAACTTACGTATCTGATGTATGTGAAGTTACTTACGTAATTAGCTTTTTGTTTACATACATCAGTTACGTAAGACGCAATTTACGTACCTAACATTTTCATTTACATTCAAATATTTGATACATTCAACAGTTACGTAACTCACGTAAGTTACGTAACAAACTTTTTTTATTTGTATTCAACCGTTACGTAGATGTATTCAATGTTTCATCAGATATTTGTACTTTCGGTATACGTGTGTTAGAAAAAATAGTATGTGCAACTCGGGAGAAAAAATGATTTCCAACTCGTGTCTTATTTATTTAAATTAATGACTAAATTATTATTATCATTATTAATAATTATTTGAACTTATACTTTATGTAACAATATTCAGAATTATACACAGAACACTTAAAACTAAGAATAAAAAATTTCGCACGCACGGGGGATCGAAACCTAGACCTAGAAGACACAAGTCGAATACGCATACCGCATAGCCATGCAAGCTAGGAAGTGATTTTACTTCAACTTCCTTTTGAATTGTGGGACTGTTATGTGCAGCGCTAAAATTATAAATTGAAATGTAACATACTTATTAAAAAAATAACTATATATGGGGCACTGCAGGCCAAATCGGAAATTATTTTGCTTTTGCATCTCAAATTTTTTTAAAACATTTTTTTTCTTGAATTTCAAATTCAAATTTTTTCATAAAGTGGTTCAGGAGATACAGATTTATGAAAAATGACATTTTTTAAGTAAATTTTTTTATATGCTTATAACTCGGTCAAAAATTGATCAAATTATAATGAAAAGTTTTTATAGTTTTATAGTTTTTATAATGAAAAGTTTTGTTTTCACACGTAGTTTTTAATAAAAATATTAAAAAATTTTTTTTAAATAATTTACGATAAGATTTAAAAATTTTTAAAATAAAATTTCATTTTCAACAATGTATGTATCAATCAATTTTTTCAAGTTTTTTGTAAGAATCTTGCACTAAATTAACAATTTTTAAGCCTTGTCCGATATATATATGTATATATATATAAATTTTTTTATTACAAAGAATAATATATAATTATGCTACAAATAATAACAAATTTTAATTAATTAGTTAATAATAATAATTTATTATTGTATTTCTATTATATACCTATTAATTAATAATTGATAATAAATTAATTAAATATTTGATGTTATTGTTGGTGAATAATGTTTTTAAAAATTTTGAAAATTTATGCAAGCTGACAGTGAAAAATTATTTAATTTTTCACGAATCATCGATACGAGTCTTTCTAAGTATATAAATTCAATAGATTTTTTGTAATTCATGCAAAAACGCGTCTGCACTCTACACGGAAAGAAAGTTATTATATTAGTTATTATATTAGAAGTATCAAACTTTGATAAAAATTATACTATATTTAGTAAAATTATATCAAATATCGAAAACTTTTAACAAATTTTAATATAACATAACTTTACTAAATTTTATATAGGTACGTTTTGTTAAAGTTTCTCAGTAAAAAGAAAGTCTTATTTTAAAGCAGGAAAGCAGCCTTAAATTAAGATACAACATTTTTGTATCCTTTAACATTATAGCAGACAGTGCTGAATTTAAGACCGATCTTAAATTAAGATTTACTGTGTAAGTTTTGTTGAAAGCAAAATTTTCATTTGTAGCATTTTGTCCTACACTTGTAAAATACTTTTATAAAATTTAATAATAACATCTTTCCGTGTAGTGAAAATAAACACGAGTTTATAGTGAAAGAACAGTTACATTAAGTTTTTGTAACAGTGTTCTAGAACACTGTAGGAATAATGTTACTTCAAAATTCTACACTGTAAAAAATAAATCTTACTTTCAGTCTCTTTTTGACTAAAACCGTTTACATTAGAAACATTTTTAACTAAGTCTTAGCCTTGAGAGTATTATTTAAAGCCAAAAAATTGACTTAATCTGGTTTTCAGCTTAAAAATAGGCTATTTTTCAATCATTTTGGTTTTAAGATGTAAACGGTTTCAGACTTTGTTTTTTCTGTGTATAACTAATTTAGAACAAATGTTACATGTCTGTTATAGAACAGATACAGAACAACTGTTCCAGAACAAATCTAGAACCAAGTTCTAGAACGATTCTATAATAAAATTGTAACATTTGTTCTAGAACACTGTTCTTTTTTTGATCTAGAACTGTTACACTGAAAAAAAAATAGTATTGAACCAAGAAAATTTTTCTTGGTTGAAGCCAATGGTGGGATTGAATACGGCCAAGAGTATTATAGTATTGATTCAAGAAAACGATTTTCTTGACATAGTATACTTGGTAGGAGAGTATATGTTCTTGATCCAAGAAAATATGGAATCCAGTCAAGAAATTAAGTTTCACGAAAGAAATGCAGATTATATTAATTCAAGAACATTTGTGTATCAAATCAAGAAAATATTTTCTTGATTTGAGAAAATTATAAATTTCAATAAAAAAAATATTTTCTCAATTCAAAGTAAATTATTTACTTGAATCCCCCCCCCCCCTTCTCTCATCCCATGATTTCTAATACTTAGGTCAAACATTTTTATTATTTAATTAATTAACATTTATATTTTTTATTTAAATAATTAAACAATTGTTATTTTACATAATATTTACATTTAATTAATACTTATCACTAATACAACAAATATACCTTGAAAGAAAATTTTCCACGGTCGGAGGAATCGAACCCGGGTTGCACGCGTCAGAAGCCGTACCGTTGCCACTATGCCATCCAAGTCTCAATGGATAGTTTTCAAAAACTGCTATTTAAGTTGCACATCCATTTGAAGAAAAATATTTTCTTGGATCAAGAACACCGGCATTGTGTTAAGTAAAAAAAAGTTTCAAAGCAAATGAATGAAATGATTTGATTTAAGAAACACAGATTCTCCAGACAATACTTTACTATTTCGCTTAAGAACATAATATTCTTGATTCAATCCTTTTTGGTACTTCAGATAAGTAAAATATTTGATTGTAATAATAACATATTTACTTCCACCAAATACTGAATTATTAATACAAGAACTATACCCAATGCTCATAATTACTTGGCACAAGAAAATAAATTTCTCTCTTTAAATAAATATAGGATTGATTCAAGTAAATTCTGTCAAGTAAATGCATTTACTTGGTTCAATTACAATTTTTTTTCAGTGTACAGTACGTGCACACTGGGAACCGTTCCACCGACAAAAAACAATCGCAAGGAGATAGATTTTCTAATAATTTTTATTATATAAAACTTTAATTGTTCATAATATATTATACACTAATTCAATAGAGAATTTCATGAGGTTTCTATTGCTATTTTTATTATATTAAATTTCTGCCAATTTCGTAGAAAAATTCCTGTTTGAAATGTTAAACTCTTAATATCACAAAACACCCCCAGACGATTTTTATCAAAATTATATGAAAATAAAGCGTAAATTCTCTAGTTTCTATTCCCATTTGATAAATTATGGACATTTGATGGGATTAATAGAAAAAAAATTATTTAAAAAATGTGTTTGTGAAAAATTTGACAAATAGTATGAAGTTGAACCTTAACCCATTCAACTTACATTCAACTTCATACTATTTGTCAAATTTTTCAAAAACACATTTTTTAAATAATTTTTTTCTATTAATCCCATCAAATGTCCATAATATATCAAATGGAAATAGAAACTAGAGAATTTACGCTTTATTTTCATATAATTTTGATAAAAATCGTCTAGGGGTGTTTTGTGATATTAAGAGTTTAACATTTCAAACAGGAATTTCTCTACGAAATTGGCAGAAATTTAATATAATAAAAATAGCAATAGAAAGCTCAAGAAATTCTCTAGGGTAAGTGTGGGTATTATGGAGGAATTTTGTATAAGTCATACTTCCAAGTGGTTTAAAAATTATAAATGAATATATATGGTTTTGTTTTTTATTTTAAATGAATATTTAAGCTTTTTTTCTTTGAAAAAAATTGACAATGTTGTAGAAAATAGTTTTTATATTTAAATAAATAATTAAATAGAAGACTTATATGCTTGTAATCTCGCGGGACTTAGTATGACTTGAGGATATTTTCGCGTGTCAAATATCGTGGATGTATCAATTATCGCGAGGCAAATTTCGCGGATAATTTATTTATTGCTTTTTGGATTTTTGTAATAGTTACTTAATTAAAATATAGTAAATGTAGAAAAATAAAAGGAATAATAATAGTTTTTAAAAATAAAAATATAAAAATCGAAAGAATTTGATTTAAAAAATTTTATGCATTATAATAAATGGACGAATTCAATAATAGTAAACTAGTATCACATAAGAAGAAATATACTTGGTTTTATTATAATTATTTAATTAGTCCCATAATATAATATAATATAATGCTCTGATGAAATATTCTAAGGCAACTATTATCAAACATTTCTAACGAATAGTCAATTTTCTTTTGACACTATTGCTCCTTTTTTACAGATATTAAAATTTTTTTCCTTAAGTATACAGATCTCACTTACTTTAATTTTAATTTTTTATCCCTCCCATTACTCTTTATTTTCTTGCTTACATTTTATAACTGTTATAAGATTTACTAAAATTCTGAACGTTCAAATAAACGAATTTTTTGTTGTGTCTAAATGTGTTTAACACTTACTGTGCAAAATGGAAAAACAATGTTAATTACAACATTTATTTAGTTTAAAATTAATTCTTAAAAATATATGCAAAGTACTTTTATTAAAATATAAATTAAAACAAGGAAAAATAATATCGGCTAGAATTTCAACGTTTTAAACATTAGAGACACACTGCCCAGTGGGCACAAAAACATAAAACGTTCTTTAAACGTCTGTAGAACGTTTAATGTCTGCCAATTTACGTTCTAAGAACGCCCGAATGTTCCAAAAATGTTTCGGAACGTTCGGATATTCTTAGAACGTAAATTGGCAGACATTAAACGTTCTACAGACGTTTAAAGAACGTTTTATGTCTTTGTGCCCGCTGGGTGCTAATTTTACTTTCAAGGGTTATGATAGGAGCAGCGAAAATACTGTCTCCATTTTTGGGATTGTAAATATTTAATAAAAATCAGTTTTTTTTAACTGAACAAATTTTTTTTATGTAGAATAACAATAAATTTACCAAAATATAAAAAAAAGATTTATCTTTTACAGTTTTATATAATATAAAAACAATAATTTTTGACACCACTGCAGAATTGAATCTCAAACCAAGGTGAGCCATTTTGAACTTTTTTCAGACAACCAATTTAAAACATTTTTAATAAATTGATTACTAGAAAAATAATAAAAAATATGATGCATATTATAATGTATAAGTTGTCAGGTTCAAGGAGTGATTTTTTAATGTCAAAAATGTTTAATATTATTTGAAATATTCATTAAAATACAAAATACCGCCATAATACCCACATCCGCGATAATACCCACTTTTACCCTATTGAATTAGTGTATAATATATTATAAACAATTAAAGTTTTATATAATAAACATTATTAGAAAGTTTATCTCCTTGCGATTGTTTTTTGTCGGTGGAACGGTTTGAAATGAAATGCCTCATATGTAAATAAGTTTTTATAGATTTGGAGAATATAAAGGGGAAAAAAATCAAAAGAAAAAAGAGATAAACGAGGTCGAAAACGTGGAGAAAGGCAAAGACATCGAGTTGTGAGATAAAGAAATTTCGCCCACATTCGATTTAATTCTTAATGCCCTAGCGGAGTGGGAGTGAACCAGGCATATAGCTCTTCATTTCCTCTATTTCTTTGATTTTTCTCTTCCTTTTGCCACTACTTCTTGCTATATACGTTCGCTGGTAACTTTCTTATTGCCAAACTCAATATCGTAAAAGGGGATCGAGTTGGATCTCCTCACGCGAATGAAACTGTACCATGTCACCTCTCTTCACTTGCCGTAAATCGAAAAATACCGAAGTCATACTTTTACATGCTTTTTATTCTTTAAAGAGTAAAATTGCAATTTTATTCAATAAACTTTTTTCCCTTTTATTTTAATCATTTTCTATAACAGGTTACGTCAGAAACTCGACTAAAGTGCCGTTTCTTAAGCACTAGTGTTTAAAACCTTGATGATATTATCTAGATAGCTGTCTGTCTTTACCAGTCTTTACAGCGTTAAAGATAGTCACGCTTCCCAATGAAAAATTAACAACTAGCGCAGTAGCGCCGCAGTACTAGACAATGCTAGTGCTTTATGGTAAACCAGTAGTGGCAATAACACAGCTCAACAAAAAAACAAAAACTTTTTCGCCTAGATTTATATAATGATTTTTCTATTTATTATTACACTGCAAAAAGAAGTATCTTAATTAAGATGTTTTGGTAGTCATTTCTAAGATGTTATTGTAGTCACTTTTTAGTCATTTAAAATATCTTAATTTAAGATGTTTAAAGTATCTTCGTACACATTTTCCAACATATTTTTTGGGGAAAAAGTTTTGAGGTTAACTATGGGCTAATATGTAAGATATTTTATGCATCTTAGGTTTTAGTAACTTAAATTTTTTCGCATCTTACAATTCACAAGTAACTTATCGCTAAACATCTTATTGAGACAGAAACATCTTAATTTAAGATACTTTAAAAAACTTACAGAAGTATCTTACTTTTTTAAGATAGAAAATATATCTAAGACGTATAAAGCATCTTAAAAATCTGTAAGATACTTTCAAAACCATCTTATTTTAAGATGTAAGATACCATTTTTCCATCTTACATCTTATGTCAAGATATCAAATAAGATACTTATTTTTGCAGTGCAGTCTAGGTTTATTGAAAATCACTTTTTTATTGAAAATTTAGCTATTTAAATGAAGTTTTTTACTCTGGTAAACTATTACCCACGTGGAAAAGTTCCCGGAGTCTCCCGGGAGATTCTTGGGAGCAACTCCCGGCAGTCTCTTGAAGTAGTTTCCGGGAGTAACTCCTGGGAGTCTCTCTGGAATTTTTTCAGAAGATTCCAAGGAACAATTCGGGGAGATTTCCGGGGATTTTTTTTGGAAGATTCATAGCAACATTTCCGGGAGTAATTTTGTGAATTTTTGTAAAAATTCAATTAAGAATGCCAAAAATTGTATAAATATATTATATTTACATACCTTTCATATTTATTTAATAAAATAATATCTTGTAACGTTTCAACAAGTTTAAGAAATAAACTTACATTTAAATTTAAAGGGTAGAAAAATTGTGTTTGTACACGAAAAAACGTGTTACCTGGAACAGGGAAAGTATTAATGGAAATAACTAAAAATTTTGCTTATTTACTAGAGTTATAACTGTGCCATGAAAAGCTCCTTTTTAATAATACTTTTAGACACAATAGGGGAGAGATAATATTTGTTTCCAAACAACAAAAACAACATGGATTTGTTTCTCGAGTATTATATCTGTATATGTATTATAAAATCATTTAATTAACATTTAATTTAATTTAATTTAATTAATAATTAACATTATGTATCTAATTCAACTTTTTTACAATGTTTAGTAAAAACATTGCATTTTTTGCTGAACATTGTAAAAAAGTTGAATCAAAAGTGTGATTAAACGAAATAAACGCGATTATCCAACTTTGACCATCTATCCAACACTGACCAATCTCCCCTATTGTGTCTAAAAGTATTATTAAAAAGGATATAATAAAAATGTTTTTCTAAACAAAAAAAGCTTTTCATGGCACAATTATAACTCTATTAAATAAGCAAAATTTTTAGTTATTTCCATTAATACTTTCGCTGTTCCAGGTAACACGTTTTTTCATGTACAAACACAATTTTTCTACCCATTAAATTTAAATGTAAGTTTATTTCTTAAACTTGTTGAAACGTTACAAGATATTATTTTATTAAATAAATATGAAAGGTATGTAAATATAATATATTTATACAATTTTTGGCATTCTTTAGTGAATTTTTACAAAAATTCACAAAATTACTCCCGGAAATGTTGCTGGGAATCTTCCAAAAAAAATCCCCGGAAATCTCCCCGAATTGTTCCTTGGAATCTTCTGAAAAAATTCCAGAGAGACTCCCAGGAGTTACTCCCGGAAACTACTTCAAGAGACTGCCGGGAGTTGCTCCCGAGAATCTCCCGGGAGACTCCGGGAACGGAGTATGTACACGTGGGTACATAAGTGACTAGACTTTAAACCAATAAAAAAATAATTAAAATATCATTTCGTGCAGAAACAGCACAAGTCCATGATAAGTTTCATATTTACTTGTGATACTCTTGACGTATTTTAATAATTTATTCTTAAAGCAATTTTATTATTTAATAAAGAATGTTACTAATAATTATTAAAATTCAATATTTTAAATAAAATAATGTTATTAAATATTTAATAAAACTTTCATACTTTACTCGATTCAATAAATTTTCTGTGTTTTTCATTTCATTTTGTACAGAAACAGCATAAGTTTAAATGTTAATATATTTTTTTATTTCTTATATTAAGTAGATAAAAAATTAATCACATTGAATTTTTTAACTTATAGGTTAGTAGAATATAACTCAAAAAGCCGAATTAAGAAAGATCTTAACATTTACAAGAAAAACAGATTTATTGATTCCTGAAAATTTTTGACTTATGGACTTATCCTGTTTCTGCAGAAAACGTTTCATTTGGAGTTTATCGCTCGATAGTATTCATAAACACAAACGTACGAGTAACAAGGTTCACTTTTCAATTTTTCGTACTGTTTTGGAAGATATTTTTATAATATTGTTGCGAATAAGACTTACAAAAAGAAATTTTTTCAGAAGAAATTGCTTTAAATCATAAATTTTTAAAAATATGGTAAAAGCGTTCTCCTATCTACAAAAACAATCTTTTTAATTAAATATAATTTTTTCCTCATATCTGTCCATAAATCTATTGTAAAAAATATATTAAAGGTCAGGCGCAAATTTCCTGTTGACTAGTGTACTCAGTACTACACTGTAAAAAATAAATCTTACTTTCAGTCTCTTTTTGACTAAAACCGTTTACATTAGAAACATTTTTAACTAAGTCTTAGCCTTGAGAGTATTATTTAAAGCCAAAAAATTGACTTAATCTGGTTTTCAGCTTAAAAATAGGCTATTTTTCAATCATTTTGGTTTTAAGATGTAAACGGTTTCAGACTTTGTTTTTTCTGTGTAGCTTTTCAATTCTGGTACAGTACTGACTGCCGGTATAGGCGCAGCAGTGACGGAATAATGATGCAGTTCTATTTAAATATTACTCTAGTTTTTAATTATTTTTTCTAAAATCAGAAATTATAACTAATTAATAACGAAAAATATTTATGTTTATTATTGAAATAATTTTTTAGGACTAAATAGTGATCGCAAGTGTACTGATAGATGATAAATTTTATTATTTAATGAATAGAAATAATGTACATAGATAAAAAAAATATTATGCAATTATTTAGCATATTTAAAGTTCAGTTTTTCGAATTTCCGCCATTTTGAATTGTTTAATAACGACCTTACATTCAATCAGCAACATTCAGCGAGCACATAAATGTTAAATAACAATAAATAGCGCAAATAAAATTAATAAGTATATAAGAGTGCTATAGTGTACCGCTCTATAAGTACAAGTAGAGTGTGTGCGAACATAAAAAAGTTGTGCTAAATGAAAATTTTTGACTGATTCAGAACTTTTTGGATTTGATTCTTATAGTTGGCATTTCAAGCTTTAATTTAAGCCTAATTAGAGACTTCTAGCACGTCAGCATCTTTCTCTACACGTGATCAAAAAAGGCCAAAAACAAGGTTTTTTAAACTTTAAGTCCATTTTTCTCAAAATCTCGACGTGACCCAATCAGCACATATGCTTGCCACAAACTTGCATTAAGCTTGCCGTGCAAGGAGTGCAAGCTTACAGAGCAAGCTCGTGACAAGTTTGTGGCAAGTAACAAAATGTCCTATGGCTGCAAGCTTGCACTGCAATCTTGCTACAAGATTATGATAAGAGCTTGCTGCAAGCTTGTGAGGCAAGTTTTCGACAAGCTTATTTGGCAAACTTGCTACAAGCTTGTCAGATATACTTGCTACAAAGTTGCTGCAAGCTGCCGGATAAATTAAAAAACTTGACACGATGCGCAGTTGGATTCTATGGCATTTACGGCTGCGCAGTAAATTTCTTTGACACCTGGATATATTGCTGAGTGTATATTTTGAAATTTATAAGAAAATATACAGAAAAAAATTAAAATTGATTCAATTAAATTGTATATACTTGTGCAGCAAGCTTGCAATAAGCTTACTGCAAACTTACACTAGAAACTTGTATCAAGTTTGCCAAATAAGCTTGTCGAAAACTTGCCTCACAAGCTTGCAGCAAGCTCTTATCATAATCTTGTAGCAAGATTGCAGTGCATGCTTGCAGCCATAGGACATTTTATTACTTGCCACAAACTTGTCACGAGCTTGCTCTGTAAGCTTGCACACCTTGCATGGCAAGCTTAATGCAAGTTTGTGGCAAGCATATGTGCTGATTGGGCGATGGGCACTTTTGTCTGATCTTTGATTCATTTTTCGTGTCGACCAGTGAAATTAGTGGTGGCCGATGGAATAGTAACAGGTGACATGATTTTAAATATATAATATATACAATATATAAATAATTCAGTTATGTTTATTCAATATTTTATATATTTTTATAGAATTTAGGCTAGGAAAACCGATAAAATAGGGATTTTTTGATATTTAGACAAACGTGGAGCGTTAACTCCTAAATGGATTGCTGAAATCTTCTAGAATATTATTAATTAGGTTAAAATCTCGATATACATTTCAGAAAATTTTAATACACTTCAAATTTTTTGAAAAATTTTGATTATTCTCAAAAAATTGAATTTTATTACATTTAGACTAACGCAGAGACTAAACTTCTAAACGGTTATGTGATATCTTCTAGAATATTATTTATTGGGTTTATATCTCGATATATATTTCTGAAAATTTTAATGCACTCTGTATTTTTTGAAAAATTTTGATTTTTCTTAAAAAAAATTTAATTTTTTAACATTTACACAAATGCAGAGACTAAACTTCTAAAAGGTTATGTGAAATCTTCTAAAATATTATTCATTGGGTTAAAATCTCGATATATATTCCTGGAAAATTTTAAAACACTCCGAATTTTTTGAAAAATTTTGATTTTTCTCAAAAAAATTGAATTTTTTGACATTTAGATTTGTTACAATTCAAAATGCAGTGAAAAACATTGACTTAATTCGGAAATGTAATTAAACCTCAATGTGCAATATCAGCAGCTAATCTCGGGTTATATTTTTAACTGCAATATGTACTTCGAGTTGTGTAGGAGAGGAAATATTTAAAGTAAATCGTTATTAAAATTTCAATTATAAATTTTACTTAGTAAACTTTTATTTCACTAATTGTTTGGACAGTTACAAAATCTTTTACTTGGCGGAAGTTTTTGCATCATAGATGTTTTTGTTGGGATACTATATTAAAGGTCAAAAATGGGAAAAAATTTAAATTTGATTAAAATTCCCTAATGCATTCAACTTTCCAATAAGGTCATGAGTGAAGTGGATCTCCACGACATGCCATATTAGATCCGTCATTTTGAATTTCGAAAAACTGACAACGAATTCGTCATCAGCGATCCCGAAAACCCCCGAGTGACAAGTTTCAAGCGAATCCAATTTTTTTTTAATGTCCGATATATTGGATCCACCATTTTGAATTTTGAAAAACTGACATCGCATTCGTCATCAGCGACCCAGAAAACCCCCGTGTAGGGGAGACTGGGTGTAATGGATCAGAGGTGTAATGGATCTCTTGAATTTAGTCAAAAGTGGTAAATCAGAGTAATTTCGGTTTTTGATCAAAATAATGTACTTGGTATACTGTAAGTTTGCACCAAGTTTCATTGTTATTAATTTATTATTGTTAAAAATATCATAGAAAAAGTGATTTTGACGCTTGAAAGTAAATTTTTGAAGACCTTTGTTATATCTTTTTTATAATTTCCTGTAAAAAATGTTTGTTTATCAAGTTTTGAGCTTTAAACATTTGTTCCTAAAGAACAATTAATAATTTTTGTTTAAGGAGATTCTGTCGCTTGACGCGACAAAATAGTCAAAATAGTGAATAATATTTGACGATTTGACTTACTTGGTAACTTAAAAAGTTTGGCAACGCCCAAGAAGACTAGAGACAGGAGGACTAACTGCAGTACACTGAAAAAACCTAGTCTCAGAATGAGTAGCGTACGCTACTCATTTTGGGTTGCAACAAAAAATGAGACTAACTAAATTACTAACTATTTACAGAATAGTATACTTAAAAGTTTCAGTTTTTTCTAAACATGCAAATTTATCAAACTTTTTTGATATGCAGATTTACATTAAAAATAAAATTATATTTTAAACAAAAATAAGAATAATAATTTATTACAAAATTATTTAACTTTTAATTAGGGTTGGTAATGTTTTCCCTAATTATATTATTTTTCTTTCAAAAAAATTAAATTTTTGTAATTACCAAAAAAAAATTTTTTGAAAAAAAACAAAGCTAAAAAATTGTTTAAGTAATTGTTAACAACAATTTTATTTAATATTAATTGCGTTGCTTTTCTTTGTAAAAGTTTATTTCACTTAATTTTGCAAACTCAAAAAAGTGTTTTTGTTTTTAATGTCTCAAAAATATTTTAATTTCAAGAGCTTTCAATATAGATAATTTGTTTTTTATTTAATATTTATAACCATGGTAAATAAATAATTATAAAGTCGTTTTCACAATTTTCATTTGCATGTGTTCTGTGACAATTTTTCAATCGAAGAACTAGGAAACAACTTTAAATTTTTGGCATGGAGCTACCCAGATTAAAATTAAAAGAACAATTAAAAGTTAATTAATTTTCAAATAAGTTATTATTCTTATTTTTGTTTAAAATTTTATTTTATTTTTAATGTAAATCTGCATATCAAAAAAGTTTGATAAATTTGCATGTTTAGAAAAAACTGAAACTTTTAAGTATACTATTCTGTAAATAGTTAGTAATTAACAATAATAATTTGTTTAAATCTTGCTAAAACAATAATAATTATGTTTTAAATTTGCAATGGTATTTATTTTAGGTCCAGTAAATTGCAAAATTAGAAAAAAATACTCCTCTCTGTGTACAATATGTAAAAAGTTACTAATTAACAATAATAATATTAATTTGTTTAAACAAATATAAATTTAAAAATTGCACAGTATTCTTACGAATTTATAGCCTGACATTCTCCAAAAAGAAAAATTGAATTCGCTTAAAATTTACGACTTAGAGGTCACTTTGAACGTTAGTTTGTATGTAGAGTATAGTCGGAATTTTACGGTTGCGCGCAAGGACAAAAAATTCAATATCTCCTAAAGTTTCAGACCCTCCATCAATTTTTTTTTGGAAAATACTCGTGAAATAAGTGGGAATCGAATAATTATTATTTAAAAAAAAATAAAAAAGGTACTTTTAAAAAAATTGTTTATTTAAAAATTATTTTTTTAATAATTTGTTTTAAAAAAAAATTTTTTTTTCTAAAATATTTTCTTAAATTGTCTGTAAACAATAAGCATTCCCTAAAAATTTCATTAAATTTCATTCATTTTCCTTAGAGATATACCATTTTCAAAATTTCGAGAAAAAATTTAAAAACCTTGTAAATCCAAAATTTTTCAAAATCCAAATGAGGCTTTTTACAGGCATATTCCACTTCAAAATTTCGAAGTTTCAACAAAATCGAAAAACTAGTGTACAACTTTGATTTTTTAGGCATGGAGCTACCCAACACAGTATTTATTTATTTTTTTATTAAAGTCGTAACGCTTATAATTATATTAAGAAAATTTCTAAACGCAGGGAATCGAGCACCCGATTATTTATCGCAAGGAAGCGGTTTTTATGACGTAAGGGACGCAAGGTAAAACGCTTTAACCACTGAACCATCTCGGAGGTCTGAGAATCTGGGTATAAAAAAATTGCATTCAAAAAGCAGAGCAAATAGACTCTCTCTCTCTCTCTTTCTCTCTCTGACTTAATGAAACCCAAAAGAAAAGATTGTTAAAACCCCTGCGGTTCAGGGTTGCTTTATACGCTCATGCTACGTTTGGGAAATTCCTAAAAGTTATTTTTATAGTACGTTTTTAGATTTCTCGGTTTTTAATTGGTAATCACAATTACTTGAGTAGAATAAAAATTATAAAATTTACTGAAAATACAGGTATTTGTTTCCGAGGAAACATTTTCTATCTTTAGGTTAATCAATTATAAATCTGAATTCAGTCATTGTCAATGACATTATATTATAATAATATTAATAATATTTATAATTTATTATTATATTTTAAATTATTATTATTAAAAAATATTCAGCATGTTATGAACAACTCACTAATGAATCTTATTCAGCTTAATTGATAATTCTTATTTCATTAGAATTTAATCACTTAAATAAGTGTACTGAAATATTAATTATTTTTAACTTACAATCAGATATGGTTTTCTGAAAATTAGTTATTTCTGATTCAAATATAGAGAGTGATTATTAAAACAGTAAAGAGAAATGCATATCAACACAAAGTTAAATTTTCAGTTTTCTCTTAATATACTTCTGTATGTCGCTATCCTGGTTTTTCTACCTGTTCAAGGGCTTAATCGGTTACACTATACCGACTTTTTATGTTATTTGTGCAATTGGTATAGTACTTTTGGTACCTGCATATAGATAGAGCTGTAAAATTGGTTACCAAGTCTGGTTTTGCTTTGGACCAGGGAGTAAGACTACATGCGTATATTTCCCTCTTTTTTTAAATCGTAAAATATAAGCACGTAAAAAATCAAAAACATATCAAAAGTTTATGTTTGTGATTTGGCACATGTTTCTTAAAGTAAAATATTTTGTTGAAGCAGAATTTTATATGTAGGTAGAATTTAATAATATAATACTTACAATTATTAGATTTAATTATATTACAATTAATCTTTATGATTTATAAAATTATTTTGAGTAATAAAACGAATTATTTCCAAACAAATTTATTATTTTATTTTCCAGTATTTTTCTTGTATGAGAATAAAATTACAAAATTATAGCTTGTTGCATCCAAGGATGCAAAACATCATATTACAATGATGGTTTTGTTTTTTTATTTATAAAGTATATAATTAAAGTAAATTACAAAATTGTAAATATTATTTATTTACGAATTTTTCAATTGTTTCCACATAGAATAAAACACTTTGTAGTTATATACCAAAAAATTTATTCTGAACATATATAAATATTTAATTATATTATTAATATATTACTTACCACTGAAAAATATGCACTCTTGAATATATATTTTTGTATCCACATATATTTTATTAAATTTATTTTTTTAAATTTATTAATAGTTAATATTAATAATATTCTTAAAATGCACAACAATCACAAACATTAAACATAACCTTCTCAACTTGTAGATTGTTATGATTCTCTCAGTCGTCTGGGTTAGTGAGAAAGACAGAAACAAATATATTACATGTGGGCATGCGCGAAAACTATAATTTTTATTCTTACGTATAGTAAGTTCAGTCTCCTTAGTCTTACTCCCTGCTTTGGACCATGTAAAATTCTAGATTCATTCCAGATCTGGAATAACAGGCCTGCATCAGATTTGTACCCAGGAAAAAAAACCTATTAATCAGGCCTTCTAGTGAATCAGACATTTTAAAAATGCGGATTTAAGCGACTTGCTTTCATTCGGTTTCGGGAAATTTGAATCGGAATATTTTTCAGACATTTTTGAATCTGTGTTTTCCCATTGACTCCCAAGTAGAAATGTAATACTGGCATTGTACTGACCCAGTAGTGACTGGCAGTATAGCAGTACTGACTCCAGTACTAAATCAGTACTGGGAAATCCCTGGCTGGTAACGCTGTCCAGTACTGATTTTTTACCGGCAGTCAGTACTAAGTCAGTACTGAAATATCACTGGCAGAACTGCCTAATTACTGATTCGCAGATAAAATTGAACAAATTTGGAAAATGCTGTAACGCGTTCTCTAAAAGAAAATCTACCTTTAGAAGCTTATATTAATTTGTTATTTGATTATTAAAGAAGAGGGAGTAATTTATTGAGTACCAATAATTATTATTAATATTTCTGTAGTAAATAAACTTTTATGAGTATCAACAAAAATGTAAATAATTATAAAAATTCCTTTTATTGAAATAAGTTTTTTAAAAAAATGTTCTTATTTTTTTCATTAATTTAGACAATCTTATTTATTTAAATTAATTACTAAATTATTATTATTATCTATTATTATTTAAATTTATATTTTATGTAATACTGTTGAGAATTATACACTAAACACTTAGAACTAAGACGGAAAAATATCGCACGCACGGGGTATCGAACCCTAGACCTCGAGGACGCAAGTCGAATACACTAACCACACAGCCACGCAAGCTTGAAAGTATGTTTTTTTAAACTTCCTTTTGAATTATACGAAGGATATATACAGTGGTATAATAATGAATTCACTGTATAATATATTTATTTAATGAAAAATTATTATAAATATATGTTTTATATATTTACATACATTTTAACATGACATTACATATTAATTAATAAGTAAAGCATAAAAATATGGTAAAAATTATTTATTTAATTATTTATTTAAATAATAATAGAAAAATGTATATATTTTTACATTAAAAAATTTTTTTTTTTAATTTATTATTAATAACACATAATAGTAAAAATAATTAATAAATAATAATTTATTATTATTATGATATACCTATTAATTAATAATTAATAATATGTTAATTATTATTAACATAATAATAATAATAATCATAATAATAATAATAATTATTATTATTATTATTATTATTATTATTATTATTATTATTATATTGTTATTGTTATTGTTGATGAAAAATGTTTTTAAAAATCTTGGAAAATATTTTAATAGTTAATAAATCAAACGATGTTGTTATTAATAGTGGCCGGTTTAATGCCATTATAACAAAGTTTGTTTGTTTTTTATAACTCCTTCGCAGTACTGATTTGGTGTTATGCCAGTTTTTTGCCAATACTGATTTTAACACTTTTTTAACTCCGACATATTACTGATTCGGTTTTGGAGTCAGTATACTCCCAGTACTGATCAAGTTCCAAAAATCAGTACCGACGGTCAGTACTGAGTCAGTACCATTCTGGTGTTTAACTCCGTCATAACTCCGGACATTTCTACTTGGGCTAATTCGTCAATTTTATACACCCGAATAATCTACGTAGGAGAAGCTAACCTCAAATTTTTTCAATAAGCATCTTCCAATTAACAGCATAATAAAGCGAATGAGTAAAATTATTTATCAAAAGGCACTATGAAAATATAAAGTTTAATAAGAAAGTTGCGATACTGACTGAATCGTGTTAAATATTATTGAATAGAACTTTTGAAATCCATACCTAACCTAACGTGATGCGTCTCTCTTTATATTATATCAATGCGTTCCATGTGGCTTCGGTTTTTGGCGTTTTTTGTAATACGGTTAATATTATAATAAATAATGTGGAATAGTGGACAATTATGTTATCGAGTACTCAGGTTTGTGAAAATTAAGCCAGCTTAATAAAATATTTAAAGATTTTGATTTGTTGAATATTAGTGCGTTTGTATATTAGTGCGAAAAAGTTTTCGATTTCATAATACTTTTGATATTTTTCTTGTAAATATTTGAAGCAGTTTGTGCAGAAACCGCACAAGTCCATAAATCGAAATTGTTCAGGAATCAATAAAAACTGTTTTTCTTTTAAATGCGAGATTCTTTTTTAATTTTGCCTTTTCCATTATATTCTACTAACCTATAAGTTAAAAAATGAAGTATGATTAATTTTATTTTTAATCTGCCTTCGCCTTTTAAGAATGCGGATTCACGAGAGCTTTTGACCGATTGAAAACAAGTGAATAGGTTTTTGTTTCCTAGGTACTCTGGTAGTGACTTGGGTTTTGCTACCCGGGTCTTCGCATTCGGATTTTTTTTTAATCTGTAGATATTTAAATTTAATCTCTTTCTTTAAACGTTTTAAAACAAAACATTCTAGTAAAAATGGCAAAGGAGTAGTATTTAATTTTTAAAGAGATTCGACGTTTAAATATCTAAAGAGTAATAAAAATCCCCGTGAGAAGTTTTATATAATTCAAAGTATTCTAATATTTTCAGTTGCTTCATTTTTATATTTTATATTCAGTCTTAAATTGAATATTCCAATAAAAGTAAATATTTTGACAAATAAAAATAATAATGTAGGTCACTAGAAGATCTGCTCACATTATTGTCAGTATGGGACTCGGCACTAGACTTGCATTGGACTCCGCCTAGAAGCGCTTATCAATGTGTTCAGTCTGCTTTGTTCCGCGTATAAGTATGCATAAGAACGAAAACATGTTAAGTCTACTGACGTGCCTTAAATATTTTACCGTTCGTTTCCCTGTTTTTTATCCTGGAGCGGCAAAGGTAGACAAGTTTGGGAATGAAATCTAAATTACTACTACTGAACTCTAAAATTTT
Organism: Leptopilina drosophilae; assembly: GCA_032873175.1. Lineage (NCBI taxonomy): Eukaryota > Metazoa > Arthropoda > Insecta > Hymenoptera > Figitidae > Leptopilina > Leptopilina drosophilae. The sequence continues at coordinate 35,959,307 of CM065479.1, forward strand.
CAATCGCATTTTTCTGCGTGATACTTTGCAGTATGTAAATATATTTGTCAAACTATTAAATTCCTATAAGACTCAATGTTAAATGTTTAAAATCAAAAATATTTATAACTTTCTTCATAGGTATTTAGCGGTTTCAAAAATTCAACTAGACCTTTATATTAACTTTATCTAGCTGCACATCAAGTTTTATCAAAATCTGTTCTTTAATTCAACAATGGATAGAACCTCTTTATTACTTACGGTATTGATAACAAATTACAAAATTTTTAACAAAAACCTTCGGGGCGTATTGGTTCACATATTTTATTAAGAAAAACCTATTATATTTAAAATATGGATAAAATGATATCGGTATCATTTTTAACCATTTATAAAAAAATAACTGGAGAATAGATTTTTTTAAATAAATGGATTTTGCAATTCGCTACAACTTTTTAAAATTTGAAAATTGCATGCAAATGATTAAAGTTTAAATAAAATATGTTCCATTTCAAATATTCTTTGTTATAAATATACAATAGAGACCAAAATTGTTAATACCGTAATAATATTTGATGATCTAAATTATAATTTCATTGCTGATCCATTACGCCCCGGCCCGTGGCGAAATTTCTCACCCTGCATTTTTCCAAAAACATTGTTCTAGAAAAAAAGTATAACTGATATTAGGCCGTACTTTTTTTAAATTGAAAGCTGAGATGTTAAGCTAAGTGTTACACATGATGAAATTTTTATTAAAGCAAGAATAACGAAGTTAAGCAACAAAAAGTGAAAAGTGATCCATTACGCCACGGTCTCTCCTACCCGTGTATAAATTTTGCCATGGGCCCAATCAGGTACTGATTGGGATAAGTCGGTGCCTAATATGGAAACTTTGATTAGGGCCAGATCAGGATGAAACACACCGCCCGATCGGGTCCAGATGTGGAAGCCCCTAAATAGGGGCCCGATAGGGCACTGAAGTGGCCCAGAAGTTTTTTCTTTAAAGGTCCCGAATAAAATATACAAATTGTATGTTTTAATTTTATTTTTGACATTTATTTTTTTAATAAATATCAACAAAGTATCATTATGAAAGAAGATTTCGACAAGCAATATAACAACATAGTGTTGTAATAGTATTAAATTAGTAATAATAGAATGATGATAGAAAAATGAAAGCAGAATATTGTGCCTAATTTATTCAATCCTTTTTTTCACGAATTTTCCGATTACCATCCCAATCCTTGGAATAATTACTAAATATAGTTCCAATGTGGGAAAGTACTTCTTCCTCAGCCACGGCAAATTTTGTAGTAAAAACATCTGAAAAATTATAAATTCACTTTTAAATTTTCAAATAGAATTTTTAAAGTTTGTATACCAACAATAATATAAAATATTTTGTTAATTACATAATAAGTTTTTACAAAATTCAAAATCTTTGAATAAATGCTTATTTGGCATTTTTTTTAATGCCGTAAACGTTCCAATAAAATCTCTCAAAAAAATTTTTTTTAGAATAATATTTAAACATTTCCGAACTCCTGAATCTTTATTCATTGATAAATAATCAACAAAGGCTTACTGAAAAAATTTAAAAAATTTTGTAAATAATATATAGCAGCAAATGAAGGAAATTAAAATTAAACTCACAAATCGATTACTACATTCTTCGTTATAATCTAGTTCTTCATTAAACTTCAAAAAATCTTCAATTGTTGTAAACGGTAATTTCAATTTAAATGCTTCTTCAAAACCCTTTTGTCCTTTGTAGGATGTAGCTTTGTTGACTTCTAAAATTACTTTCATAACTTTTTGTTCCTCAACTACAGCATCAAGTTTATTTTGTATTTTTATAGATTCTTTCAGGATCAATTTGTACTCTACAAACATATTTTACAAAATTAATTACACCTAAACGAACTCCTATTTCTTATAAAATTATATACTCTATTTCTTATAAATTCTATTTATTATGCTCACCGGAATTCATTGTTTTCGTAGATTTCTGCAAGAATGCTGGATTATTTTCCTTCGCAAGGTTTTTTAAAGTAGACACATGTTGACTCGATTCTTTTGTGCAAAAAAAATATGTAATTAGAATTATAATAACGAATAAAATGTTTATATTAAACTTTATTTGTAATTAAGAATTGTATGTTTCTAAACATTTTTAAATAAATTTCTATTTTTTTATACTCACTCGAATCTTTTCTTAAGGTAGAAGTTAATGATTCTCTCGAAAGTAATGAGTTGTTCTGGTAAAATGCATTTGATCTCGGTTCTTCTGCACACAATGATTAAAATATTTTTTTATAAATATGTATACAATTTTTGTATTAATATTTATTCGTAATTAATAATTATTTTTTCAACAATTGTTAATAAACGTCTATTTTTTCAACTCACTGAAACTTTTTGCTGATGCGAGAGATGTCGAAAGTTCCACAGAATCTTCTTTCGATTTTTCGGTTAAAAAGCTAAAAATTTTCGATCAATATTATTTTAAAATTAATGTTATTTTATTTCTTTATTAGATTAATTTACTTGCAGTACGTTCAAATTTCATAATTTTAAAAATTCTTTAATTTTGTTAATAAAAATTTCATTAAAATACAGAAAGAGTATATAATTATAGTAAATAATTATTACTAAATCATTTACAATTTATGTCTTGACGGCCATTTTTACGTCAGCATAAAACATTAAATGTTCTGTAAAATTTAATTAAGTAAATTATTTTTGGGTAAGGAAACAATATACTCTATGCAATTTTAAATATAATAAATTCTTCCTCCGTCTGAATATTCAGCGGAGTAGTTTTTTGTTTTTTATTTTTCATCTGCGAATTTTTAACTTCAGATTCATTGTCATCGCTATCAGTTTCATCACTATCTTGCCTTTTTTCGTGGAATTTTCTTCTCTTTTGCAAGCGCTCTTTGCTTAATAAATGTGCACTGATACTTTTCGTGTTATCTATAAAAGTTCAATAGGTTTTAATATTAACAATGAATTTAAAGAGTTATATTTTATTAATTTAATTTTGTTATGATTGTGAGTAAAAAAAAGTAACCTTCAATATCGAGTAAATCAGAAACAGTTCTTGAAGAAGATGTAACTACTTTTCCTGTAAATGTTGGCACGTCTAATAATTCATCATAAGTTGATTTTATTTTGTTTTTATTTTTTTTAATTGGTGACGTATCTGCGGTGTAGGCAAATTTTTCTATTTTTAAAATATTGAGTCTTTCTACTGCTTGATCATAAGTATCTAAAAAGAAATGTGACACGGACAGTTAAAAGGGACCTACGACCCGAAAAAAAGATTTCGAGAAAAACGACTTCGAAGTTTACCAAGTTAGTTTTTTTGCACTTTTTTTTATCAATGTGCCTAAATTTGAAGTGAAATTGTGAGAAAACTAATGCAGCTAGAAAGCTGCTGTTTATTGCAATGGAAAAAGCGGCTTATTTACTCTAAGAATAAATAAAAAAGTGAAAATCGATTTTTTCGGATCGCAGGTCCCTTTTAACTGTCCGTGTTACAAATAGTTAATTTTTTAACATACATTGATAAAATTCCAGAAAAGTTAGATCAATTTTACAAAACTAATAATTTTTCTAAATTATTTTACATTAAAATCATATTATGAATAATTTTTTTTTAAAGAAAAGAAAGTAGTTTACCTGCATGGCCCACAATATTAATGCGATATTCCGGCCAGCTATCGGGGGAAACTATATTCTTCTTCACTAAGTCATGCAGAACTTTGTTTCTTTTTTCTGTATAAGGTCCTGGCATATATTAAGTTACCAATCCATCATTAACTTTGTCATAGCGAATCTATTGTAGTGGTGCTATATCAACGCAACGTGTTGTTGACTCAGGTTCATCATCGCCAATAAAATGTACTAATTGATATGGTTTTAAGGTAGGTGCTGCTGCCATGATTATATCTCTATAAGAAAATTAAACAAAAAATGTTTGAACAACAGCGCATGCTTTATACTTAATTCGAATGATTAGTTGATATATTGCGCTCATTTTAATTTTCTTTATTTAAAAATATTTAAAAAGACATTTTAATTGTTACATTATTTTGAAAAATAATAATACACGCTACAATTAATTTTAATGCTAGCATTAATTTTTAACATTCCAATTCTTATGTATTCAAAACGTAATTTTAAAAATTAAAATTCACATTAAAATTCTTTTTATAACACTTTATTATGATTACAATAAAATATTGAATAAAAATAAAATATGTATTTAAAAAAAAATAGCGATTTATAATAAGCGCGAGATTTTTTCGTACAGTTTTTCTTTTTTGAGGTTACCTGCTTTTCAGATTTTGCCGGGTAAAATTTAAAAGTTTAGTTTCTGTTAATTCAACAAATTATTACATTGTTTTTATAATTATATCATAATATAAAGTAAACATTATTTTTCCAAAAAAATTAATAAAATTAATTTAAAAACAAATTTTTTTCATAAGTCATAAAATTTCCACAGGAGTTCAGTTAATATAGAATAGCATTTTCAAAAAATTTTTCGGAAAAATCAATTACTTAACAAAATTTTTATAAAGTAAATATTTTTTATGAAAATTAGGAAAAAGTAAAGAAAATAAAATATAGAATGGAATTTGTGTCAGTTTTGTGAAGTTTCTAAAACAGGTTTTTTTAGTCGTTAAGTTTAATTTTTTATTAACAAGTTTTTTTTTGTCGTCAAGTTTAATTTTCTATTAACAGCTTTTTTACTACTTTTTCTAGTTTGAAAGCTACTTTTTGCAAATTTTTTAAAATTAATTAGCGAGTGCGAAGTCTGATGTATAATCTTGCAACAATTTTTATTCTTATTCATATAAGTTTTTATACAAGTTTCTTGTTTGTTATTTTATTTTTTTTATTTGCAAAAAGATAGCCCACGGTATAAAACCATTGAAGGGCACTATGTTATTATACAAAATAGGTCGAAGATACAGCGTAGAAATAAGTATAATTTTTGACAGCATAGTATTTGATAGCATAATCATAAAATAAACATTAAAACCAGAAATTTATCTAATGGACATGATGTATCTTAACAATGCTTTTTTTAAAATTAGTTTGCGTTATGTTGTTTAAAATTTTAAATCGACAATATGTTCAGAAGGCAAATACATCACGTTGATCATGTTACACATTGAATGAATAGGTACTGTAAAGCCAATTGCAGATCGAGATATGGGTAAAGAAAATGGTTGTTGATAGCGTGAAGTTATTCTAGGTACTCTGAAATCTATATAATTCAGAAGATTTGAGCAAGAGATGTTATCATTGAGTAGTTTAAATATAAAAATGGCTTGATTAATTAATCGTCGTTTGGCTCGAGTTAAGATATTAAAATCATTACAAAGAGTAACATAATCTGAACCAGGAAGTGGATATATATGCGTCTTGCGGAAAGTCAAATACATCAAAAACCTTTTTTGGATTTTTTCCAAAGCATCTATGTATTTTTAAAAAATTGGATTCCATATAATTTGAGCATAAATAAATTTTGATAAAACTAACGCATTGAACAAAAAAACAAGGCAATTAAGTTTCTTGAGGCACTTAGAATTTCGTATTAAACATCCCAAAGCCTTCGTTGCTTCAAATTCAACCATTTGAACGTGCAGGTTAAACGTTAATTTAGAATCAAAATGAACGCCCTGATCAAATATAGAGTCAGATCTACTTAATTTTGAATTATTTATTATAGTCATACTCGATGGTAGTCTTACTTCTTGAATAGGTAACAAGGGAACATTTTTTAAGTTAATTTTAAGCTTATTTGAAACACACCAAAATTAAAAGTTTTTGAAATTATTTTGGAGTTCAACTGCATCATCAAGACAGCTAATGCGATGAAATATTTTAAAATCATCAACGTAAAGTAGTTTGTCAATTTTAATAAAGAGTGTGACATCGTTGATAAAAATATTAAAGAGAAGCGATCCCAAAACAGATCCCTGTGGATCTCCGGAAGTAGGGATGAATAGAAAGGAGGAAAATCCATTATATTGCACAATATTGGGTCTATTAACAAGGTAGGATTGGAGAATTAATATTAAGCTATTTGGGATAGTTAAAAGGGAAAGCTTTAAAAAGAGCAGTTAATGGTCAACACTGTCAAACGCCTTCGAGAAATCAGTGTAGATTACGTCGAGTTGATAGCCAGAAGATATTGCATCGTATATACTTTGTGTAATACAAACATGGTTAGTAATTGTAGAGCGATTACTAATACACCCATTTTTATCTTTCAATGATTTTAGAGCTAACATAATGTCACGAGATGTTAAGTGAAAATCGGGAGGGTAAGTTATAGAGTTATTATTAGGATCGTTAGTGTTAGTTAAAGTAGATGGTGAATAAACGTTATTAAAATATTGTGCAAAACCGTTTACAATATCTTGTGGCGAATCGAGAGCAATACCATCCAACTTTATTGAAGAAGGTAAACGAGAAAAATTTTTTATTTCAATTAATGAATTTCCAGAAGGCGCCCGGATCAGTAATAAAGTTAGATTCAATATCATTATAGTATTTTTCTTTATTATCTCTAATTCTTTTCTTTAGACTTGAAGTAAGAAACCGTGCTTGATCATATAATCGCAGAGATTTATTTGCACGGTATTTACGAAAAATTGAATTTTTTAAATGAATGTCATTAATTATTTCTTGACTAAACCAGGGAGGATATTTACCTTTAATTATGTAATTATTACCGTATAGTGGAACATATTTTTTAAAAAGTTTTAAAATTACTTCATCAAGATATTTACACATATTATCTACTTCATCAAAAAGCTCAATAGAATCCCAATTCCAAGTTGCTAATTCAGAAAAATTTTTTGGAAAATCTCCTGCTTTGAAATTAAATCTCAGTTTAGTTTGGGGCGTTGTATTATTATTTTGCATAGATAAGAGGTTCTGTGATTTAGGTAAGAAAATAGATATGTGAAGGGCGGGGTGGTGTGAATCCTCGAAGACTAAAGGGAAGATGGAATGTAATGAAATGCAAGTAAGGTTAGAAAAGATCAAGTCCAAAATAACTTCATTACTATTTTTTACATTGTTGAACTGTTTAATATTAAAATAAGTAGTAAAATAAACTAAAGATTGAGTTCTACCATCGGGTACGGCTGCACAAGAAATTAAAGAAATGTCGAATTGCATATAATTCGGATTATTGAAATCGCCTAAAAATATTAAATGTTGTGAAAAAATATGAGCATCAGATTTTATACAATAAAAAATTGATATATAGCTTTGAACAGATATATTAGGTGTAGTGTTGAACGAGAAATCTCGTGAAGAAGACAATGAGAATAATTGAATGTTAAATCACAATCAATTGCTTTTATTGTCTTCTTCACGAGATTTCTCGTTCTTTTCGAGCGATTTCTAGCTCGAATAGGTGGAATATACAAGGCTATGATGTCGAGAGGGGAGTTAGGAAAAAAATTCTCCAAATTATGCAGTTAATTAAGGAGCATTAATTAGGAGAGAAAGTTATTGGATTTTCACATATATTCAATGTACTTTTGACCGCTACAAGAACTCTGCCTCCTCTTCTGTCAAGTCTATCATATCTATATATATGAAACACATTATTTGGAAAAATACTATGAGATTCAAGATTCTTACTTAACCACGTTTCAGTTAATACAATTACTTAAAAAAATTATAGTCTGTAAAAGATTCTAATTGGTAAGATTTAGTATTCAAACCTCTAACATTTGGGTAAAGAAGATTTATTTGGTTTGAACAATTTGACGAAATCGGACTTAAAATGAAATTATTGTTGGAATTCCTTTTATATATTTGATTTTTATATTGGTCTCGCCATTCTTGATTCTTGCATCGAATTTCATTTCGACATCCTTGTAGTCTTGTTGTTGTTTTGGAGTTTTGTCTGGAGCAAAAGTCAGCTGACTGACGAGAGGGGACTTGGCTTCTCTTAGTTTCGTTACCAAGGATAGAATTATTGTCACAGATTCTGCAGAATCGCATATCACTTTGACGGGCCTTGGAAACTAACGTGCCTGAGAAAATTTACCTAATCTTATAATTTTGAAAGAGCCAGCATCTGTAGTGGAGGTTTCCGGGAGGATTAGCTTAATTTTGGAGATTACTGTAAGAGAGTCATGCTCTTGATCAAATGATCCTGATTGGTTAATAAATTCAGACATGCCAAAAATAAGAAAACTCAATTTTCTTCTCAATTTGTCTTCGAACTCACCTAGTATTGTGTCATAAGTTTCGAATTGCATGGCGCTGTTTTCATCTGTAGAAGTTTCGGTAGGAGTAGAAGGCTGAGAGGCATCAGGGCCGCAGCACTTAGCTAAGCCAACATCAGTAATGACAGAAGTTTTTTTTGCACAACTTGGGAGGTAGGGTGTTTTACATCCAGGGCATAGGGTAGGATGAACCACTTTTCCTTTGCATAATCGACATATTATCCCCTTGGGAATCTTAAGATAAATTTTCGGCGGCATTTTTGCAATGTACACTGAAGGATAAATGTATTTTGAATGAATAGTATCACTCACAATAGTATCACTCACAAAAATGAAAAAATGTTGAAAAAAATCACTAAAGGAGGCACAAAAAAGGAAAAAATAAACTTTAGGAATATAGATGCTTATATTGTTCGCAATTAAGTATAGGCAAATGTTTTATAAAATTAGTTGAAACACTTAAAAAACTCCGCAAACGAGGGAGCGATTATAGCCACGTGTTGACAGTCAGGGCTGTATCTTTCTTTAAACATTTTTTTTTATAAAATATGTATTTATTATATTTTTAAGTAATTTAACAAATTAATAAAACCAAATATTTATAAACTAAAAAAATAATTGTAATTGTTGAGTAGACACTATCTTTCAATATCTGATAACAGTTAATGGAGAAGTGGAACACAGTAATATTTCATAGGATCTACTTTATTTTGATTAATTTTTATATTAATCATTTTTGTTTTTTACCAAATTCACATTAAACGATAATAATTGCTTACTTTTATTGCTATCTAATTGCCACATGTGCAAGTCTTTTGAATCAGAAGGATATGTAAATAGTGATTGTTTTATTTTCCAAGTATACCCTAGAAGCTCTATTCCTTCGGCAATTTTACTAATACTTTTAATTTCAAAAATTAAGCTATTTTTTAATAATACAAAATTATCCGGCGACTCAGTTCTTAAAGTATATTCTTTATACTTCAACTTGAAAATGTCTACTCCGTCAGATTTTAAAATTTGAATTTTATACGGTTTTTGTGGTTTAGGAGAATCAATCGTTTGTAATTCGTAAATTCTGCTACAAATTTGAGCCTGAGGACGATATGGAGTTCGAATGAGGCTGGTTAGTTTCCCTAAAAAACTTTCAAATGGAATAGCCGAAATTTTGATGAAATTACATCCCATGGATAGAACATCATCGGACACGTGAATTGCACAATGCATATTTAAAACTTGAATTTTTAAATAAAGTTTTCGCAATTGAACAAAAAATATTTTTAGATAAACTTTTGCATGTTGCTGATATTTTTTTAATAATCTATCACAGCACAAAATTCTACTAGCTACATGTAGCAGTAAAAAGTTTTTATACCGATTTTATTTTCAACATCACAATTGGACCGCAATATAATAGGGAAAAGCAAAACTCTGTCGCTTTCCATTTAATTAAAGATTTTAGGGATCGAGTTTTTCGCTGTAATTCACAAGGTATACATTTTCTGATCATGATAAGTCGCCTTGAAACTTCCTTTTTTGACTTCTGACCTACCTTGCCAAATCGAGAAGTGATAAACCAGTTCAATAGTAATCGTTTCATTATACCCTCGCAAAACAAATGCATATAATCTAACACGAACATTAAAATCATATTAATAAATGGTCTTATTTTTAAAAGTGGGGGCTTATAATTATGATGACGACTTTGCGATTGTTTTCGAAATGATGAGTCGGTCCTTTCTTGACATTTTATAAGCGGGAATTGTGTTACAACATTTTCTTTCCATCTTATTGCGCATATTTAACAGAAGCAAATTCCTGTATGACCCTTGTTCCTTTGATGAAAGCCCGTGCTGGGGTGTCACAAATGAAGCAGTGAATTTTTAAATGAAATTTTGAATTTGATATTTTAATGCCATTCATTAATAAGCTTTTAATATCGATAATAAAATTATCGAAAATGGCATCTATATTTGGCTTCGAATTTCCGCAATAAATCTGAACCACAAAAAGCTTATATATGTCAGGGTGATAATGTACCCTTCCTAACAATATCCTAAAACCTGTTGACTTGAGGGTCAATGCACTCCTTTAATCCTTTTTCAACTCCAAAATAGGTGAATTCTCCACTTGTACCATCTGAGTCCATCATTTCTATTATATTGTAATCTGCTGAAGAAGTACCTAAAAAAGTTTTTGAACTCTTAGGTAATTGTGGCAATAATCTTCTTATTTAAATTTTTAACATTTGGTCGATAATTTTCTGTTCCATACCTTTTGTTACAGCCATAACACGCAATTGTCTAATTCCTTCAGGTTCATCTTCTGCCATCTCTATGATTTCATCAACATACTCATCTTCTGAATCTAATAAATATAGAATAGATTCTGTTAAATCTGATGAAGCACTTACATCGAATATTTTTTCATCGAAACCTGAAAACAATTTAAATGTAAATATTTAAATAAAAAGTTATTCCATTATAGTTACTGACCATAATCTTTTTTTAAAAAAATATCTATAAAAAAATCAGGACTCGAACTAGGTCCGTAAATTTACTTCTACTCCGTAAAATTCAGTTTTTTGAATGAGGGTTCGTAATGTCCGTAATTTCATTGAAAAAAGATGAAAAGTTCGTTGATTATACGACATATTTTGCAGAATTTTAGAGAAATTAAAAATTATTGAAAAATTCAATGATTTTCAAGAGTCTTTAGAAATAATTAAATTTTTCTCTATAATTCAATTATTTTTTAAAATGTTCCTCAGTTCTATCATTTTTAATATCTACTATTTTAATAAAATTTAATTCAATTATTTTTATAAATAATAAAACTCATTGCAGAATTTGAATTATTTTTAATACAATTTTAATCAAAAATTTTTTAATAAAATTCGTCAAAAAAAAATTATTTTTAAATTTGTTAATAAAATTGCGTTTAAAAATTAATTTTAAGAATCACTTAATTAATCAATAAATTATTTACAATTGTTTTTAAATAATTTAATTTTCAAAGGAATTTAGTAATAAAAATTTATTTCGAAATGGGTTTAATTAAAAATTTTAGATTATAATTCAATATTTAAAGCATTAGCATTTTTATAAAAAAGTTTAATGGAATTTTTTTGAAATTATTTTAAGTTTTTATTTTCTATTATATATTTAATTAAAGAATTTATGAATAAATGCAATTTTTTTAAAATTAAATTGTAAACAAATGGATTTGAAAATTGGCAAAGAACTTTTTCGAAAATTATTTTAAAAAATCGATTTAAAGAGGAATTTTAGGTAAAAATTCTTGAAAATAATAATTGAATTGATAATGATTTTATCACTCGATCAAGTTTAATATTTTTTAAAAAATGTAGTAAATCGAGCACTCGGAGATATCAATATCTTATGTTTTACAGTTACAGAAAATTTTAATTTTTAGTATTCAATAAAATGTTCTCTTAGTTGACTCGGACTGGTCGAATTTCATCCTCTTGTATTTCATCGATATTTACAGAATCGTTTCCAATCGAATTTTTTGCTTCCAGTTTCTTCTCATTGTCAAAGTCATTGTCATCGTCTAAAATTTAAAAAATTTTGATTAATATTATAAGGAGAATTAAATATAATTAAATAAACAAGTATACCATACAAATCAAAGATTTAAATTAATAAATTATTTTTAGCTTTATTCTTTAAAATGTTACATAGAAATCATGCATAAATATTGTACTTCATCAAGAAGTTTGTCTCAAATTGTTTATAATATATTACACACTACAGTTACAAATAATAATATCAACTTTTTTGTATTGTACGAATATATTAATAATAATGTTTCATTATATAACCGAAACAACAATTGATTTTAATTCTAAGTTTTGAGGTTAACTTTATATGGTGAGAATATACATAAAGAAAGTTACTTACTTTGCACGAGTTCACGAATATTATTTATTTTATTTAGTGCCCGGTGCAATCTACCACATCGTGTACTTCTTTTCTTTGGCATTTTAATATAATTATAATTACATCTTTCAAAGAATAAATAATTTTCGATTTTCACAAACACTGTCAAAGGTATATAGATATATGTACAGAAGGAGCTCTAGTTTTGTTCCACCACTTCTGGCTCCAGTCTGGGCCATAAGATTTTATAAGCTAGGTCCCGATTTGGAAAGCCCGATCAGGGCCAGATAAGTAACTTGGACGAAATGTGGAAATTTCTGCACGGGTCTACATTTTGAATCAATTTTGCAAACTTTTTGAATGTTGATGTAAATTTTGATTTCTTTTTTACTATAATACATTTAATTTTTCACTATTTTGATTTGGCCATCTTGAAAGCAGAATTTCTCTATTTTAGATTTTGATAGTACAACTATTTTGCCCACCGATAGCATACTTAAGAAAGGTTTAAAAAAAGTTTTTAGATCTGAAAAAAATATTTATTTATTTATAAACGGGCTTCTAGCTAAGCCCAATCGTACAAAGTACTAGGAATAATAATAAATATAATACATCATGTAGCCGCATTGCCAAAATTATTATTATTGTGGTCACATGATTGTCTGCGCAAATGCGTAAGGAAAGAACTTAGTTTAACACCACAGAAAACGAAAAATATCAAAGTTTAAAAAAAAACTTCAGATGAAGAAAAAAAAAATGTGATCAACCATGTCTCGGTAAAAACAAAAATATTGAAAGAGAGAGAGATGATAAAGATTGTCGAAGATAAGAAAGTTTACTTCTCAAACCTCTAACATTTTGATAGCAAACCGTGAGTGTTTGAGAATCGCCGTTGACACATTCACATGTTGGAGTAGAGGAGAACATATATGACGAAACGTCAGTCTGATGCACACCAAAACACAATGTGTTTACGAGGCACGCACACTGCTCTCCGGTTTTTGACGTTGAGAGGGGATCACTATTATCAGAGCACCGCGACGATATACTATTCGAGCACTTAACTCCCCTTCCTGATGACGATTCTCCAGTTCCTTTTTCATTTTCACAATCTCGTCCAACTGCATCCTTGTGAGGTCCCAAGAAAGACGCATATTTTGCAGAAGAGGACGGTACATGTCGTCCCTTTTCGCTGACAAAAATTCTAGATGCAATTCTTTGGCTATGTCCATTGAACCACAGATCACTTTTACTGGTCTCGGGTATTTCTGCGTCTGCACAAATTTACCAATGCGGGAAATTTTTAGATTTATCAACAAATCAGGCTTAAAAAAGTTCGAAAATAGCTTAGAGGCAGCATTCGCAGTATCACCAGGATAACCGTCCTCAGGGAGGCCGAAAAGAACCAAATTACGAGAACGTGAGAGACGGTCTTGAAACTTAGACATACAGTTCCCAATGACTGAACTTGTACTTAATTCATTAAGTTTACCTTCAATCGTAGATATCCTCTGTGAGTGGTCATTGAAAAAATGTACTTATTTGTTTGGGATTTTTTTTAAAAATAGCTGCTATATTGGATTTTGTGTTAATCGAATTGCTATTTTGATCCCAGAGTCTGAAAGAGCGACCCCCAAAAACCCCTACATCTAGCCGACCTTCTTTCTTATGGCCGGTCACTGGATGGCATATGTTACAATTCGCTAGTTCGGACGACCTTTGACTGCCAAGGTCGGCAATATATACCCACTAGGTCGACGCGACAATGGTCCGACGAACTTTTCGCACCTGGGTACGCACGATTCCGTATAAACAAGCTTTAACTTCTTGATAGCTTGTTGTCTTTTAATTAGGATTCAAAGAAATGTTCAAACAAGCGATGAAGTTTAAGTTATTACATGTAAGTATTTATTTAGAATTATTTAAAAAATTTATAGTAATCTTACCCAGGCGCGAAGTGAGCAATACTGCGGGAAACTAATGCTGGACTGAACAAGACTGCTTCCACTGTTCCCAAATTTAAGCGTCTCTCGCGTTCATTGTATATAATATGAATTATTCACTGTTAATAATAATAATAATAATTTTTTACGTGGGAAGTGGAAAATCTGCTAACCCTTGGAGACCTACTTCCAAGGCAGATACCTGGAGCCCGCACTCCTAGGTTATGTGGGGGTGACCGCTCTTGTTCTGGTCGACCCACTAAAAACCACACCCTTTTGAGACATATCTCCCCTGGCGGAACTGCCGTCAAGCTTGCATCGCCAGTGGAGGTCTTCTTACTTCATTCCAGATCCGAAGTCCTTAACTAAGCGCTAGACGAAGAGGGAGGAGATCCAGTTATAATCTCCTACGTCTTCCCCGAGCTCCGAGCCGAGCAGCAGGAGTTCTCCAGTATACTCCCATCCTTCTGTTATTCTCCTTTTCCCTCATCACCGTAATGACAAAGGACTCGATTTCTCTCCATTTATCTGTATCCTGTAACATAATTGGGACCATGTTCTCGACCGTGACTTCATTGCCCACGGCCGAAAACATGGCTTCCCTGAGTTCACGCCAGTGCTTGCAGAAGAAAAGCGTGTGCTCCGCGTCGTCAATGTGTACTGCTTTATCGTCGTTTCCCGAACCGTTGCAGTACACACATTTCGCGTCTTCGTCTATTTTGAACCGACAAAAATACTGGCCAAAACAACCATGACCCGACAGAACCTGTGTGAGGTAGTAGCTCACTTTACCGTGTTGTATTTTAAACCATGTGGCGAGGTGGGGAATCAGGCGATGAGTCCATCTCTCCTACCACCTCAGAACGAGTCTTTTTCTTGACTCAGAGCGGATTAAGGCCTTCAGTCTTTCTCTTCGCTCCGGGTTGCCCACCAGATCTTTGGAAAGCTGGAAATTTTCCTGCCTTTCCATTGACAACAGGTCCAATGGTGGCAATCTAGCAAGCACCTGGAGAGCGCAGTCAGACACCGTTCTGAAGGCTGACGTTATTCTCCTTGCTGGCTCTCTCTGTGCCGAGAGGAGTCTGTCAGAGATGCTGTGGATCTTAAGGGCTGAGGCCCATACAAAGGCAGCATATAGCTGCTTTGATTGAACCACAGTCGCCACCAGTCTTCGTTTATTTTCCCTGGGACCACCGATATTGGGCATCATCCTCGAAAGGTTTCCCATGCACTCAATGGCTTTGAGCGTTGAGATGTTAATATGTTGGCCAAAACTTAAGCGTTTGTCCAACCACGCTTCCAGGTACTTAAGCGTATTTCCCCCATGCGATTTCAAATCCTCCTATCTCGATTATTGGAGTTTCATAAACTCTCCTGTTCGTGACGAGCAAAGCCTCAGTCTTCTCAAAGGCCATTTGCAGGCCCCTTCGATATAACCAGAACTCCGCCCGCCGCAGACTATCGTCAAGTTTTATTTTCAAAAGTTCTCGACACTCGTCATAACATACCAAAAGCACGTCGTCCGCGAACCCAGACATGGACGTATCTTCAGGTAAGTCCAACCTCAGAAAATCGTCATACATAACGTTCCAAATAGTTGGACCCACCCTTGATCCTTAGGGAGCTCCGCATGTCATTTCCTCTTTGATATGCCATGCATCGCTCTCATACACAACCCATCTGTCGCTAAGATAGTTTTCCACCATTCGCAGCAGATACGCCGGTACCCCTTTATATCTCATTAACTCTACACAATTATCCCATCTCGCAGAATTGAACGCGTTCTGGATGTCTATTGTAACGAGCGCGCAGAAGCCCTTTTTTCGCTCTTCTTTAACTTTTTCTTTAACTGTTTCATTAACTTTTTTCGCCTTTTCGAGAACCGCTAAAATCGCGTCTACTGTCGATCGGCCTTTCCTAAAACCAAATTGATTCTCCGATAGGCTATTTTCGCCTATCAGGATTCCCTGAAGTCGTTCCGGAATTATTCCCTCTAGAAATTTTCCCATCGTATCCAATAAACATATTGGTCTAAACGATGAGACTTTATCCAAAGGTTTATTCCCTTTTCTCAGGAGGACCACCTTCTGTGTTTTCTAGTCACTAAAGAACACTCTACTCTCAAGACATGTATTAAAGACGTCGAGAAGTAGTTCCGGATACACATCGACAACCTGCTTGAGAATATCGATGGGTATTCCGTCCCTGCCTGGCGCTTTGCCACCTCTTAACGTATTTGCCACCTTTTTAAGCTCTTCAAGAGTAAAGAGCTCGTCCTTCCGGACATCACAGGCGGTATAGTTCTCCCTGGGGCCCGATTCCATATGAGGAAACAGCGCCTTTATAATTTTTCGGACCCAGATCGGATTGTCAAGACCAGGGATTTTTTTCCTCGATACTAATTTCTTAGTAACGACTTTATAGTCTAAACCCCATGGGTCCTTTTCCGCTTCTCTGATCAGGGCCTTCCAACACGTTTTTTTGCTACCCTTCACAGCCCGCTTAAAGAGATGCCTGGCCTTATGCCACTCTTCTTGCAGCTGAAGGTCTCCTTTAGAGTGGGTGTATTTTCTTCGTGCTGCATTGCATTCTTTTCTAAGGTGGGCTAGTTCGTCGTTCTACCAGTACCGAGCTCCCTTCCTAGTTCTTTTTTGTTGGTGCCGGCGAGGCATCGAGTAATTACACTCTGCAATAATTATTCGCCTCGCCTCACGCACTTTGTCATCCACAGAAGTTGGCTTTGTCATCCAGACCAGCTCACGTATAGCTCGGCCATCAGCTAGAGACTCTGCCAACTTCTCCCTATTTAGCCGTCTGAGGTTCCAAGAGGGTCTCTTTTGACCAACATGCTGGCTTTTGTACCCTCTTCGATTTCCCTCAGCGACTATAAACTCTATGTACTAGTGGTCGCTCATGG
This sequence comes from Leptopilina drosophilae, assembly GCA_032873175.1. Taxonomy (NCBI): domain Eukaryota; kingdom Metazoa; phylum Arthropoda; class Insecta; order Hymenoptera; family Figitidae; genus Leptopilina; species Leptopilina drosophilae. Next base: position 35,976,321 of record CM065479.1, read on the forward strand.
TCGTCTCCCCCAGTACCTTCCACCCCCTCATTATGCGAGCAACGTGAGGTGACGCAATTGTCAAGTCAATGATAGACCCTGTTACCCCGCGTCTAAACGTGAACTCTCGATCCCGGTTCATCACCACTAGATCTTTGCTGCGACCATATCCGATACCAAGATTCCCCTCTTGTCTAGACGAGTCTCTTCCCATTCTGGCGACTTACTATTGAAGTCTCCCGCAATGAGGACATCCCCGCCGAAAGCCATGATGCTTTCTTCAAGAGCCTGAATCTCGTCATCGAATTTTTTAATGGGATCGTTTGGAGAAAAGTAGCAACTGTACGCGCGAACCCCTGCCACATCCACCCAAACGAACCCCATGTCAGTCTCCAGAAAGTCACCAATGGCGATGTCCGGATTTCAGACTTGGATACCTGATCTCCTTGATGCATCCTCAAACCAGACAGTGGAGTCCAGCTTCTTACACTACTCACTGAAAAGCAGTATATAAGCACTCCTCTCCCTGGCAGTCTGCATCAAGAGATCTTGCGCGACACGTCCCTTCCTGAGATTTATCTGGAGAAACCTAAGCTCTGGACTTCAGATCTACCAGCATCTTCCAGTATACCGGACAGGCCCTGCTCCCTGAAGAGTGCTTTGTGTCCTCAAACCCACGATTAGAACAGTCAATGCACCTGGCTTTGCCTGTGCATTGACCCTTCTTGTGGTCAACAAAAATTTGGTATGTTACCCCTTAAATTGCAAAATAATGAACCAAACATATCCGAAAATAAAACGCGTAGAGAAAACAAATCCGGAAACGAAATCCTTTTGAAAAATCCACAAAGGAAAAACCCAAATGTACTTTTTGCAATAAAATAGGGTTGCGACGGAAAATGTAAACGAACCGATAAAGACTTGCCTTTTAAATTTAAAAGAATGAATATGCATTGTAGACTTAGGAAGTGATTGTTCAATAATTCGAGAAAGTTTAGCTCTGGAATTAAATATAAAATTCAAAAATACAAGTCAAACATTAACAAGTTTTAAATACGCGATAGTCACTCCCATTGCCAAATCTAAAATTAAAATTTTCAATAATAATATTCTATTCAAAATGAAAGTAGTAATAGAAGAAAGTGAATTTATCATTGGGTAGTATTAATATTGAAGGTGAAAGAATTTAACAATTATTCCGAATCAAATCTCTCGAAAATAAATTTCTTGAGTAAGCACTAGATTTCGTTATGAAAATACAATATATGTATCGACAGCGCAGCTGTCCTAATACAGAAACCTGCTTTTTCTGAAAATAATTTTTTCGAAATTAATTAATAATTTCAAAATTATCAAAGAACTCAGAAAAAATTGGTTAGCATGGTGGGATACGAGCCCACGACCTTTCTATTGCCGGGAGACTGCTCTGACCACTCAAGAAATTTATTTTTGAGAGATTTGATTCGAAATAATTGTTAAATTCTTTCAGCTTTAATATTAATACTACTGAATGATAAATTCACTTTATTCAATTATATTTGCCTATGAATTTGAAAATAAGGCTTTACCATCTTCAAGAAGGAGTTTCTTCTACATTATCATGAAATAATGCAGAGAGGTATAGTATATATCAAGAAACTCGGAGGTTCTTGGGGTGCATGTAGCTCAGTGGTCAGAGCAGTCTACCGGCAATAGAAAGGTCGTGGGATCGTATCCCACCATGCTAACCAATTTTTTCTGAGTTCTTTGATAATTTTAAAATTGTTAATTAATTTCGAAAAAATGATTTTCAGAAAAAGCAGGTTTCTGTATTAGGACAGCTGCGCTGTCGATACATATATTGTATTTTCATAACGAAATCTAGTGCTTACTCATGAAATTTATTTTCGAGATATTTGATTCGGAATAATTGTTAAATTCTTTCACCTTTAATATTAAAGTAGTAATAACTACTTTAATTTTTTACTCTTTTTTTAATAATATTCTATTTAAAATTAAAGTAAAATTAAATAACTGCTTTAATTTTGGATAGAATATTATCAATGAAAATTTTAAATCTATAAGTCGAAGACAATCAATTAGCAAAAGAAGTAGTACTTGGTAGAAATATTTTTCTTAAATCCGGAACAAAAGTAATATCAGATATAACTGTTATAACATTTACCTTCGACGACTCAGTAAAATTAAATAAAACATTAGAAATAAAATTGGACAAGTACGGGTTGAACTCGAACTGCAATGGCGGGTTCCGTACATAAATATTAAAACAATACTTGCAACATTCATCAGTAAAGGGTAGAAATAAAATAAACAATTCAAAAATATATTAAAATCATTTAATAAAAAAATAATTTAAAAAAATTAATGTATTGTATATCTAATATTATAAACAATAATAAGTAGAGGAACTAATTGTGAAAATTTTGCTCCTCTATTTATTATTGTTTAGAATATTAGATGTACATTACTTTAATTTTTAATTTAATTGTTTATTTTAATTCTACCATTTACCGATGAATGTTGCAAGTATTGTTTCAATATTTCTGTACGGAACCCGCAATTGCAGTGCGAGTTAAACTCGCACTTGTCCAATTTTTCTTTAATTTTATTTTTAAATGTTTTTTAGATTTTAAATAAATTTTTTGTGATTAGACTGTAAAAATATATAGTAATAAACCCATTTTTAGTTAATTAGATCAAATAATGTGGAAATTAGAAAAAAAAAATTTTGAATTTTTGTTTAGATTTTTTAATATACTTTTTGTGATCAGACTGTAAAAATATACTAATAAACCCATTTTTAGTAAATTTAAAATTAACTAATGTAGAAATTAGAAAAAAAATTTATTCAGGGGAGAGTGGGGCAAACCGGGCCCCCTAACGGTTTTTTGACTCTTGTGTCTAAACGAATCAACCGATTTTATTTTTCGAGGGCTTGTTTGAAAGATCATTTAATTACGCAACTTTTTCCCAAAACACCTATACTTCATCTTTTATTGTTTAGTTGTTGTGTTAACCCCACCCCTGGGGTAAACCGGACCCCCCATAAGGCAAACCGGAACGTTTGGTTTTTTACTTATAATAGTGCATTTACATAATCTACAATAATAAAAATATAAAGAATCATGTAAACAATGGTTGTAGTAATGAAAATAATAATTTGGGATTGAATTTTAATTAAATAAATATTTTTTAAATGAAAAAATAAAAATGTTTGTCATTATCAGAGAAACAATATTAAAGACTCCAATTCTCATTGGAAGACAATATTCTTCATTGTAAGTAAATATTTTAATGAAAAAAACATTTTATTTAAAAATAATTTTTATGAAACTTTACTTCAATAGAAATATCCTATGGCCGGTTTGCCCCACCGAAAACGGTCCGCTTTGCCCCACAGGCCCATTTTGAGAATAAATGTTTGTCAAAAAGAAACGCTTTGCAAATTCATCAAAGTTTTTGGTGGTAAATATTCCTGAGGTGTGTACCTTCAAATCCCAAGATCTATCACTGCAAAAATAAGTATCTTATTTGATATCTTAACATAAGATGTAAGATGGAAAAATAGTATCTTACATCTTAAAATAAGATGTTTTCGAAAGTATCTTACAGATTTTTAAGATGCTTTATACGTCTTAGATATTTTTTCTATCTTAAAAAAGTAGGATACTTCTGCAAGTTTTTTAAAGCATCTTAAATTAAGGGGGGAAACTCGTGTAAAATTGAATTTTTTTACACGTTTTTTTTGCTTCAAAAATTAGTTTACCATCTGTAGAATATGATCCTACATTGTTAATCCAAAATTCGAAGTATAAATGTCGCTATAGCATACATAAGTGTAAAACCTCAAATGCTTCGAAACGCATTTCAAACGATGCGCGCGAGATCGCTCTATTTTTTTGCTTCTTTGGCAGTAAAATATTATGAATTGTCAATAGAATGTAAGTGATAGTAAAGAAGAGGAAGGCATATTATATGGTCCTGGTATAGCCGACTGAGCGTTAAAATCTGTAAGTCCCTTTAAACACTACTTTTTTGTAACAAAAACTTTAAACGCGTTTTTCTCAAAACATGTTTTTTCGCGCTCTGTGCAATGTAGCTCAGCCAATTTTCAACTGATTTTCATGAAACTTACCAGAAATCTTCCTTAACTTACTAGCTATGACTTGACGAGCTGCTTTTTTTAAAAAAAAATTTTTAAACATTGTTATTTTTAATTATTTATATAAAAATATGTGATTTTTTTTCAAAAAGGTCCCAAATTTTCAATTATTTTTTTTTCAATTATCTCTTCGTCAACTACAGCGTATTTGTGTATTTTAACGATTAAAATTTGGTTTTTTGATTTTAGTTGAGATTTGAGACCTGTAGGTTGCACAGCGATAAACCAAAGATTTAACTTCAAGCGCCTGTAACGCCGCCATTTTGAAATATTTTTAATGGAAAAAAATAATTTAAAAAGCTTATATCGTATACTTTAGGATGTGCTTTATATAAATTCAATAAACTTTACCAAATTTGTGTAAAAAATTCTTGAAAAAACGTGCGTTTACACGAGTTTCCCCCCTTAAGATGTTTTTGTCTCAATAAGATGTTTAGCGATAAGATACTTGTCAATTGTAAGATGCGAAAAAAATTTAAGTTACTAAAACCTAAGATGCATAAAATATCTTACATATAAGTCCATAGATAACCTCAAAACTTTTTCCCACAAAAATATGTTGGAAAGTGTGTACGAAGATATTTTAAACATCTTAAATTAAGATATTTGAAATGACTAAATAGTGACTACAAGAACATCTTAGAAATGACTACCAAAACATCTTAATTAAGATACTTCTTTTTACAGTGTAATATTTGGAAATATTACACGATTTCCTCAGAATCTTCTTAAGAAAAATCAGGCAGAGAAGCAGGCGCAACGCGCCTACATCATAGGGTTTCGTGGCCTAAAATGACAAAAATTATGATAATGATAATGAATGAATAAAAAAAATAAATAATAATTTACTTAGAAATTTTTTTTTGAATTAATTGTTTAAAAATTTTAATGAAGTAATTGGTTCTTTTAGTACTTTCGAGTATTTACATGTCGCATATGTTTTCAATGAAAATATGGAATACTCTATAAATCTGAATCAGCGATAAGTATGCCACTATTTCAATTAGCGTATATGCACTGTGAATTAGTGAAATTTCACTGATTAATTAGCGCAAATACGCTGATTAAAATTAGTGGCATACTTATCTCTGAGAATCAGTGAAATTTCGCTGATTCATATTTAGAGAGTAGGAGTGATTTAAAATATATTATCAAAAAGTATAACTTTAACAAATTAAGAATTTAATAATTTATTTTTAGCAATATACAAAAATTGTAGAACTATGTAGATTACCCATTACCATTACCCTAACAACAGTTGTTATGACAACCATTACCATAGTAACGGTTGACATGGCAACGGTTGTTATGTCAAACATTAACATAGCAATGGTTACCATGGCAACGGCTGTTATGACAACCATTACCATAGCAACGGTTGCCATGGCAACGGTTATTATGGCAAACATTAACATAGCAACGGTTGCCATGACAACGATTGTTAAGACGTAAGACTTAAGACCTTCGTATACCGAAGTTGCCATGGCAACGGTTGTTAAGACGTAAGACTTAAGACTTAGGACTTAAGACCTTCTTATACCGAAGTTGTCATGGCAACGGTTGTTAAGACGTAAGACTTAAGACTTAGAACTTAAGACCTTCTTATACCGAAGTTAAGTCTTAGGGCATAAGAACTTAAGAAAAACTTAAGACTTAAGACTGAATACTTAAGACGTAAAAACTACGGACGGACACCGAAGTCTCGCTATAAGGGTTTTGGCCCTTGGCCACGAAACCCTAAAAACTCGTAAAAGTGTAGAAAAAAACTAAAAAAAACTTTTGCTCCCAGCGTTGCACAAACAAATGTAAAAAATATCAAATTGAAAAAATAAGGTATACCGTAAACCGGGTCTATAAGGAACACCGGGGCTACAAGGAACAAAACTCTGTGTTCGGGTGGAGTTGAAGTTATCGGGGCCGTGTATAAATAAATTGTGTTACTTGCTTTTGAAAAATTGTTGCTGGGGTAACTGCCAATACTATTCAATGCAATAATTGCGACTATTAATAATTTTGTGAACAGTAGTAGCTTGTAAGTGAGTAATTGTGTTTTAGTGAAATTTCAAACTTGGGAAACATTTGATTGCCGAGGTAAGTTGTTCCTATTTTAACTTCTCAAAGTAATTTTTTTTATTAAAGGGATTTATTATGGGAAGTTTTATTGAGTTCACTAAGTAATAAATACGTTTATTTTGTATTTACAGTAAGATTTACGAGAAAAAAATCAAAATTCACAAACGGCGGGTATATAAGGAACACAATTATTTCTTCTGAATTGTTAAAGTGTGTTTCCAAAACGTAAGTTTTTCGTAATTTCGTTTGTTTTTTATCACCTAATTTGGTTTTTAGTGTTCAAAGATGGTTCGAAATTGTAAAAGAGTGTTGGTACCGACAAGTCACAAAAAACGACCAGTTATCATCATCGACCTCAACTGATGATACCAGCAACGTTTAGTTTTGTTTTTACATTTGTTTTATATTCTGTGTTTACTTTCGATCAATAAAAAATAATTTCTTTAACTTTAAATACGTTTTCCAATAGTTTTACCGCCTTGTTCCTTATAGCCCCATTTTGTAATTTCAAAAAAATTCGTCTTTTTCGTATTTTTTGCTTAAAATTCTAGCTTTCATCAAAACAATTCTTTAACCCTTCAAAGTGCTCGCCAAGATCAAGAAAAGAAAAAAAATTAAGGCAATATTTCAATAAAAAAAAAGTTGCAAGACTTTAAAGCTGAAATCTGTTCCTTATAGCCCCAGATTACGGTACTACACATGGTTGTTTCAAATTTCTAAATAACACTTTTGACAATTTCTCCATTTCGGAAATATTGAGGGGGCTCCGATTTACTCCACTCTCCCCTAAAAAAAATTTTTTTTTCATTTTTTTTAGATTTTTTGTGATCAGACTGTAAAAATGTACTAATAAACCCATTTTTAGTTAATTAGATCAAATAAGGGTCATTCCAGCGAAAATCGTCTAGAGCTGGTTGCTCGATGATTTTAAAAAATGCTGTAATTAATATATAATATTCTGCAATACAATTAGATTATCCTTTGGTGGTTTATAGCTCCAAATATATTTTACATTCATTTAAATAATTTTTTTAAATTTCTAATTGGTTATGAAGTCTAACATAACCCACTTTTCAAAAACTCAGTATAAATAACTAAAAACAGAATAAAAATACTGCTTTTCATTTTAAATATATATGTTTTTACTAAATTCATCTAAATAAACGAAAATTATTTTAAAATATCTTACCAGAACATTTAAATCAGTATTTTTTTTGTACTTGCACAGTATAATAAACATCATTTTCTTTTTCTTATATCTTCTGTGGAGAAAAAGGAATCTTCACGAAACCTTTTAGACTGTATTTGTTTTAAAATTATAAATTTATTTTAATTGAAATTTCCTTGGGCACTCTACTCATTAATTATTTAATAAATATGAAAAATTATATAAATTTAACCTGATTTTCATTGAATTTTAGTTTTTATGACTAGACTGAAGTTTGTTTTCTTTAAACGAACGATAAGATGATGAACTTCAGTCTAGTCATAAAAACTAAAATTCAATGAAAATCAGGTTAAATTTATATAATTTTTCATATTTATTAAATAATTAAAGAGTAGAGGTCCCAAGGAAATTTCAATTAAAATAAATTTATAATTTTAAAACAAATACAGTCTAAAAGGTTTCGTGAAGATTCCTTTTTCTCCACAGAAGATATAAGAAAAAGAAAATGATGTTTATTATACTGTGCAAGTACAAAAAAAATACTGATTTAAATGTTCTGGTGAGTTATTTTCAAATAATTTTCGTTTATTTAAATGAATTTAGCAAAAACATATATATTTAAAATAAAAAGCAGTATTTTTATTCTGGTTTTAATTATTTATACTCAGTTTTCGAAAAGTGGGTTATGTTAGACTTCATAACCAATTAGAAATTTAAAAAAATTATTTAAATGAATGTAAAATATATTTGGAGCTATAAACCACCAAAGGATAATCTAATTGTATTGCAGAATATTATATATTAATTACAGCATTTTTTAAAATCATCGAGCAACCAGCTCTAGACGATTTTCGCTGGAATGACCCATAATGTAAAAATTTAAAAAATTTTTTTAGTTTTTTCTTGACAACGCTATGGCCATTATTACATAGCAAGTTCTCTATATTTTTCCTGTAATATTCGCGTTAAAATACACCGGTATGCCAAATTTTAACCCTCTACGTTGAATAGTTTAGAAGTTAAAGGGACAGTATTGAACGGTCACTTTTTCTGCATTTTTGGCCAAAAATCTTGTTATGTTTTCGTGCCGGTTTATTGCCGGCACACCACCGGCGACGTACCGTGCCAGTGAAATTTAGACACTGGCCCGGTGCCGGTATTTCTGCCGGCTTGGAGCCGGCCCGGTCAACAATGATAACCCGGGAAATATCCGCCCCGGTGCCGGTAAACTACCGGCTCGATACCGGGCCGGTAGTAAAAAAAAAATTATTTTGTTACCTTTCTGCCGGTTTTATGCTGGCACGGTGTCAGATTAGTATATTTTATTAACAACACATTTTTACATATATTAAACGTTAAACAATATTATTTATTAATTAATTTAATTGTAAACACTAAATAGAATACTGAAACATATGAATTATTATTAATTGTTAACAAAAAATCTGAAGACATGAGGAATTGAACTCATGACCCTCGGGCTGCAAAGTCGACGCCGCATCCGCTAACCTAAACCTGCTTATGAAAAGTGAATGGAAAGTTTATATATGAAGTGTGATACCAGGACTAATTACAAAATGTTCTAAATTAATAGAAAAAACCTTTTCAAAAAGACAGTTTGAATAATGTAATGTCAAAGTTAATAATTATAATAACATTTGTTAATGTCATTATACGTTGGGTTTAAGGCTACAGAAAAACCGCTGGGATTGTACCGGCCCGGTTGATTTGAACTCTACAGTAGTATATATCTATGTAGTTTATCCCACTAAATCCAAATTTGAAGTCAATATATAATTCAAAAAACGACTCAAAAAACCAAATTAAAATCGAAAAAAAATTTATAACACTATAGTATTATTTTTTCATGAATTTTTTCACGCTGAGACAGAATTAGATATCAAAATTAAGAGAATTGAAAAAATTTTGAGATAAATTCAAAAACCGATGAAAAAGCGATTTAAAATGAAGAAAGAAATTTTTTTGCTATGATGCTATACTAACTATACTAATATGTATTTTAAATTTTGAGCCATTTTGAAATTTCTTTTTTTTGTATTTTTTGAGACCTAATATTTGGAAACATTACACGATTTCCTTAGAATTTCTTTAAGAAAGAATTCGTAAAAGTGTAGAAAAAAACTAAAAAAAACTTTTGCTCCCAGCGTTGCACAAACAAAAGTAAAATATGTCAAATTGAAAAAATAAGGTTTACTACACATCGTTGTTTCAAATTTCTAAATAGCACTTTTGCCATTTCGGAAATATTGAGGGGGGTCCGGTATACCCCACTCTCAAAATTTATAATAATACTTATTATATTATATTATTGTATAATTATTATAGTATTTAATAATAATAGTAATAATAATATTAACACACTGAGAGAAACGAATAGTCAGATTTTGATGTTAAAAAGATGATGTTACACGATACTATCATTATGTTACTGCCAACCATCACAGATGCTAAACAAATATAGTTATGCTACCCCGTTTTACCAAGATGTTACTCTTGATGATATTGATGGTAACGGTAACTATCTAGATAGCTGTCTGTATACGTAGCAATTAAAGATTGTCACCCTAACCACACATATGTTACCCACTACTATAAATTTCTCTCCGCGCAATAATGTTTAAGTAATATAAATTAATAAATATAATTATTAAATATTAAATAATTTATAAATATTTACATTTAATATTGTTTAGTGCACACGGTAATAAATACAGTCGACTCTCGATAATTCGAAGTTGAAATGCCAGTCTGACTTCGAATTATCGAAAAATTAGAATTATCGAATTTCGAATTAAAATCATAAATTTATAGAAAACTGCAAATATTTTGAATTATCGAATGTAAATTTTTTTATTTAAAGATTTAACAATATTATAGTATACAAGAAATAAGAATTTTACGAAACAATTTTATGTGTTTTTGAAATAACTCGTTATTTTCGTCTGAATCTTATTTTGTCGAATTCCCATGAACAAGGTAAATTCTTCTAATGTCTGCAATGCAAATGAAACAGAGTCGGAAACATTCTCTTGGTTTTCAATAAATAATTTAAATTTTTTAATACAATCTGATGCCTGTGAAACTGTAGGGATTTTTTTATTTTTTATTACATCTGATTCTTCTTCATCGGAAGACTCATCTGAGCAAATTTTCTTATTCAAAAGTTCAGCAAAAATCTCATTATCAGTCATACTTCCGAACGTAAATAAATTTTCATCAACATTCAAATACTCATTATATGACACCTTTTTCGTTAACTCTGGCCAGTAATTGTCAATACATATATCGTTTTCCAATAAATTTGTTTCAGTCTCCACGTATGGAAAGAATCCAGCCTTAGCAAAGCAATTACTTATTGTTTCTTGTTCTACCTTCTGCCAAGCATTTTTTAGAAATCTACTAGCGACTAGATAATCTACTTTGAAATTTTTATTGGAATTCATCGATGCTAAAAGATTCATAACAATTTGTTGTCTATAAAAATGTTTTAAATTCTTAATGATTCCTTCATCCATAGGCTGTACAATGGAAGTCATATTTGGAGGGAAAAATATTACTTTAATATTTCGCAAATAAGAATTTTTTTATGTGCAGAGCAATTATCAATGAAAAGTAGTATAGTCCTGTTTTTTTCATACGTTCGATCTAGATCTAAAAGCCATTGTTCGAAAATGAGAGAAGTCATCCACGCCTTTGATTTAGACAGATACTGAATGGGTTTACTTTTTACGCTTCGATAACATCTTGGATTTTTAGATTTCCCTATAAGTAGCAATGGAAGTTTTTCAGATCCATCCTAGAAACACACATCATTTAGCTAAAAAGAGCAAAATAATTTATCCTTTAAGTACATTTGATATGTTTAAAAACTTACCATATTTGCACCTACGAGAATCGTTACACGTTCTTTGCTTTTTTTTCCACCAAAGCAAGGGTCTCCTTTGAATGTGAACGTTTCACTTGGTAAACATTTGAAAAAAGACCCGTCTCGTCAACATTAAAAATATTCTGTGGTTCATATTCTTCAAGAATGGGATCGAGTGACATCATCCACGTTGCTGCTGATTTATGATCGATACTTGCACTTTCTCCAGGGGTAGATTTAAAAACAATGTCATTTCTTTTTTTTCCAGTTAGAAAACCAACCATCACTTGCTTTAAAATCACATATTCCTAGCATTTTAGCCAATTCTTCAGCTTTTCTTCTAATCACAATCCCGTCTAAATTTATTTGCCTTTGTCGAGCTTCTGCAAACCACAACAAAACAGCCTGATCGACCTCTGGAGCGGGACTCTGAGTTAGCGTCACTATAATAGCGCCACTATAATAGTATAATGGCGCTATGGCACTATTATAGTGAGCGCTATTATAGTGAACACTATTATAGTGAGCGCTATTATAGTGAACACTATTATAGTGGCGCTATGGCACTATTATAGTGAGCGCTATTATAGTGTGCGCTATTATAGTATGCGCTATTATAGTGGCGCTATTATAGTAGCGCTATTATAGTGCGCGCTATTATAGTGGCGCTAACTCAGAGTCCCGCTCCTGGAACTTTAGGCTCTCGCATACGTTTTCTTTTATCTGCTGATTTTATATCGGAATCCATAATTTTATCTTTATTTTTTAAAAATGTTGACAATGTACTTGGAGAAATGCCATATTCTTTTGCAATCTCAAATTTCTTTTTTGTGCCTTTCTCAATCTCTTGAATTATTTTTTTTTCACTTATTGTAAAAGTCTTGTATTTTTTCTCTGACATGATAGAGATTAAATTTTCAAATTTAATTACGGGGTTTACGCTACGCTGACAGAAGTCAAACTGAGAAAGAAACTAAAACTGTGATAATACTTTTCAAATTATTTAATAATGTAAATAAAAACATCGAATTGATACGTAACAACGGAAAGAGAAAATTTCGAATTATGGAAAAATGATTCACGAAGATTTCGTATTATCGAGCGGTTTTTACATTGCCTTCTATGTACATGCGCCTGTTTGAAAACCTTTAAAATTTCAAAATATCGAGAGTTCAAAAATTTCTATTTCGAATTAACGAGAGTTTTTTACATTGGTTAAGGATAAGAATGGCAAACGCCAGTCTATCACTTCGAATTATCGAAAATTTCGAATTATCGAACTTCGAATTATCGAGAGTCGACTGTATAGTGAATATTGTATCATGATTGATTCAAGCTTGAATAAAGATTGGATATTTAAACTTTACACTTTCATTACCATCAATCCGAGAATATCAAACAAAAATTTATGTCTCTGGAACTTTAATTCAAATTAACTTTTTTGAACAAATTTTTGATCAATATTAAATAAAAAAATATTCTGCTTCTAATTATGTAAATAAATTAATTTTTTTAAAACAATTTCTGTTGTAAAATGAACATACGTGTTTCTAATCCTAACTAAATATATAGCTATTTTTGGCTGAATTTGGCAAGATGATGATCCCGATTGGTTGAAAATTTCATGATAATGGTCGCTATTAGTTAAAAATATGATGCTGACTGTCGAGATTGGTTTAATACGACCCACATAGCACAATATCTTGCTGTAAGTTTGTGGTGTGGATTACACGAATAGTTTGTAAGGATAGGGCTGTATACTTGTGGTAAACTTAAGGTATTTAAATTTCCGCCATCACTGTAAGCTTACAAGTAAAGGTTACTGTAATCTCACAAGTAAAGGTTAATGTAAGCTTACAAGCAAAGTTTTCTGCAAGGTTACAAGTAAAGATTACTGTAAGTGTACAAGTAAAGGTTATTGTAAGCTTACAAATAAAGTTTACAGTAAGGTTGTGGTAAGGATACTATAAAGTTGTAAGGTTGAGGTAAGGTTGTAGGAAGTTTACTAAATAAGGTAAATCTTTACAAAATAATTTATACAATAAAAAATAAATAAAATTTTTTTAAATTTCTGGTCCTGCTCCATTCTGGAAATCTAACAAGCCGTTGAAAATCTTGAAATCAATTTTGAGAGAACTGGGATTCGAACCCGGGATCGACATGCATAAACCTAACATTCTAACTAACTGAGCTAAGTAGAGAACTGACAAAGAAAAAACCAATTTTGCTTTTAAAGAGTTAGTCCTCTTCTTGGTTCACCTTAAAAGCAAAATTAGTTTTTTCTTTGTCAGTTCTCTACTTAGCTTAGTTAGTTAGAATGTTAGGTTTATACGCGTCGATCCCGGGTACGAATCCTAGTTCTCCCAAATTTGTTTTCAAGATTTTCAACGGCTTGTTAGATTTCAGAAAAGGAGCAGGACCAGAAATTATTAAAATTTTTTAAATTTATTTCTTAATTATCCTTCTATGAAACGAGTAAATATGCAAATTAGGTAAAGAGAGACAATCTTATGTTACTTATCTTCGAAAGAGGAAGAAAGCAATAGCGTTAGATTTTCTGCGTTATAAACAGGGACCGATTTATGTTATTTATCTAGAAAGGAGAAGACAGAAAGATATGTATATGGGTGATTCTCACAAAAAGGACAAATCATGATTTTATGGTATTTTGTTAAAAATTAATTATATTAAAATAAACTTTTAAAATTTATGACAGCCACTCCATAGCATTTAATATTTTTTAATCATATCACTAAAGAAAAATTCGAAAGAAGATCAAAAAACTGAAATATTTGATAAAATGTAGTGTAACGGAGGTGGTTACGGAGTGGAGTCACGGAGTTAGTGATGCACTTCGAGCGAGTCTCGTCTCGAAAAACCGAGAATCTCTCGAGAAAAACAATGAAAACAATTGAATGTGATATTTTCATCTCTTTTCATTTATGAAAGGACAGAGTCTCGTCGTGCATCACTACACGGAGTGGAGTTTTCACATCATATTTATTTAATATTTCAGTAATTTGATCATTATTTTTTAATTTTTCGTTGTGATTTAAATAAAAACTTTATAATCATAACATATGGCTAGCCAATTTTTAATTACTTATATTATTATTTCACTGTTTTATAACAAAAACGCCGTATGAAACAGTGCACAAATAATTTGTCCTTTTTTAGAGAATCACCCATATATAAAGAGAAGCGAAAGGTCTACTCGAGTACCTGACCTATTGTTCGAAGGGTTACTTTTAACCAGTTTGGTTGTGAAAATGCGAAGGATCTTATATAGGATCCTGTTCCAAGAATATTCGTAAGATCCTTTGCAAGTTCGTACATAAGAAAGCGGTAGCGTTCTTTTGTATCCAGGTTCTGTAGTGAAACTTAATAAGATTAAGGGTGTTATCCAAGTGTTCCGGTACAGAAACCTTTACAGAAACTTTTAATAGCTAAAGTGCCTGCATCGGAACCTGCACAGGATCCTGTACGGAAATTTTAAGTTGAGTTTTTTACTTACGGATTGTTAATGCAAGATCTTACAAAGGAAACTGTGCAGGATTCTATGTTGTTGTTTGTTTCGGTACAAAGAATAACACGCTTGATCTTATTAAGTTTCACTAGAGAACCTGGGTGCATAAGAACACTAGTGCGTTCTTATGTACGAACTTGCAATGGATCTTACGAATATTCCTAGAAAAGGATCCTATATAAGATCCTTCGCTGGAATTTTTAACAGGGGATGAATATTACGGAATATTACAGATTACAATGTGAACAACACGTGTTTTTTTTTAAATATTATTCATTTTTGTTAATATTACTCTGAAAATATGGGATTATAAAAAGTGAAAATTGACAAAATAATTACAAAAATATATATGGACAATTCCACATATTATTGGCCTATGAACTTAAAAATTTGGTTAAATTTATTTTTCCTCAATGTGTATAAAAAAAGAAGAAATTCGTGTTTTTTTCTTTTTCTTTAATTGACTAAATTTTCAAGTTATGAATTTTCGAAATTTTGGATTTGTAAAATGTAGACTCTTTTTAGTAGCTTATAAGTTTAAAAGTTTTGAGTTTTTATTTTTTTTAAATTTATTTTTACCTTATAATATACAGAAGATTTTCTAAAAAGTTTTGGAGTGGGCCGATGCGTTCAATGAGTTTTACAAAATTTTAAAAAACACGAGCAAGATGCTCGCTTTTCTCAAAACGCCTCACAATAGGATTCTTTTACAACTTACTTACAAAACATTAACAAATTAATTGTGTACTTTTCTTTAAAAATGATACATAATTTTCTTATTTTGTATTAAATGCTTTTATTTTATTTTAAAAATATTTATGTTATTTTTTTAAAAAGTGAATATTTAGGTAGGTATAAAATTAATCTCTTAAAGTTAATAAATAGGTGGTATAAATTAATTATTAATTAATTAATTAACTTTTAATAGTTAATATTTTTTTTTAAACAAACACAATAATATTTTAAAAATAAACAGGATGTTATTTCAGCATTATTTAAAGATCATTAAAACTTGTAAAGAATTTTCAAAATTATATTAATTTTACTAATAAATATAATTGAGCTGAAGAACGTAACGTTAAAATATTAACGAAAATAAAATGCTGATTATTAGTGACTTAAAATTTGTTCTCATTATGCTTGTAACCAATTAAAAGGGCGTCAAAAACTGAGTCAAAAAAAGTCTGAAGAGTTTTTAAAGTTACTTCGAAAAAGGGGCGAGGGTTTATTTTATTAGGGGAGGGTGGTCCCATACTGACCCCTCGTATCATACCGACCCCCTTACGTTTCTTAAAGATGGTACCAATAAAAAATTCGCCAGTACAATCAATTGAACACTTTCACAACACCAACAACTGGACCACAGGTTTTATCAATGCGTTTGATTTTATTTTGGAGATTGAAGCAATATTAGATTTTAGCATGGGTTAAATTAATTTTTGACCTATACGGAATTCGAGCTAATAGTGTTTTTTTAATACAGGAAAATTTTTACAAAATTAATTTTGATTGTGTATGATCTTAATTTTAACGAACAACATTCAAATTAAATTGATTCCATTGATATAAGTGATTGGCAAAACATTTTGGGAAAATAGTGGGGGTGGTCCAAAACCGACCCTCAAGGGGTGGTCCCACCCGAGCCCTATATTTTTACATTGTAATTGTTTATTCTCTTCTTTTTTATTGTTCACATAAAGTGAGGATAGGTTTTGCATATTTACTTTTATTTTTTAAGAATTTATAAAATATTTTACTAGCAATCACAGCACATATTACGGTCGGGTCACTTTATATCGTGCAGTTTGGGGCATATAATTTTACAATTATGCTGCGTTCTGACTAGGCCTGTGCGGTGTTAAAAATCCATAACCGGTTTTCGGTTTTTGAAAAATCCGGTTCTTCAGTCGTTTTTCGGTATTAAAAGAAATACCGGTATTTTTTTAAAACCGTTTTTTTAAATACCGGTATTTTTTTAACCGGTTTTTAACTGGTTTTTTTAAATACCGGTATTTTTTAAGAAACTGGTTTTTTTAAAAACCGGTATTTTGAATACGAGCATTTAAAAAACGGGTTTTCAAATACAATTTTATTTAAAAAGAAAACTGAGTTAAGAAAACTTGGTTTATTACAAAAATCAGGTTGTTTTTTTAAAACAAAATTTTTCAATTTATCTGTTAAGTAAAATATTGATTTTTCATGTTCATAATTTCAAATTTTATGGTTGTGTCGCTCTTCGGCAGGTGTAACGCGCAAGACATTCGGCATTGCGTTTGAAAAGCCGGTATTTCTTGAAAAACCGGTTTAAAAAATAAAACCGGTGTTTCTTGAAAAACCAGTTTAAAATATAAAACTGGTATTTCTTGAAAAACCGGTTTAAAAAATAAAACCAGGTAAAAAACAAAAAAGTTCATAACCGGGAATTCGTAACCGGAAACCGGTTTCCAGTAATAACAAAAAAAAACCGGTATACCGGTTTACCGCACAGGCCTAGTTCTGACATCGGGAATTCATTTGTTTAAGGTGTGTGAAAAACGTCATTTCACAGTGAAAAAAATATATTCATGTTCGAAAAACGTTCGTAATACATTTTAAAAAGTCATTTCACATCTCTTTCGATAACGTATTGTAAACTTTTCGTGTACTGCGAACGTTTTTACATTAATTTGTATTTGCATTTTATATTTCCATTTTCACGTGCATTTCAGCCTTCTCCTGTAATTTACAGGCCATTTTTAGAAATATTCCTTGATATCACATTGATTTTCTACGGTGGCCCAACCTTAAAGACCTGGCCCGACCGTAACAACATTTTTTTTAAATGTTTATAACTTTTCCAATTTTTGTCCAGACATTTTTTAATGTACAGAAGAAACATTCCACTTTAGAAGATCTTTCAAACCATATGTTAGAAAACGTGAAATTCGGCCTAGAACGGAAGTTATGGGCACAAGTCAAAAAGTGTCCCGACCGTAGTGACTCTTCCCTATATATTTTACTAAAAATAGGGCGAATATTAAAACAGGCAAAACCGTTGCTGCTATTATATGGGAAATTTGGACACCGTTAAACAATTGATATTTATTATCATTTCAAAAAATACGAAAAAAAAGAAACACAATTTTGGCACATTTTTAGCCTTTGCACTTTAGGGAGCCACCCTCCACTATATCCTCAAATTACACTTATTGAAACATTAACGATGGCTTTTAGAGTAAATATTAAAATTTTGTCCCTATTAAGCTGACAGCCAATTAAAAAAGCCGTAATAGCTGAGTCAAAGAAAGCCCGATTCATTTAGAAGCTGTTTCGCAAAAGGCTTGAAAGGAGCATTAAATCCTCCAACTACAATTAATCAAACATTAAAGATGGCTTTTTGAGAAAAATTTAAAATTTGTTTCTATTATGCTTATAATTAATTAAATAGACGTCAAAAACTAAGTCCAAAAAGTCTAAAATTTAAAGAAATTACTTTAACTTTCCATAATAATTATTTTTAGAATATTTAATATTTTTTTAAATAATAGTTTAATAGCTTTCGGAACTCCTCGGACTTTTTTTGACTCAGTTTTTGACGTTTATTTAATTTGTTATAAGCATAATGAGAACAAATTTTAATAGTCCCTAATAATCAGGATTTTATTATCGTAAATGTTTTAACGTTACGTTCTTCAGCTTAATATAAGTATAATAGTAATAGGAAAGAGTGGGGCAAAGGCACTAGGTTTACAATTATTGATGTATATATTTTATATTAAGCAATTAATTTATGTGGTCTTTGTTTTAAATTATTCTAAAACTAATCAACAAGAAATTTTAATAGTTGACTGCGTAGAAGAGGAAATATGGGTCAAATCCAGCAAAATCCATTAAAGTACAGAATGTTATGGTCAAAGTACAGTAAAGTACGGCTTTTAAGGCAAAAATTTAAACTTGTTTTTCTTAAAACTACATTTTTCAAACTAATGACAAGGAGTACTCAAAATCTATTTAACCGATCGGTCTGCGATTTGGAGGCATTATTCTACACATGAGTGGCTATCGTGTAAACCTCGGTCATGATTTTACATAAACATTTTCCTATTTTTTTTAAACACTTTGCTTACGAAAAAAACCACATAAGCGTTTCTTATACTTTGGAATGTATATGGTTAACAACGATATTTAAAATACGGGGACAGTTCGACAAAGTACGGGTAGAAGAAAATAGGTTTTTGGAAATATTTCCAAATGGAGAACTATACCAAAGTATTGGAGGCGAGTTTTTTGTGAAATATTAAATATGAAAATAGAAATTCTGTATTTTTTGAGTAGAGTTGAGGAAAGTACAGCGAAATATGGATAAGGGGTAGTGGGACAAACCGGACTGGTGGGTAAACCGGACACCCCTCAATATTTCCGAAATGGCGAAATTTTCAAAAGTGTTATTTAGAAATTTGAAACAACCATGTAAAGTATGCCTTATTTTTTCAATTTGACATTTTTTACTTTTGTTTGTCCAACGCAGAGAGCAAACATTTTTTTTGTTTTTTCTACACTTTTACGAATTTTTTCTTAAGGAAATTCTGAGGAAATCGTGTAATACTTCCAAATATTAGGTCTTGGGTTTTGAAGGTACTCACCTCAGGAATATTTACCACCAAAAACTTTGATGAATTTGCAAAGCGTTTCTTTTTAACAAACATTTATTCTCAAAATGAGCCTGTGGGGCAAACCGGACCGTTTTCGGTGGGACAAACTGGCCATAGAATATTTCCATTGAATTAAATTTTCATAAAAAATATTTTTAAATCAAATATTTCTTTTATTAAAATATTTACTTACAATAAAAAATAATTGTCTTTCAATAAGAATTGAACCCTTTAATATTGTTTTTTTGATAATGAAAAACATTTTTATTTTTTCATTTAAAAAACTATTTATTTAATTAAAATTCAATCCCAAATTATTATTTGCATTACTACAACCAGTGTTGACATGATTCTTTATGAATTTAGGGTTCCGAACACCGTAGGTGTACTGACGGAACCCTTATGAAATCACTCGTGTGTCCGTCCCAGCCACGCAAAATGGGCTGTCCTCCCCCTTAATTTCTACAAATCTCAACCTTGTGAGCTGAAATTCGGTAGGCATCTTCAGTTTTAAGTGCAGATTACAGAAAAAATATAGCGAACACGATTGGCCTACATATTTGCGAAATAGAAGGGAAAGAAATTAAATTTTTTCGAAAAAATTAAAAAAAATTACCCTGTCCCCCCCCTTAACTTCTACAAATCTGAACCGGGTGAGCTGACATTCGGTGGGAATCTTTAGTTTTAAGTGCAGATTACAGGAAAAATATAGCGAACACGATTGGCCTACATATTTGCGAAATAGAAGGGAAAGAAATTAAATGTTTTCGAAAAATTTTTTAAAAATTACCCTCTCCCCCCCCCTTAACTTCTACAAATCTGAACCTGGTGAGCTGAAATTCAGCAGGGATCTTCAGTTTTATGTGCAGATTACAGGAAAAATATAGCGAACACGATTTGCCTACATATTTGCGAAATAGAAGGGAAAGAAATTAAATTTTTTCGAAAAAATTACAAAAAATGACCCTGTCCCCCCCTTAACTTCTACAAATCTGAACCGGGTGGGCTGAAATTCGGTAGGGATCTTTATCTTTAAGTGCAGATTACAGGAAAAATATAGCGAACTCGATTGGCCTACATATTTGCGAAATAGAAGGGAAAGAAATTAAATGTTTTCGAAAAAATTTAAAAAAATTACCCTGTCCCCCCCTTAACTTCTACAAATCTGAACCGGGTGAGCTGACATTCGGTGGGGATCTTTAGTTTTAAGTGCAGATTACAGGAAAAATATAGCGAACACGATTGGCCTACATATTTGCGAAATAGAAGGGAAAGAAATTAAATGTTTTCGAAAAAATTTTTAAAAATTACCCTCTCCCCCCCCCTTAACTTCTACAAATCTGATCCTGGTGAGCTGAAATTCAGCAGGGATCTTCAGTTTTAAGTGCAGATTACAGGAAAAATATAGCTAACACGATTGGCCTACATATTTGCGAAATAGAAGGGAAAGAAATTAAATTTTTTCGAAAAAATTGCAATAAATGACCCTGTCCCCCCCTTAACTTCTACAAATCTGAACCGGGTGGGCTGAAATTCGGTAGGGATCTTTAGTTTTAAGTGCAGATTACAGGAAAAATATAGCGAACACGATTGGCTTACATATTTGCTAAATAGAAGGGAAAGAAATTAAATTTTTTCAAAAAAATTGCAAAAAAAGACCCTGTCCCCCCTTAACTTCTACAAATCTAAACCGGGTGAGCTGAAATTCTGCAAAGATCTTCAGTTTTAAGTGCAGATTACAGGAAATATATAGCGAACTCGATTGGCCTACATATTTGCGAAATAGAAGGAAAAGAAATTAAATTTTTTCGAAAAAATTGCAAAAAATTACCCTGTCCCCCCTTAACTTCTACAAATCTGAACCGGGTGAGCTGACATTCGGTGGGAATCTTTAGTTTTAAGTGCAGATTACAGGAAAAATATAGCGAACACGATTGGCCTACATATTTGCGAAATAGAAGGGAAAGAAATTAAATGTTTTCGAAAAAATTTTTAAAAATTACCCTCTCCCCCCCCCCCCTTAACTTCTACAAATCTGATCCTGGTGAGCTGAAATTCAGCAGGGATCTTCAGTTTTAAGTGCAGATTACAGGAAAAATATAGCTAACACGATTGGCCTACATATTTGCGAAATAGAAGGGAAAGAAATTAAATTTTTTCGAAAAAATTGCAAAAAATGACCCTGTCCCCCCCTTAACTTCTACAAATCTGAACCGGGTGAGCTGACATTCGGTGGGAATCTTTAGTTTTAAGTGCAGATTACAGGAAAAATATAGCGAACACGATTGGCCTACATATTTGCGAAATAGAAGGGAAAGAAATTAAATGTTTTCGAAAAATTTTTTAAAAATTACCCTCTCCCCCCCCCCTTAACTTCTACAAATCTGAACCTGGTGAGCTGAAATTCAGCAGGGATCTTCAGTTTTATGTGCAGATTACAGGAAAAATATAGCTAACACGATTGGCCTACATATTTGCGAAATAGAAGGGAAAGAAATTAAATTTTTTCGAAAAAATTGCAAAAAATGACCCTGTCCCCCCCTTAACTTCTACAAATCTGAACCGGGTGGGCTGAAATTCGGTAGGGATCTTTAGTTTTAAGTGCAGATTACAGGAAAAATATAGCGAACACGATTGGCTTACATATTTGCTAAATAGAAGGGAAAGAAATTAAATTTTTTCAAAAAAATTGCAAAAAAAGACCCTGTCCCCCCTTAACTTCTACAAATCTGAACCGGGTGAGCTGAAATTCTGCAAAGATCTTCAGTTTTAAGTGCAGATTACAGGAAAAATATAGCGAACTCGATTGGCCTACATATTTGCGAAATAGAAGGAAAAGAAATTAAATTTTTTCGAAAAAATTGCAAAAAATGACCCTGTCCCCCCCCCTTAACTTCTACAAATCTAAACCGGGTGGGCTGAAATTCGGTAGAGATCTTTAGTTTTAAGTGCAGATTACAGGAAAAATATAGCGAACTCGATTGGCCTACATATTTGCGAAATAGAAGGGAAAGAAATTAAATGTTTTCGAAAAAATTTAAAAAAATTACCCTGTCCCCCCCCCTTAACTTCTACAAATCTGAACCTGGTGAGCTGAAATTCAGCAGGGATCTTTAGTTTTAAGTGCAGATTACAGGAAAAATATAGCGAACACGATTGGCCTACATTTTTGCGAAATAGAAGGGAAAGAAATTTAATTTTTTTGAAAAAATTGCAAAAAATGACCCTGTCCCCCCCCTTAACTTCTACAAATCTGAACCTGGTGAGCTGAAATTCAGCAGGGATCTTTAGTTTTAAGTGCAGATTACAGGAAAAATATAGCGCACACGATTGACCTACATATTTGCGAAATAGAAGGGAAAGAAATTAAATTTTTTTGATAAAATTTGCTAAAAATGACCCTGTCCCTCCCCTAACTTCTACATATCTTAACCGGATGGGCTGAAATTCGGTAGGGATCTTTAGTTTTAAGTGCAGATTACAGGAAAATTTTAGCGAACCTGATAGGTCTACATATTTGCGAAATAGAAGGGAAAGAAATTAAATTTTTTCGAAAAAATTTTAAAAAATGACCCTGTCCCCCCCTCCCCTAACTTCTACAAATCTGAACCTGGTGGGCTGAAATTCGGTAAGGATCTTCAGTTTTACGTGCAGATTACAGGAAAATTATAGCGAACCTGATTGGTGAACATAAGTATAATTACAGAGAATTATAAAAATTTATTAATAAAATAAAATAAAATAATAAAAATATTTATTCTAATCTTATTATAGTATATTACCATTTTGTTTAATTTGTTTTTAATTTTTAAAGAATTGTTAAAATAATTTTTAAAAAATTTTGTTTGAATATTAGTGTACGGAACCCTCGATCTTAGTGCGAGTGCAACTCGCACTTGTCCGATTTCTTTTATTATTGTAGATTATGTAAATGCAATATTATAAATAAAAAACCAAACGATCCGGTTTACCCCAGGGGGTGGGCCCATCGGACCGTTTGCAAAATTTTTTAAAGTAAACACAAGAACTAAACAATAAAATATGAAGTAT
This sequence comes from Leptopilina drosophilae, assembly GCA_032873175.1. Lineage (NCBI taxonomy): Eukaryota > Metazoa > Arthropoda > Insecta > Hymenoptera > Figitidae > Leptopilina > Leptopilina drosophilae. The sequence continues at coordinate 35,999,796 of CM065479.1, forward strand.
AGTTGTCTCTGGGAAAAAGTTGCGCAATTAAATGATCTTTCAAACAAGCCTTCGAAAAATGAAATCGGTTGATTCGTTTAGTCACACGAGTCAAAAAACCGTTAGGGGGTTCGGTTTGCCCCACTCTCCCCTACTATAAAAATTTTTTTTTTAATTATTAACTCTGAAAATAAAAATTCTGAATTTTTGGAGTTCGGTAATGTACTGGAAAGTACAGCAAAGTATGGGAGATTTAAAAAATAGTTTTTTAAATATTAAATATGAAAATTGAAATTCTGTATTTTTGGAGTGTGGCAAAGTACGGGAAAGTACAGTAAAGTATGGGAGATTTTAAAAATAGTTTTTTTAAAACATTAAATATGAAAATTAAAATTCTGTATTTTTACATTGAAAAAAATTGTAATTGAACCAAGTAAATGCATTTAGTTGGCAGAGTTTACTTGAATCAATCCTATATTTATTTGAGGAGAGAAATTAATTTTCTTGTGCCAAGTAATTATTAGCATTGGATAGAGTTCTTGAATTAATAATTCAGTATTTGGTGGAAGTAAATATGTTATTGATCAAATCAAATATTTTACTTATCCGAAGTACCAAAAAGGATTGAATCAAGAATATTATGTTCTTAAGCGAAATAGTAAAGTATTGTCTGGAGAAATCGTTATTCTTAAATCAAATTATTTCATTTATTTGCTTTGAAACTTTTTTTTACTTAACACAATGCCGGTGTTCTTGATCCAAGAAAATATTTTTCTTCAAATGGATGTGCAACTTAAATAGCAGTTTTTGAAAACTATCCATTGAGGCTTGGATGGCATAGTGGCAACGGTACGGCCTGTGACGCGTGCAACCCGGGTTCGATTCCTCCGACCGTGGAAAATTTTCTTTCAAGGTATATTTGTTGTATTTGTAATAAGTATTAATTAAATGTAAATAAAATATTTAATTAAATAATAAAAATGTTTGACCTAAGTATTAGAAATCATGGGATGGGGGAAGGAGGGGGGATTCAAGTAAATAATTTTCTTGAATTGAGAAAATATTTTTTTGATTGAAATCTATAATTTTCTCAAATTAAGAAAATATTTTCTCAATACAAGTAAACTATTTTTTTGATTTGATACACAAATGATATTGAATTAATATATTCTGCATTTCTTACAAGTTACTTAATTTCTTGATCAAATTTCATATTTTCTTGGATCAAGAACATATGCTCTCCAACCAAGTAGACTATGTCAAGAAAATCATTTTCTTCAGCCAATCGCATAATTGGATTGACCCTATGCAATCCCGATATTTACTTAAACCAATTCAAATTTTCTTGATTCAATTAAATTTTGTTTTCAGTGTAGAGTTCGGTAAAGTACGAGAAAGTACAGCAAAGTATAGGAGAGTAAAAAAGGGTTTTTTTAAAATCTAAAATAAGAAAATTAAAATTCTGAATTTTTGGAGTTTGGAAAAGTATGGGAAAGTACAGCAAAGGATGGGAGATTTAAAAAATAGTTTTTTTAAATATTAAATATGAAAATTAAAATTCTGTATTTTTTAAGTTTGGCAAAGTACAGGAAAGTACAGCAAAGTATTTAAAAAGAGATTCAAAGAAGAGATTTAAAAAGTAGTTTTTTTCAAATATTAAATATGAAAATTTAAATTCTGTATTTTTGGAGTTCTGCAAAATACAAAAATGTATAGCAAGGAATAGAAGATTTAAAAAATATAATTTTGGAAAACATTAACAATGAAAATTCAAATTCTGAATTTTCTATGTTTGGCAATGGACGGGAAAGTACAGCAAAGTATAGGAGAGTTTGTCTCAAATGATTAGGAGTAAGCGCGACGCGCGCCGTTTGTTTCTAATGTAAATTATTTTGTAAAGATTTACCTTATTTATTGAACTTCCTACAACCTTACCTCAACCTTATAACTTTATAGTATTCTTACCACAACCGTACCATTTAAGCTTACTGTAACCTTTACTTGTAAGCTTACTGTAAACTTTATTTGTATGCTTACAATAACCTTTAATTGTAAGCTTACAATAACCTTAACTTGTAACCTTAACTTGTACGCCAATAAGAACTGGATTAAGTATTATTAGTATATTTTTCAATTCATTATACTTATTATTAAATTGTAATTTTTAGGTTTAATTTGAATTTAGTATGCCTGAAATTTGAAGAAAAAAATACTGCGCAGGCGTACGAGTCATAGAAACTTAGTGCGCATCAATTAAAATTTTTAATAAACAATGGTGAATTTAGTGCTTGGTTTCCAGTACTTTATCCAGTACTAAAATTAATATTGAATCCATTACTTGTTCCAATACTTTTTCCAGAACTTTTCCCAGTACTTAATTTAATACTTATTCCAATACTTTCTTTTCATAAGGGTGTACTTGTAAGCTTACTGTGAATTTTAAATTTTACCTTAAGTTTACCACAAGTATACAACCCTATCCTTACAAACTATACGTGTAATCCACACCACAAACTTACAACAAGAAATTGTGCTACCCGTGCGGAAAAGTGAGGTGGGTCCCAGATGGGCTTTCCAGGTTCTAAATAGGCTCCAGCAGGGATGATCTAGATGGGCGATTCCTGGGCTTGTAACGGTGAATCCAGCCACAGCCCATAGCTTTAGTTTTTATTATAATTAATGAATAAATTATTTATTAAAAACAAGTAAGTCAAATTATAAATAAATAATATTATTTAATGATTTTTAAATGTAAAAAAATTCAAAAAATTTTTAATTAAATTGTGACCAAAAGAAAATTCATAAATAATGTTAGCATATATACATATGGGCAATTTCACGTGAAATTTTTCTATGACATTTTAGAATCGGTTAAACATATTTTTTCTCGTTCCTTATAGAAAAATATTAAATACGTATTTTTTTATTTTTCCATAATTGCCAAAATTTTCGAGATATGAATTTTCGAAATTTTTGATTTTTAAAAGCAGACCTATTTTCAATAGCTTATAACTTTGAAAGTATTGAGTTTCGAAAAAAGTTGTCAAAGAAAGAAAGTTATGGTTTTTCTTCAACTTTTAAAAGATTTTTAAAAAAATATATTTTTTAAAATTTTTTAGAAAAAAAATTATTTTTTTATAAACAAATTAATTTATTTTTAATTTGGGCGCGATTAATTTATATTTTTTCCCCATTTATTTATACCTGCCAATATACAGAAGATTTTTTAAAAAGATCCGAGATGAGACGACTCATAGTTTTCGTTTTATAAATTTTTTAATTAATTTGTTTATTAAAAAATAATTTTTTCTTCCAAAAAATATTTAAAAATATTTTTTTTTAAATCTATTAAAAGTTGAAGAAAAACCAAAACTTTCTTTTTTTGACAACTTTTTTCTAAACTCAACATTTTTAAAATTATAAGCTATTAGGTTTACTAAATCATAATTTTCGTTCTAAAAAAATTTATAGAACGAAAACTATGAGTCGGCCCATCTCGGATCTTTTTAAGAAATCTTCTGTATATTGGTAGGTATAAATAAATAAGAAAAAAATAAAAATTAATCGCACCCAAATTAAAAATAAATTAATTTGTTTATAAAAAAATAATTTTTTTTCTAAAAAATTTTAAAAAATATTTTTTTTTTAAATCTTTTAAAAGTTGAAGAAAAACCATAACTTTCTTTCTTTGACAACTTTTTTCGAAACTCAATACCTTCAAAGTTATAAGCTATTGAAAATAGGTCTGATTTTAAAAATCAAAAATTTCGAAAATTCATATCTCAAAAATTTTGGCAATTATGGAAAAATAAAAAAATACGTATTATATATTTTTCTATAAGGAACGAGAAAAAATATGTTTAACCAATTCTAAAATGTCATAAAAAAATTTCACGTGGAATTGCCCATATATATATATATATATATATATATATATATATATATATATATATATATTAGGGTTACCTTTATTTTGCAAAAGTTGGAATTTCTTAGGTCGCCGGGCACAATTTGCTTTAGAATGTGAAAAAAATGAGCTATGAACAAAAAAGCCCAATCGATCAATATTAACCCGTGCCACCGAAGGGTTAAAGTTTAAATATGGGGTTTAACATGGGATTAGTGCACTTTTTACATTTTGTATGAGAACTTTTTTAATAATCAATCTTTTTTCTTGGCGACATTCATATTTATGGTTTTTGATATGCTGAACACGAATCCGATGTCAAAAATAAGTTTTGACAGCTTACAGATGTCAAAAAAGCTGTCAATCTTTTTAAAACGACAGTTTTTGTGTTTAACTTAGTAAATCAATCCAAATTTGGCTCTTATCAACATATTTTAAGAACAACAAGGTCAAACTAAATAGAAATATGTAATATTGACAGTTGACAGCTGTCAATTAAACTGTCAAACTTTTAAAAACGAGAGTTTTTGACAGTTTTTACATTAAATTACTCAGATGAAAATATTTTTAGGGTATTGAGGTAACGTGAATAGAATTATGTAAATTTAATAGTTGACAACAGTCAATTAAGATGTCAAACTTTGAAACGGAGACTTTTTACATTAAATTACTTGCATACAAGTGTTTTTAAGCACACTGAGGTTAATCATATTAGCAACATGTATTTTTTACAATTGAAGCGTTTTGTGCAGAAACCGCATAAGTCAATTTTTTTCGAAAATCATTTATTATTGAAAATTTATCTTCAAATGAAGATTTACAATTTGGTAAAATATTAAATAAGTGACTTAACTCTAGTGTTGCATATCGAGCGAGTCTCGATCGACAACTTCTCGTCAAAGTCGAGAAAATCGTTAAAATAACAATTAAAACAATTGAATTTTATAGTTTTATCTCACTTCTTTTATGAAAGGAAACGAAAAAACAAATGACATCTATTTGCTTGACATGCATCACTACTTAACTCTAAATCCTTTAAAAAAATTTAATGATCATTTCGTGCAAAAACTTGTCATATTCTTTAATAAATTTAATTTTCTTGTGATATTCTTGACGTGTATTAGTAATTTATATTAAACAGTTTATATTATAAATAAAATTCACTTAAAGCAAAAAGCATTTTGTGCAGAAATAGCATAACTCCAAATGTTAATACATTTGTTTATTTCTTATATTAAGTAGATAAAAAATTAATCACATTGGATTTTTAACTTATAGATTACTATATAATGCAAAAAGCAGAATTAGAAAAAATCTCAACATTAACAAGTAAAGCCGTTTTTATTGACTCCAGAACAATTTCGATTTATGGACTTATACTGCTTCTGCACAAAACGCTTCAATTGGTAACTGTCAAATAATTAATAAGAGAATTTTACTTTTTATCCATAAAAATTTAATTTTTAAGTAATTACCTTTTTTCCATAAATTTCTTAATTTACATTACTTTTAGTACTAGGGTTTTAAACGTTTAATATCTTAATTGACTGTTGTCAACTATCATCTGAGTAATTTAATGTAAAAACTGTCAAAAACTCTCGCTTTTAAAAGTTTGCCAGTTTAATTGACAGCTGTCAATTGTCAATATTACATATTGCTATTTAGTTTGACCTACCAGTTTTTAAAATATTTTAATATGAACAAAATTTGGTTTGATTTCTTAAATCAAACACAAAAACTGTCGTTTTTAAAAGATTGACAGCTTTTTTGACAGCAGGAAGCTGTGAAAACTTATTTTTGACATCGGATTCATGTTCAGCACATCAAAAACCATAAATATGAATGTCGCCAAGAAAAAAGATTAATTAAAAAAAAAGTTCTCATACAAAATGTAAAAAGTGCACTAATCCCATGTTAAACCCCTTTTAAACTTTAACCCCTCAGTGGCACGGGTTAACCCTTTAACGCCGGGAAGGACACACATTTTTCTTAACTTTTAGAGCCATCGTTCTTAACGCAAAAAATAGAATTATTTTTTTGTCTTCATAACGTGATATCTCGCTTCCTATTTAATAAGCTTTTCAATGCAATTTAAAAAAAGCATCTAGCTTCATTTTTAACCGAGTTATCACTGTTTCTGTGCGGGTGTGTTTTTTAATAGCTCGAGATGTTAGCGTTCGCACAATTTCGGACGGTAGTGTACATTTCGCCATATTGAAGGTTGGCTTTCGCGGACGCGATATTTGTAGTTTTTACGCATGCATTCTTACTTGCTACCTTAAAAAAATTCATTTTTTTAAAAAAAGTAAAATTTTTTCAGTTTTTTGTCGAAAAAATGTTCACAACTTTCTCAAATTAAAGTTTTTTTTAAATTTGATCTTCAGATTCTGAAAGAGCGATAAAAGCTCTATAGGGATGGATACCTACAAAATTTTTAACTTACGAAATCGTTAAGAACGATGGCTCTAAAAGTTGAGTAAAATATGTGTCCTTCCCGGCGTTAAAGGGTTAATATTGATTGATTGGGTTTCTCTTGTGCATAGCTCATTTTTTTCACATTCTAAAGCAAATTCTGTCCGTCGACTTAAGATATTCCAACTTTTGCAAAATAACGGTCACCCTAAATATATATATATATATATATATATATATATATATATATATATATATATATATATATATATATATATATATATATATATATAGGGTGTCCCAGTCGAGGGTGTACATATTAAAGGGGCATAATCTACTGAAAAAACTGAGACGAAAAGTCCTTTGCACTTTTTAAAAATTTTTAGTAGTTTTTCCGTAAATCGCAGTTAAAAAATCAAAAACTACGCTTTGCTATTGGACGTAAAAGCTCAGTGAGATGGTAGGCGGGACGTACTATTGCAGCGTTTGCATGTCTGGGCGTGTACCAGCAGCGCGCGTAGTGTGTCAATTTAATACTTATTATTATTGGGTGTTTAATTAACACCAGGTTTGTTTTAAAATAACACTGTTTAAAACTAGAAAAAAGAATTTATCGTCAAAAGTTTATTCTACGCGCGCTGATAGTACACGCCCAGGCAAGCAAACGCTGCAATAGTACGCCCCGCCTACCGTCTCACTGAGTCTGCACGTCCAATAGCAAAGCGTAGTTTTTGATTTTTTAATTGCGATTTACGGAAAAACTACTGAAAATTTTTAAAAAGTGCAAAGGACTTTTCGTCTCAGTTTTTTCAGTAGATGTCGATTATTGTCCAGTACACACCATTAGAACTCGACTGTCGATAAACCGGTTGTACTCAGGAGAAGGTTTTCTACAGTTTTCCTCTCCTCTGGCGAGAAAACCCATTAGACAGGTAGTCCAGGCTAATGCGAGTACTCCTAATTTTCGAAAAGACGTTCTTTAGGCGCAAACTTAGTAATAAGAATCGTATATAAGAAACATTTGTGAAGCATGAAATTGTAAGATACACTTGTATAGCCAAGTATATAAGGCTGAAGACAGGTGTATAAACCAATATATAAAAAAAAATATATATATAGGAATTAATATATATTTTTTATTCATAAATTGAACATTTATAAAAAATTGGACTTTTGTTAATTAAAGTATTTAACGGCATTTATCATTAAATCATTAAATTTCATACTTATTCGTATACAATGCAGAAAAATCGGAATAGTCGCACACCTACAAAACAAATCAAATCTAACGCACGCGAGAATCGAACCAAAGACTACCAGACTAACACCCTAACAACTATGCTACGGAATCTAACTGAACACCAACGCTTTATTGCCAGTGACTTGTTGATTTGCCTTAATGATTCAATAAAGCATTTATTGACACCATGTAATAAACGAATTATTATTACACGTCCTCTTATTTGCGGGATATAATTCTGGTTGCTAGGCGATTTGAATTTTCCCGCCTTAGAGATATAGAGGAAACGCACGTCAACTCAGCTGACGTGCGAAAACGCCGGTTCTCGTCGCCACGCGGTCGAGAATTCAGAAAGAAAACTTAGCGAAAACCAGTACGACGTGTTTTCCATCGTGCTGCGACACGATATTAAGAAATGAGGGTTGTGAATCTATGACCGTTCAGGTCATACCACTAACGTTTGGGTTTACGTAATCCCTTTACGTTCCCCATAACAGCCCTTATATCCAAAGTCCTTTCCACAGCAGGAGGACTTCGGCCAGGTTTCTGGTAGCAATATCGGTCACCTCTAGAAAGAAGTAGCCCGTAATGTGTTCCCGCTCCTTCACAAGTGCGGGGCAGTGACACAACATGTGTATCGAGGTTTCGTATTCCTCTGCACACCTACGGCACTTCGGGTCGTCTACAATCCCCATTTTGTGCCGATGATAGCGCAGATCACCATGGCCAGTTAATAGCCCTGTTATAATCTTTGCCTCTTTCCTATTTAATTTGCGGAATTCTGCTTTCCTCATAGGGTTAATACTAGTCCCCATGAGTACCTTGGCTTGTCTACAGCCCTTAGTTGCCCGCCACTCCCTCTGGTGTGCCGCAGCTATCCACTGTTTAATTCCCAGTGTTAGGCATTTATTGGAAACACCAATGGGCGGTTCGGGCCCAATGAGTTGTTTTCTAGCCCCTTCTTTGGCTAGCTCATCCGCCCTATCGTTTCCCACGAATCCACTGTGACCACGGATCCAGAGAAGGGTAACGCGGTTAGTTTCAGCTAGTTTGTTAAGTGCCTCATGACAGTCCGAAAGAATAAAAATATCTTTGTCGTGACAATTTTTCAAGGCTTCAACAGCACCATAAAGTATCGCCACAATTTCGGCTTGTAACACAGTAACAGTGGTCCCTAACTTAAAAGAGTGTCCCACTTAAGAGGTTACATGACAGATTCCTGCACCAACTCCATTCCCGCCTTTTGATCCATCTGTGTACCAGACTTCACAGTCAGCTAGAATATTTGTCAGTCCATTTATCCAATCTTCTCTACTAGGTATATTGATCTTATACTTTTTGTCGAAGAGGTACAAAGGGACACTTCAGTCCCTAATTATACTTAGAAGAGGGCTTCTTACCAATTTCTTTGGGAGACGCCAGGTACCCACCTCCCTGCAGCCCACAGGACCGCTCAACCTTAGGGCCGCCTTAACCGCCGCTGCTTTAATTGTAAGGTGTAAGGGTTCTAGCCCCAAGAGCGCACCAAGGGCAGCAGTAGGAGTTATACGCACCGCCCCCGTTATTCCTCTAAGTACCATCCCCCTTATCTTTTCCAATTCTGCTTGTGATGTTTTTAATTCAACCCTACTCCACCAGACCACACAGGTATAGGTCAGCCTAGGGAGCAGAATTGCTTCATAGATCCACAATAGTGTATCCGGTTTAAGACCCCAGCTACTACCTATGGCCCTTCTACATTGCCACAGAGCAGGTGTAAGTTTCCTGCACTTCTCCTCCAGGTGCTTTTTCCAAAGCAGTTTACTATCCAGGATTACTCCTAAATATTTTGCCCGTTCTGTATATTGGATCTCTTTTTCAGAGAGCGTAAGTGAGCACGAGGCTTTCCACTTATACCGTCTGGTAAAGATAATCGCTTCCGTTTTCCCCGGATTTACAGATAAACCTACCCTCTTACACCATTTGTCTACCTGGTTTAAAGACAAAATGTCATCCGCATACCCAATCACATTGAAGTCTGACCGAGTTCTCAGTAGTTCATCCACCACCAAGGATCAGAGCAAGTGTGAAAGAACACCTCCTTGGGGGCATCCAGAGTTAACTGTCCCTTTCAGCACTAAGTCTCCTTTAGTTGGCCTTTAGTAAGGCTAATGGGACGGAAATCCTTCAGTGAGGTATACCCGTTCTTTCCCGCTTTAGGTATGAATACGACATTCGTACTTCTCCACGCTGTCGAGACATATCCCAAAGTCAGACTCGCTCTCGCAAGCCTCACGAATAGCCCAACAGCCTCGTCCATTGCTCTTTGCAAGAGGACAGGGTAGACGCCATCAGGACCGGGAGACTTGTAAGGACTAAAAGATTCCGCGGCCCATATGATCCTCTCGGCATTCACGATCCTGTTAGCCAGCTGCCTTCGCGGCCGATAATCAGCCTGTGGAAGGTTTGTTAGCGACCCAGGGTCATGTCCGCCCTCCCCCGACCTTGAAAAGCCCGGAAAGTGTACCTGGACCAGATAAGCCAAGGTCTCATCGTCCGACTCAGAGAAAGTCCCATCCGGCAATAATAAAGTGCCCAAAATTGCATCAGGGTTCTTAGCATGCAGCTTATCCAATCTGGCTGCCTCTTTCCCTTTTTCGATGCTGGAAGAGAAAGCATTTTAACTGACTTGTTTTGCTTTCCTTACTTCATTTCTATAGTCGTCTCTCATTTTTGTAAAGTCAGACCAACCATTAGTCGTGCGCCTTTTCTTGACACGCTTAAAGAGTCTCCTAGTTTCTTTCCTGAGATATTCTAATCTCTCATTCCACCAGCAAACCTCTTTTCCCTAAAATACTTTTGTCGGTTTGCAGCTACCTTCATAAGCTGCCATAATAGCCTTTGTAAAATCATTGGCCGCCTCATCTAGGTTTTGACAATCTCTTATTTTACCCGGTAAACCAGAAAGTGTCCTTCGAAGTTCTGAGTTGTAGCTAGTCCAATCCGTCTTTCTCGGATTACGAATCCACTTAGTTTCGGATTGGACCACAGAATCCACGTCGAAGACTATCTGTGAATGGTCAGAAAGTGAAGTTTCATTAGAAACTCTCCATCTTCTTACCTTATTTACAATGCTTTTAGAGCAGATTGTGATATCAATCACTTCCTGCCTAATCGCATTGCTAAAAGTCATGGTCGAACCCCTATTAAGAATATCTAGATCTGTTCTTATTAAATACTCCAGAAGCTCCTATCCTCTCTGATTGTCCTTTTAGCTCCCCCACACCGTATGTTGTGAGTTTGCATCGCAGCCCAGCAGCAGAGGAAATCCCTTTTCCATACAGTAGTCCACCAACCTACAAACTTAAATTCGCGGATTATTTTTATTATCCTACGGAAAATATGCCGATCCAACGACCGTCTTACCTATACCCTCCAGGTTAGTTACCACCACCATTAGGTCCCCAGAGACAGATCCAATAGTGGAGTTGCGTTTACGTCCTTAGTAAGAATGCACGCCCTGGATTTGGCAGCTCTGCAGTCCCTGTAACAGATTACACCAGCCCCACCAAGCCCCCTAATGACACCTCTTACTAACCATGGTTCTTGGATTAGTGAGATGCCTGTGTGCAACTTAGCCAAGCACCTCATCAGTATTGCTCAGGCGCCTTTGCTATGATGCAAGTTAATCTGAGTAGCGGTGAGCTTACATTGTTTGAGCCATCACGATCAGGGACAGTGACCTTAAAAGTTATCAGCCCGAAGTGATAATGAGGCCTAAATTCGTGGGCCTCTATATCCCTTGCCTGACTTTCAGGAACTTGAGCAACAAGAAGAAAACTCTTGTCTCCCCTGTTGGCCACCTGAGACCCATCGACATTCAGCATACGCCAAGTCGATGTCTTCAACGTGGGGTTGAAAACCTCCAAATGTTGCAAGACCGTCCGCGCGTTCGCCGTTTATCCCAGGAACCACGCAGTAGCCTTTACCATTCTTTGGAGCATTTCAACCCCACCAATCTTTAACTTCGCTCCCTCCCAGAGCTCATGGTCGGCCACACATTTCGTTAGCCATTCCTTAGCCTCCGGATTAGAAGCGATGAAGATAAAGATTCCTCCTCTGCAGAAGGAACCCTTAAAGCGCGGCCACCTTTCGACCGGCTATCTGTAAGTGAGCGTCACAACGGTCTTCCTAAGAAGTCCAAACTGCTCATCTGTAAGCACCACGTCTGGATAGCCCTCGCTACAGACCACCGTCGTAAAAGGATTTGAAATTTGAGCCATTGTTAGCCCAACATTGTCCCCTCTCTCCTGGTACTCTGCTGGACCGACTTTGGGCTCTTTACCCCCTCTTTTTCCAGGGGTGACGCATCCTGTCCACTCTTTCTCTTCGAGCCAGTAGCAACATCCGAGGAAACAGAGTTGGTTACACCGGCTTTAAGCCGTTTTTTCCTTAACTGTTTCTTCTCAGAACCGTTAAGGCGCTTCCTTTTGGTTAGGGGCCTTTCTGCCGCCCCTGAGCCTCCACCCTCACCTAAGACCGCATTACCATCAGATCCCGAAGGACCCGAAGTAACAGCCAAAGAGGAAGGTGAGGACCTCAGGGTTCGAGACCGTCACATCCACAACCTCCGAGGAGATTGTAGACGCAGCCACTGAGACCCTTTGGTCACCCAAATTTAATTTGTTAAATTGATTCTCCATTTGAAGTCCCACGAGTAGCAAGGGAAAAGAAAATCCGCTCCTGCAGAGCCCCGCTTGCAGAAGTAAGGCTAGTATCACCGAAGGTCGGCCGGTGTTCCGGAGCCGCCGTTTAAGACACCTCTGTTCACATCACAAAACCCAGCTAGATCGCTCCTCCGAACCTTACGGGATCACTAACTAACCAGTACAATTCCGACAAACGGACAGGGAGCCATTCCGTTGTGAGCGACAGATTTGGTAACCCTAGAGCCATTCATCCATCGACACGGCAGAAACATGTTGGATTGGAGGACCGTTTCCTAGTTGGGCCCCGCAGACAGTACTCCCCTCCGCTTCCAGTGGTAATAATTTCTGATCGCTCAAAGGTTGCTTCCTCACCATTCTCATCCCTCTACTCCGTGGAGCTGGTCTCCGTGGTTGGGCGGTCCCTCCCTTCTGAGGAGCAGGCCGCCGAAAACAACCAACGAGGGCTAGAACAGGGTCCAGGGGTACTCTTTGATTAGGCCTTTAAGCCACCCCACCAGCTGCAAGGTCCTACAATCCCTAGGGGTGGTGCGACACGATAATTTACGCTTGTTTTTCGTTTGTAAAAAGTGTACAGTATCTGTTCATTAAAATTCAATTCTTATAACTATTTTTGTTACTCTTAATTACTATTATTGGATTATTCCTGTACATCAATGGCCATTATCAGAAATTGTTCGACAACTAGTAAGTTTGACTATTTCCTCGCACGTTGGTTTGTATCGTATCTTGCGGCTGTTTAACTGAAGCTCGGACTCCTCGTCGTTGGCGAAAGTTCTTTGTCTCCCCTTGTGAGCAACATTCGCGAGTCGACACCCACTCTTTAAAATAAATTAATAAAATACTAAATCTCTGGAAAATCGACACAATTTTTAAGCCCAACATTCTAAAAAGTCCTTTAATACAAAATTTTAAACTTTCAAACCACGTTTTCCTTGCGAAAGTTTTATAATAGCGTCCTAAATACAGCACGCTACTGAAACATTCTTATTCTTAAAAATCGTTTTTCCTAGTGTTTACGCTACTAATAAAATTGCTTTAATTGAGAAATAAATAATATTATAATATTATTTACTTCTCAAAAAAGGCTATCTTGATTTTAATAATATAGTATACTAAATTATTAAAATCAAGATAGCCTGTTTTCTAACGCGTCATAAAAACACCAAAAAGAGAATTTTTGCCTACCGATCGACGATTCAATAAAAAACAACAACGCTTGCTTTTCTCAGCTCAGTTTCTTACCCCACGTAGTCATTTACTAGTTTAATTCAAAAATTTTATTTCCCTTTATTAAATTAAATTCGAAACATAATTTCTCAAATACAAATTAAATAAACAAAATTTAAGAGAATTAAATACTAACAATTGAAGCGTTGGGTGCAAGAAGGGCGTTAGGCGGATAACGCCCGTTTTGATATTATTGAATGAGAATTATTACAATATCCTCTAGTTCATATCACCAAAAATTTATTTCGATATGAGACTTCTTGACGATGTTATGAATAAAAATCTGCGTAAATGTCACATAATTTTGTAATTTAAAATGTTTTTAAATAGAATTTGCATGTAAAAACAAGTGAAAATCGACACTTCATTAAAAAAATTTGGTTAAAAAAATTTTCATTAAAAATGTCAATTTTTTAGAATTAGAAATGATTTAAAGCTTAATTATTTTTTAGAAATAAAGAAAATCACAAAGTATATCTAGAAATATTTATAAGTTAAAGTTATCGTGAGTTTGAAATTCAAATTTTACTAACGCCTAAAACATTGTGTGGTTAGGCGAGTGGCTGGGTGCAAAAAGGGCGTATAAATTAGTTTTGAAAAACATTATTATTAAATAGTTAATTGCAACTTTCTCTTAATTTTAAAATTGCATTTGATAGCTTAATAAAAGACTAATTAATTAAAAGAAAGTTTTTTTTATTTGAATGTACAGTTTTTGGGCAATTAAAGTTTAAAACTTTAACTTGAAATATCTCCGTTTATCGTTTTTTGTTATACGCCCTTCTTGCACTCAACGCTTCAATTAAGGAATTTAATTAGAATTCATTAAATTATTACAAATTTAATAATTTTTTAAACTAAATTGACTAAAAATTATTTTTCTAAAAATTCAGTAAACTAATAAATATTAAAATGGACTAAAAATGCCAAGAAAAAATAAAAGCCCAAAAAGCGGGATAATAACAATAAGTAAAACTAACGCGCTTCTAGCTAAAAACAACATGTTGTGAACACCAACCTTTGGTGCCCAACGACTTGAATCGCCCCCACCGATGACTCCAATAACATTTCAGAAACCGGTAATACATACAGAGAACAGAATAATAATTCTTAAACTCGTTCTGATCTCCTAAATTTAGGCACTAAACCAAAAACATTCAATACAAAACGCGGAAGAAAAATTAAAAATCCAAAAACACCCATAATGACAACCCAATTCAAACAATTTTTTTTGCGAATCGAGTTAACCGCAGCAAATTTGCAACAACAAAATCGTGAATTTAAGTATCTCAGTTGCATACAAAGTATGTGCAGTCGCCATAGCATGACTCGTGCTAGGCATACGACGTCAGCGGTAACTACATTACCATACCAACGTCGTTCCCCACTACGAGTACCATTACCACGGTAAGCACCGCGTTTACCACCACGCAGACTACACAGAGTATGGCAAGAGCCTCTTATTTAGCTCTGTCCTCACTATCTTTTTTGACACCTTCAGTAAGAGCTCCCTTTCCAAATCCCACTCTTTAATTTAATGACCCATAAAATTTTCTCGATCCAACTTCTTTCCAAAATCTTCTTAAGCTATTAATTCCTCAACCACCATTGAATCTCCCACCACAAGTAGAAACACCTACACAACCAAGATGTAACAATGTTACGAATTAACATAAAATTATTAACAAAAAAATTAAGAGAAATTGATTAAAAGAATCTCAAAACACGCGTGGTAAAAATCAACTTAATGCGGTGAAAAGAACATCGCCCATACCGCTGAAAACCTACCAACCACCCCCGCTACAGAACCAAAAAAAAATAAGCGAAGCAAAAAGCAACGAAAAATCCAAAAAATAGAAAATAAAAGCGAAGCGAATAAAGATTTGAACAAAAAAACCAACTTCCGTGCAACCTTCTAAACGTACATCACGTCACCAATTTTTTTCTCGATTTTTTTACTCCTCAGGTTCTGCTTCGTCGCAGAAGTAGGGTGCTGACAACAAAAAATCACAAAATCGTGATATAAAAAAGTCTTGGTAACGGTCATCGTGTTGGTAATAATAATCGCGGACGCGGTTATCAATGCAGATATTACAATAATCGCGGTTATCTTCAGCATGATTATTATCAACACGGTTCCAATTTTCCCCCACATTGTCAGTCGAACTCTCATTGTAATGCGCAAGCATCTCTGCCAAATTTTCCGCCAAATACACATCCGCCGCACAGTGGGCTAAAGTGCTTTTTTGTGCCGAAACCGTAGAACTCGCTAACCATTTGATGTATTTGAACAAAAAAATAGAAATGAAAGCTAACATTCAATAGAATAGATGAAAAATATAGAGAAAGAGATTAAATAATTCCTAACCTATTAAAAGTATTCCAAAACTTGACGTTTTATAAGAAATTTTTAATTTTTTGCCTATAGAGACCGGAAAAAGGTCAAAATAGCTGCTCAAAACAATTGAGTCACTTGTTTTATCTTTCTAATCACAAATCTCAAATAGTAACTATAAAAAAAATGTCGGAAGCAACATTTGCAGGCAAAAATGTAAAATTACTTTTAAATTAAATTAACAACTAGTGTTTTATTCGAGCGACATGATCCGAGGAACGATTAAAATATTGTTTATTTATCGTCTTGACAACCGAGCTGAATTTTTTGTTCATATCGTTTTAAACGAACATCTCGTTAATTCGAACAAGACGATCGATAAACCGAGATGCTCATTTTAAAAAATAACACTTTAAAATACAAAATTAAAAAGAAAGTATAATCAATCTCAAGAAAACAAAATAAATGAATATTTTAATCTTTCGTTAATAAATGTTTTAAATTTACAATTTTACAAAAAATTGTCATGAAAATTTTTTAAAAATAGTTTTCCAGAATTCAAAATTTAATTTATTATTGAAAATACACTATAAGTGCAGCTAATTAATTTCTTTAAAATGATGAATTATTAATAAATTAAATTAATTTCTTTTACTTCAAGAAGATATCAGAAAATGATAATACTGTTTTTATTTTAGTTATATTTTTTGTTTTTTAAAAATTATAAAAGAAAAAGAATTCAATAAAAAAATTAGAATTAATTATTTAATTAAGTGATTATTATTAATTAATTAATAAATTAAAAGAAAGGATTTTATGAAAGCAGTATTTCACTATTTTACACATTTAAGAAGTAATCACACATGCATATTATAAAATTAATTAATTCTTTGTAAGAAACAAGGTTTTCGTTAATTTTATTGAAATTCGTAATAAAATTTTTACTTTTTTGGTCCTTGGCAGCATAATTTTTTTCATATATTGCAAATATATCGATTTTGTCATCACTACTTAACACGTCTTCCTTTTCGTTTTCATAACTGAATTCTATTTGATTTGCGTTTTGATTCTCTTCAATGTAATATTGCGTCTCGTAAATATTTTCAAATTTCTTAATCGATTCTTTTTGCTTCCTCGTGAGGAAGCTTTGTAGTCGTTTAATTTATAAAATTTTTTAAAATCCTTCAAATAAATTTTCTTCTATATAGGACTATGTTATTTAAGACCCTGAACAATTGTCCGGATGTATGTATGTGTGTATGTGGATCCCGATTTTTGTGAACACGATAACTCGAAGAGGTTTTTAACGAATTTGGCTAAAATTTACCAGGTATATTTATCATAAAAATATCTCGAACTGGATTGATAGACTTTAAAAAATTCTCAGAAAAAAATTTGTTTTTGACTTTTTTCTAAAAAAAATTTTTTTTCAAAAAATTTTTTTTAATTGCATATTGAACTTAATATATAATAAAATCTTCTTCTTTGCATCAAGACGAATCGATTGGTGTGTATAAAGTATAAATTGTATGAGAGTTTATAGATTTAATGACAATTAAAGCAGAAAAATTACCTTTTTTTCAAAAATTCAGTTCTTTCATCAAAATTATATTCCAGTACAATAAAATTATACTCAATTTTTTCAATAATCTTATCCGTTGCATTAAAGCGGATCGATTGGTATATATAAAGTATATATTGTATTTGAATTTATAGAATTAAACATAATTAAAACCATCAGTCATCTTCGTTCAAATGATAACCGAATAGTTTTGAATCCGAATCACAGAGTAAATTAATTGGTTTCCTCATTTTCAGTGCTTTCGATATCATGTCATCAGTTGAATGCCATCTAGTTTTAACGTGATTATTAGGCGATATCATTTGCACGTCCGGTGTGATGCAAAAACATTCCAATTTTTTTCTTAATTGTTCGCTATATTTTAATTTAATAAACAATTTTCTTAATTTTTGAATAGGCGAATAATTTAAAATCGTCTCATCGTTTTCGTTTAAATCCTCCGTTTCCTCATCATAGGCATTTTCATAATCAGAATCAACTTCAATTTCATTTTTCAGTTGCAATTCTTTTAAAAAATCTTGAACGCCCAGATTTTTGACATGTGCAATACATTTGAAATGCTGATTTTTTACATCAAATTCGATACCGTCTTCATCCATGAGTAATTTAAATTCTGCAATAAAGGTGTTGCTAGCAGCATTGTCCAAGGTTATTCCTTGAATTTTAGATTGAAGATTATTTTCTTTTAAAAACTTTTGAAAAATTGTTGCAATGTCCTTTCCTGTGTGAGCACCATTTGAAGGAGAAAAGTCTAATGTCAAAGACTGTAAAACCCAATTGCTATCGATGTAATGACCTAAGAAAACAAGTTGTAAATCCAGATGTTCATTACATAAACCTTTTGCTTTCTCTATACGATCAGCAAAAAAATTTGCTTCCTCGTGGAGGAAGCACTAACTTATTGTCACGTATTGACATATTTTCCAAGTTGTTGTCTTCAAATCTAATTAAAAATTAATTTTAAAAATTTGTTATATTTATTATAATTATAATTAAGTATATTTAATTTTTAACTAATTTCTAATATGATCTAATATTTATAAAATCAAAAAAATATTTATAAAATTTGTTTTAATCCTAAATGAACAAAATAAAATTTTTAATAAAAAAATGAATTTTTCATCTTTAATTGTAATTAATTCTATAATTTTCAATAGAATATATATTTTACATACATCAATCGATTCGTCTTGATGCAAGGAATAAGATTTTAGATTTATTTTTCAATAAATAATAACATTTTATTGTACAGCAACATGATTCTTAAGAAATAGTGAATTTTTATTAAAAATGCAAATTTTGTGTCTGTAATTGGTTTTAATTTTATAAATTTAAATACAATATATACTTTATATATACCAATCGATCCGTCTTGGTGCAAAGAATAAAATTTTAGAAATAAGTGAGTAAGATTTTCTTATACAGCAACATAATTTTGCGGAAAGAACTCATTTTTTGAGAAAAATGCGAATTTTTCAGCTTTAATTGTCATTAAATCTATAAACTCTCATACAATTTATACTTTATACACACCAATCGATTCGTCTTGATGCAAAGAAGAAGATTTTATTATATATTAACTTCAATATGCAATTAAAAAAAATTTTTTGAAAAAAAATTTTTTTCTGAGAATTTTTTAAAGTCTATCAATCCAGTTCGAGATATTTTTATGATAAATATACCTGGTAAATTTTAGCCAAATTCGTTAAAAACCTCTTCGAGTTATCGTGTTCACAAAAATCGGGATCCACACACAAACACACACATACATACATCCGGACAATTGTTCAGGGTCTTATATAACATAGTCCCATATAGAAGAAAATTTGTCAAAAGGATTTTTAAAAATTTTGTAAATTAAACGACTACAAAGCTTCCTCACGAGGAAGCAATATTACAGAAATTTCTATAATTTTCAACTTTTAACCTGCTATGAAATTCAATTTTTATTTATTTATTCATTATTTTTTTTAAAATTATAATTGTTTTGTTAATTATTAACTTGCTTAATACTAATATTTTTTATTGATATTCAAACACTGCCGCGTGTAAATGAATCCACGTTATTATTTGCATTTAATAAATTTTAAGTTAATAAAACTTTTTGTTATAATTATTATTTTTTAATTTATTATATATTTATTATTTATTCTTATTTAATCAATTATTTTTTCGTACAAATATTGTTATGGAAATTTAAATCAGGGTTGCCACAGGTCAGAAAATTCAGGGAAAAGTCAGGGAAAGTAGAATTGGTCAGGAAATCAGGGAAAAGTAAGAGATTTGTATTAAAAGTACTGGAAAATATTAAATTTTTAGAATTCATAAGAAAGTTCTGAATTCTCTGTGTCTTTTTTGTTTGACACATAAATAATAATGAAACTACAAAAAATTCTAATTCAAAACCTTCAACATTTTATTTATTTAGGTTTATTTAATTATTTAGGTAACATTCTATTCTATTTATGACAAGAATAAATTAGTCTCGTCAAGAATTCAGTTATTTTTAAAAATTTTAATAAAATTTTTCAAAAAGTTTTTAATTATTTTCAAAAAATGTTATAAAATACTTTAATATAATAAATTTCAGTTAAATTAAATTAAATTCATTTAAAAATCATTAATTATTTTCAAAAGTTGTTAATAAAATTCTTTGTAAAACTTAAATTATAAAAAACATTTAATTATGGAATCAATAATTTATTTTTGTATTTAAATAAATTAATTCTCGTACAATTTTCTAATAAAAATGAATTTCGTTTAAAATTTTGCAGATAACTATTTAATACTAGAAGCGTTATTGCGTGAATTTTTAGAAATAATTAAATTTAAATGATGAAAATAATTTCGAGGAAGTTAAAATAATTCCTAATTCCTATGGATAAGTAATAATGATTAAATATTTATTTAAAAAGAATGAAAAAATTTGTAACTAAATGAATTAGAACACTTTTTTCAATATCTGATAATTTTTAGAGTAAATCAATAAAATATTCTTTAGGGTCAGGAAAACAGTCAAAATTCTGTCTGAATATCAAAGAAGAGTCAGAGAAAAAACAACTTAAATTTTTGTGGCAACCTGACTAAGTGTTTCAGATTTTACTAAACATTGAAAATTTTGTTTCAATTTTTTGTCAATATACAAAATCATTTATCATAAACAACATTATTTTGAATTATTTTACCCGTGATTACATAAAAGCTAGAACCTGAGACCGATGTCCAACCGTCTACGGTAAAGGATATTTTTGATTGATTCCTATGCAAATTGTCCATTACATCTTGTTGCATTTTATTAAATCTCGCAGAAATCAATGATCTCAGAGCATTTTTTTGTGGAAGTTTTGCAGTATTATTCAAATACGCAAAAAGCTCTTGAGTCACATCGTCATCGAAAAAGCTAATTGGAAGATGTTTTTTTGCCACCAATTCTACCTTCATTTGATTTAATGTATTCTGATCAAATATCTATAAAAAAAGAATCTTATTATTTAATTTTATTTATTTATATTTATTTCATAATTTTATTGTAGAAAAACAGACAGTTTTTGAGATGTTTTAATATGTTGACGACACCAAAATTGTTTCACAATAAGATATTTCTCTTTACCATATTATTTATGAGTTCAATACAAAAATTTTTAGATTTAAAATTAAAATATTTTAAAAGCTAATTTTCAGTCTACGTAAAATAAGGTTAATATTATACGTATTTTGTCTAATTGTTTATCAACTAAATTAATTTATACTGTCAATTACACTTATTTGTACAATTTTTTTTGTTATTGTAGGTTATATAATTTTAAATATTATCCAAACTAATTACTGTTTTTTTGTTGTTCAGCATTATCACCGAATAGTTTTTGATATGTTTCTACATGAAATTTTTTCAAATGTCTTGTGGTGCCGGTCGTAATTCCATCCATCATTTTTATGATTAGTGGGTTACTTTCTGTTGAACATATTTTGCATTTAGCAAATTTTTCTTTACTTTCTGTAAAAGCGTATTCGAAAATTCCATTTAATGTTTCTCTTTTAAATTTCTTTTTACAAACATTTCCATGTAAAACATCTTCTGCATTCTGAGACTCATCTCTAAAAAAAATTTTGAATTTATAAACTGCATATATTGATAAAAATAATTTCATTCTATTAAAATTTTAATAATTATTATTATCTACCCAGTAAGATTTCTCTTTAAAGGATTTTCTATTATTCATAACAATAATTAAATTGAATTAAACTTTAACAACTATCAAATTGACGTTTCGATAAATTCGTTCGATATCGTTCGAAAAAGTGAGACGATACGATATAAAATAAAACAAATGAAAAGACGATAGATCGTCGAAATAAAAAATACGATTACGAGCGACATCGAGCGAAAAAAATGCATTCCTCGTATCGACGTGAAACACTATTAACAACATTTTTAAAAGGTTTTTGGGGTCACTGATTACAAATTTGACATAAAAAATCATTATTCAAAATGGCTGATCAAATAAAGGCCGAACTAAAATGTAAAATTGCTTTTTATTTGCACATGAATCATTCTTTAAAGGTTTTTGGGGTCGCTGATTACAAATTTGACATAAAAAATTCCTTATTTAAAATGGCTGATCCAATATGGCCGAACGGAAGTGCAAAATTGCTATCGATTTATACAAGAATTCCTCTTTAAAAGTTTTTTTTGTTTCACTCACAAAATAAAATTTGTGTATTTGTTCCGAGATATAACGCAACCTATAAACTATACTTATATTATGCGTCCCAAACATTAATATTGTTTAATACCTTGATTTGCTTACTGTTTAAAATTATTAACAAATGGACAAAAATATTGGACAAATTAAAAATTCTAAAATTTGGTTTGTAATTTTAAGTCTGTTAAGAAGCTTGTAAAGTTAGAGCTGTTTAAACCCCTTATTTTTACTTGGAGTTGGAAGGGGTTAAGAACGCGGTTACAAACATCCAGTAAGATCTTAAAATTTCACAATGTAAATCAAAAGTAATTCTACATTACAATTCAGTCATATTGGAACAGCCATTTTGAATAATCAATTTTTTACGTCAAATTTGTAATCAACGATCCCAAAAACCTTTAAAGAGGGAATCTTGTGTACCTTCAGGCAATAGTCGAGAGACTATTGCCCTTAATGGTCCGTTAAGGGGTTAAGAACGCGGTTACAAACATCGAGTAAGCTCTTAAAATTTCACAATGTAAATCAAAAGTGATTCTACATTACATTTCAGTCATATTGGATCAGCCATTTTGAATAATTAATTTTTAAAGTCAAATTTGTAATCAGCGACCTTAAAAACCTTTAAAGAGGAATTCATGTGCAAATCAAAAGCAATTTTACATTTTTGGCTGCAATATTACTTCCGCCATTTTTTCTTACTTACTATATGAGATTTGTAATTAGAAAGATAAAACAAGTGAGTCAATTGTTTTGAGCAGCTATTTTGACCCTTTTCCAGTCTATATAGGCAAAAAATTAAAAATTTCTTATGAAACGTCAAGTTTTGGAATACTTATAATAGGGTAGAAATTTTTTTATCTCTTTCTCTATATTATTCCTCTATTTTATAAAATGTTAGCTTTCATTTATATTTTTTGTTCAAATACATCAAATGGTTAGCGACTTCTACGATTTCGGCACAAAAAAGCACTTAAACCAACTGTGCGCCGCCGCGCCTGGTGCAGTCTTGGTACGGAAAAACCAACCATAATTATTCAGAAAATTTTGATCATAACTCTCAAAATCAATGCAACCAAAAAAACGAGAATGACTCCAAAAGAGAATAAATCTCCCTAGCGAACCTTTTTACAAAATTAAAAATAAACAAAACCCTGTAAAATCGATTATTGACGGAGACAAACAAACCCCGACAACCAGTTGTCATAATATTGCCGACGAATCCACGTGTCTTTCCCGAAATGCATTAGCGTTGCACAACGCACATGCCGGTGGAAATTTCACTAGCGATTCCGAAAGCGACTATTACGACTGTTATTACTCGAAATCCGAAACAGAATACTCGACCTCTGTTTCTGACAAGAAACCTCCCCCCACCAATCCTCCACGACTACCTAGTTCAAGTATTTCCTCACTATCGTCCTTGCCTTCGAATAATTTTCCAACCACTTATTCGCATTAAAACATAAATTCGAAAATAAAGTTTTGAAAGGGACAGTATTGCATTCACCGCTCTCCTTCCCAGTGTGCAAAGTTACAGAATAATTCTATAACTATTCCAGAACAAAAGAACAAGTTCTGCAATTGGTGAGGAACAGGCAAGTCAAAATGTCGTCCCCTGGAGGCACAAAATAGAAAAAAAAGTCAGTAACAATTCTAGAACAAAACTAGAACATTGTTTTAGAACAAATATATTACAATTCTATAACAAATACAATTCATCATAAATAATACCCAAGCAAAAATTTAATAGTTGCATAGAACAAATAAATGTTTATGAGTATGAATAAAAATATGAATAATTAATAGAATATCTTTTTTTGCAATAAGTTTTTTAAAAAATATTTTTCTTATTTTCTTAAATAATTTAAACAGACTATCTTGTTTATTTAAATTAATGACTAGATTATTATTATCATTGTTAATAATTATTTGAACTTATACTTTATTTAAAAATATTCATAATTATACACAGCACACTTAAAACTAAGAATGAAAAATTTCGCACGCACGGGTAATCGAAACCTAGACCTAGAGGACACAAGTCGAATACGCATACGAATAATGCATAGCCACGCAAGCTTGGAAGTGATATTACTTCAACTTCCTTTTGAATTGTGGGACCGTTATGTGCAGAGCTAAAATTATAAACTGAAATGTAACATACTTATTAAAATCTTTAGAAATCCATTTATCACTGTTCAATTTAAGAAAAAAAATTTATTAATAAAGAATTTTCAGTTTAAAAAATATTTTGGCCTAATCTTAATGATTTTTAATTTCTATCTTTTTATTAGAAAAAATTATTAAAACCTTTAAATTCCCTATTACAATAGAATTTAATTACAAACATAGCATTTTAAATAGAAAAAATATTAAAAAATAAATAATTTATTACATTTTTCTACATTAAAGATAACTTTAATGGTTATGTGATAAATAATATAATTACAAGAAATAAATTATATTTACTGCTATAACTATACACAGATACAAACCGAACTCAAAATGAGTCGCATATGAGTCTCATTATGAACTGCAACAAAAATAATAGCCCTTCGACTCATTCTGAGTTTCTAGGGAAAAGACTCAAAATGAGTCTGAAGGGGAATCATTTTGTGTTTACGATAAAATTACAATCACATTGGAAAAACTAAGAATAATTCATAAAGATATGAATTAAAATAATTGTTTATAATTAATAAACACGTTGCATTTGTCAAAGCATTAATGCTTGTAATCGATTTACTGCATTTATAAGAAATGAAAAAAAAATTTAGGTTAGACACACATGTGAATTGACTGACAGGGATGGACAACCATGTAATACAAAACATGCGAAACACAAAAAAAGTAATTAGAACATTGTCATTTTACTCATTTTGAGTCACTTGAAGTTGCCGATTATTCATTTTGAGTCACTTGAAGTTGTCGATTAATCATTATGAGTCACTTGAAGTTGTCGATTACTCATTTCTAGACCGACTTCCAAATGAGTTGCAATAAAAATAAGTCGGGTTTTTTTCTGTGTAAGACTAATAATAATTCTATTAATTAAAACAATATAGTTTTTATTTTTTTCTTTGTTATTCAAAATAAGGTCTTAAAAAGTCTTAAATTCGCAACCATTTTCTTCCCACAGAACTACCGTGAGATCTAAAACGTCAGCAAAAATGCAACGTCCAACTCCTGAAATAAAATTATAAACTAAACGTAGCATTGTCTGTATCTTTTAAAAGTAGGGAAAGTGGAAATTCGGGGTAAAAAGGAACAGAAATTTCAACAGTATTTGTTAAAATAGAAAGAGAGAAAATTGGTTCTATCAACCTCAACATTATTTTCAGCATTATAAAAATGCATTGAAAACAGTATTAATGTATAATCGCATCGGTACATAGTATTTAACAAATACAGAATTGTTATATCTAGGTACTTTATAGCAAATAGACGATAGTTCTTTACATAGCACAAAGTGATCGAGAGAGAATACGAGAGAATGAGTAAGAATAAGAGACAATGAAAAAGAATGAGAGAGATCGAGAGAAAATAAGTGAGAATAAGAGAGAATGAGAGAGAATTAGAAAGAATGAGAAAATTTAAGAGAGAATGAGTGAGAATAAGAGAGAATTAGAGAGAATAATAGTGGATAAGAGAGAGAGTAAGAGAGAATGTGTGAAAATAAGAGAGAATGAGAGAGAATAAGAGAGAAAAAGAAATTCTATTTACCCCAACTGATCCTAAAAATTTTTTTTTAGAAAATTCTTCACGAAAATTCTTATAGATTACCACACGAAATGTCAGCTAAAAATTTCTTAAAAACTATTCAGTCTGATTTGCTTACGAAATTGAAGCAAATTACGAACGGATTAATGATATTTTTTTTAATTCTGCACAAAAATTCGTATAGATTTCTGCACAAAATGACAGCTAAAAATTTGGTTAAAAATGTTTGGACAAATTTCCAAAAGATTTCCATTCAAAATTCAAGCGGATTACTGACGGATTTTTTACAAATTTCATAAGAAAATCTGTCTAGATATTTTTTAAGAAATTTTTGCTGCTATTTCGTGTGGAAATCCATACGAATTTCCTTGCAGAATATTCTAATTAACTTTTGAAATTAATACGTTCGTAATTTGCTTGAATTTTGTGCGGAATTCGTTTGAAAAATTGACCGAAAATGTTTTAAAGAAATCGTCAAAATAATTTCAGTTTTTTGAAAATCTGTATTAAAAATTCGGATATTATTCGTACGAATATTCGTAAAAAACGTTTCAAAACGCCACACGAATGTTACTTGTAATTTCATATGTATTCGATAGGAAATCTGTACGAATCTGGTCGGATTTCCCAATGAAATTCGTAAGAATCATTTTCACCTAGGTGATAAGTTTAATGGGTTTAAATAAATAATTTAGTTGACCATGTAGGTCGCTCGCACGCGGCACACTAGGATTATTATTTAAAAATTCAGGCTAGAATCAGAGCTGGGTGACAAAAACCAGAATAGACAAAATAGCTACGGTCTGGCTTTTAGTTAAGCAGCACCGGAACGAGGTCAAACCAGATCTTCCAGACTTTTACAATTAATGAAATTCTTAAATAAAAGTAATAGAACATCTTTTTAAGTATGCAATAATTTTTAGAGTGAATCAGAATATTTTCTAGAGTCAGGGAAAAATCAAAAATTTGTATAGAAATCATTGATAATTCAGAAAAAAATGTAATTTATGTGTCAACTTTGTTAAAATCTATCGATTGTAAAATAAGTTCTAAATTAAAATATCCAAAATTTGCTCTCTGATAAAGACAAAAGAATAAAAGAAGAGGAAAAAAGTAATTTTTCCAAGTACTTGCCTGTAGAGAGTATAATACATAAATGGGAGTAATTTCATAGAATAATAATAACATTCGCAATAATGATAAACGTGTGTCCTGTGACATGCTGAGCGGCTTAATAGGGTTCCTCCTATATACTTCGTCAACTGACAGCCCTTTTTGGTGTACATACAGAAACGAAGCGTTGTTCCCTATTATCTTTTTCATTTTCATCTTTTTTCTCTCCTCTTCTTTTTATTTTTCGTCAGCCAAGAGGGATAAATGTCTGAGTCTCTCTCGGTGCGCGCTCTCATTTGCATGAAACGACACACAACGGGCGGTCTTCTCTTTTCTGGTCACGAAAGTGCGAGAACGAAGTAAATGCATTTTCTCTATATTTCGTTGTAGTGGTGCCTCTCTATATCTACAGGAAATGTCGAGGCAGTGTCGTCGCCACCACCCTTTTTGCATACGTTTATTTCCTCCAATTAACTCTTCGGACGCCATGGCACGTGACCGTCGTTAACGACCGCAATATTTACTAAGCGGATAGTAGAGAGTTGCAACGTTGGCAAACCACATGAGCGCGATTCATATTATATACACTACACGCGGTAACTGTAACTATAAAATCAAAGAGAAACTATATTATTATAATCCTTCGCTATAACTTGTCAGGATTGTCATTATGTCAAGCTTTTAATATTACACATTCGAAAATTCAATATTGCATATTGAATAATAATCAGAGAGAGAACAAGAGCGATCTATGCAATATAGGATTTCCAAATTTCCCCACACTTGAATTGATTTCCCGCACTATTGCAATTTATACATTCCCGCTTCTATATTTTGAATATAATTGGAAATTTAATTGATTATATATCTGCATTTATTTGATCAAAAGTTTACTCAATCACGTGTTTGCCTTTGTACGTACATGTATAACGAATTACTGCAACAGAAATTTCAATCGTCATTCATTATAAAATGAGAGTACTAAATAATTTCGTACAATTAAAGGAAAATTCATTATTTGTTCTCAATATTTCTCTTTGAGGGGATTTATTTTTTGCCATTCATTGGAAAAGTCAATTTTACTAGTGATTCAAAATAATAATTTAAGTTATAAAAAATTTGGGGACATAAAATTATTTTCCATTTAGAAAGAGTGTAAAATAAAATACAAGGAGAAATTTTTAGCAACAATATTTTCTTCATTGCATATTATTGTATACAATAAAACATAAGAATTTAGAGATAATCCAGATATAATTAGAAAAATTCTAATAAAGATTCCGAAAAACATAGTTGACGTCATTTTTTTTACAAGTCGCAAAGTTTCTTTTGCATTTTTTTTAAAACTTTATACCAAAAGTGAAAATCAGGAATATATATATATATATATATATATATATATATATATATATATCCGCCCCCCTGCGCGCTTCGCGCGCCAACCCTTAGATTTTAT
Source organism: Leptopilina drosophilae (assembly GCA_032873175.1). Classification (NCBI taxonomy): domain Eukaryota; kingdom Metazoa; phylum Arthropoda; class Insecta; order Hymenoptera; family Figitidae; genus Leptopilina; species Leptopilina drosophilae. The sequence continues at coordinate 36,028,179 of CM065479.1, forward strand.
ATTTACTTCTATTTATGGATAATATAAAGATGGTAAAATGCGATCTTATGATATTAGCCATTCTCAAATTTTCAATCTTTGTCATCAATTTTGAAGTAACATAACAGCCTGCAAGGAAAAAAAATTTCTTTTGGATAGGCTTTGACGTCCTATTTCGCGCTTCTATTTGAGGGGGCAAGCTCTGACCTGTTGGTAAAATACAGATTAAATTTTAACGTAATATGAAGGCTCACATTAAGGCCCCTTTTAAAACCCGTAGCTCAAAAAAATTGGTAAAATTAAACATGCATTTTTATTCGTTATTTATCCTCTTTTTGACATAGGTCAAAAAATAGGTCAATTTTGACATATGTTTTTGCCCTATAGGTAAAAAATAGGTCAAATTAGACACAGGTTTTGATGTAATGTGAGTCCGTTATTTATCCTCTTTTTGACCTATAGGTCAAAAAATAGGTCAAATTAGACACAGGTTTTGAGGTAATGTGAGGCCGTTATTTATCCCCTTTTTGACCTATAGGTCACAAAATAGGTCAAATTAGACACAGATTTTGACCTAATGTGAGGCCGTTATTTATCCTCCTTTTAAACCTATAGGTCAAAAAATGGTCAATTTTGACATAAGTTTTGAGGTAATGTGAGGTCGTTATTTGTCCTCTTTTTGACCTATTGGTCAAAAAATAGATCAAATTAGAAATAGATTTTGACGTAATGTGAGGCCTTTATTTATTCTCTTTTAAACTTATAGGTCAAAAAATATAGGTCAATTTTGACATAGATTTTAACGTAATGTGAGGCCGTTATTTATCCTCCTTTTGACCTATAGGTCAAAAAATAGGTCAATTTTGACATAAGTTTTGACGGCCCCTTTGGGATAGGGCGCCCTTACAGAATCTTAAAAAAGCGGCGGCGGCGATATCTTTTTGTAATATAGGTAGATATATCCCTATTATATAAAAACATTTCGCCGCCGCCGCCGCAGAGTCAGGATTTCTAAGGGCCCCCTGTAGTAAGGGGGCCATTAAAAACTCAAAACTTACATTAAAATTGACCTATTTTTACACCCATAGGTTTAAAAGAGAATAAATAACGGCCTAACATTACATCAAAATCTATGTCTAATTTGACCTATTTTTTTACCTATAGGTCAAAAAGAGGATAAATAACAGGCTCACATTGCCTCATAACTTATGTCAAAATTGACCTATTTTTTGACCTAACGGTTTAAAAGGAGGATAAATATCGGCCTCACATTACGTCAAAATCTATGTCTAATTTGACCTATTTTTTGAGATATAGGTCAAAAAGAGGATAAATAACGGCCTCACATTACTTCAAAACTTTTCTTCTTTTAAACCTATAGGTATAGGTCAAAAAATAGGTCGATTTTGACATAAGTTTTGAAGTAATTTGAGGCCGTTATTTATGTCAAAATTGACTTATTTTTTGACCTAGGTCAAAAAAAGGATAAAGAACGAATAAAAATACATTTTTAATTTGACCTATTTTTTTGAGCTACGGGTTTTAAAAGAGGCCTTAATGTGGGCATTCACATTACGTCAAAATTTGATCTGTGTTTTACTAACAGATCAGGGCTTGCCCCCTCAAATAGAAGCGCGAAATAGGACATCAAAGCCTATGCAAAAGAACATTTTTTTACTTGCAAGCTGGTATGTTACTTCAAAATTGATGACAATGATTGAAAATTTGAGAATGGCTAATATCATAAGATCGAATTTTACAATCTTTATATTATCCATAAATAAAAGTAAACCATAATTAGAAGGGTTGGCGCGCGAATCGCGCAGGGGGGCGGAGCCCCCCTAGTATATATATATATATATATATATATATATACATAGCATACATATGCTACATAAGGTATGTTGGGTATACAATATGTGTTACTAGGCGAACATGTATATATGTCGTAGGCAAATAAAGGAATCCAGCAGGGTCAGGCTTAGCCAAACGGATCGGAAAAATTAAAAAATTTTTTTTTCAATGAAATATCTTTTATTCTCATGATAAAAATATTGTCATAAAAAATTTAAAGCAAAAAAAAAATTTTTTGTTACAGGTATTAACAATTAAAGTTTTTAACAATATTAAATGAAAATATTTTTTTCTTGAGTTCTTCTTAACCGATTTTAAAAACCAAATAGGCGTTTTTTTCGTGTTGAAGCGTAGAATTTAAAAATACATTTTGTTTAAAAAAATTGTTATTTTTTATTGTTTTTTAAATTATTTATTTATAATATTATAATAAAAAACAGTCTTCTTCACGCTATTCTTAAAATTAAAAAATACTATTGTATTCTGCATACATTTTTAAGTAAGAAACAATTGAGAAAAAAATGGCCCGCTACTAGAAATAATAATATTAAATTATTTTTGTCGCCGTGTAAGCCGTTTTGATGGTGTTCGCCGCATAAACAAATCATCGAAACGCAGATAAATATTAGAAAAAACAAAAGAACCTCAAATTCAAACTTGATGTATAACGCGAAAACAGCGCAGCGGGAGCGAACACCATCAAAACGGCTTACACGGCGTAAATAGTGTTGCACATACTATTTTTTCTAACACACGTATACCGAAAGTACAAATATTTAATGAAACATTAAATACATTTACGCAACGGTTTATTACAAATAAAAAAGTTAGTTACGTGAGTTACGTAACTGTTAAATGTAAATAAAAAAAAAAAAAAAAGCTGTGTAAATGACGTAAGTTGCGTAAATGATGTAAGTTACGTAAATTACGAAAGTAACTTACCTAACTTCAGATACGTAAGTTACGTTACTAACATCACAAACGTAAGTTACGTTACTAACATCACAAACGTAAGTTACGTAACTAACATCAGATACGTAAGTTACGCTAGTCGTTTAAGTTACGTAACTCACGTAACTGATTCACTAATGGTCATACTTTGATAATAATAACATTACCGAGAAGGTAAGTTACTTTTCCTCCCGGCTACTGACGTCAGCGGGAGGAACAGTACTTTTCCTCCCGCTCGCAGGAAAAGATACACTTTTCTCCCGCTTGACAGGTAGGAAATGGTGTACTTTCGGTGCGTGTGTTAGAAAAAAATAATTTAATATTATTATTTCTAGTAGCGGGCCACTTTTTTCTCAATTGTTTCTTACTAAAAAATGTACGCAGAATAAAATAGTATTTTATAATTTTGAGTATAGCGTGAAGAATACTGTTTTTGCTTCCTCGTGAGGAAGCTTTGTAGTCGTTTAATTTACAAAATTTTTAAAAATCCTTTTGACAAATTTTCTTCTATATGGGACTATGTTATATAAGACCCTGAACAATTGTCCGGATGTATGTGTGTGTGTGTATGTGTGTGTGTGTGTGTGTGTGTGTGGATCCCGATTTTTGTGAACACGATAACTCGAAGAGGTTTTAACGAATTTGGCTAAAATTTACTAGGTATATTTATCATAAAAATATCTCGAACTGGATTGATAGACTTTAAAAAATTCTCAGAAAAAAAATTTTTTTTGACTTTTTTCTAAAAAAAAATTTTTATTCAAAAAATTTTTTTTAAGTTGGTTATTGAAGTTAATATATAATAAAATCTTATTCTTTGCATCAAGACGAATCGATTGGTATATAAAAAGAATAAATTGTATAAGAATTTATAGAGTTAATCACAATTAAAGCTGAAAAATTCGCATTTTTCTCAAAAAATGAGTTCTTTCCGCAAAATTATGTTGCTGTATAAGAAAATCTTACTCCTTTATTTCTAAAATTTTATTCTTTGCATCAAGACGGATCAATTGGTATATATATAAAGTATATATTGTATTTAAATTTATAAAATTAAAACCAATTATAGACACAAAATTTGCATTTTTAATAAAAATTCATTTTTTCTTAAGAATCATGTTGCTGTACAATAAAATGTTATTATTTATTGAAAAATAAATCTAAAATCTTATTCCTTGCATCAAGACGAATCGGTTGATGTATGTAAAATATATATTCTATTGAAAATTATAGAATTAATTACAATTAAAGATGAAAAATTCATTTTTTTATTAAAAATTTTATTTTGTTCATTTAGGATTAAAACAAATTTTATAAATATTTTTTTGATTTTATAAATATTAGATCGTATTAGAAATTACTTAAAAATTAAATATACTTAATATACTTAATTATAATTATAATAAATATAACAAATTTTTAAAATTAATTTTTAATTAGATTTGAAGACAACAACATGGAAAATATGTCAATATGTGACAATAAGTTAGTGCTTCCTCCACGAGGAAGCAAATTTTTTTGCTGATCGTATAGAGGAAGCAAAATGTTCATGTAATGAACATCTGGATTTACAACTTGTTTATTATAATATTATAAATAAATATTTTAAACAAGTTGTAAATCCACCCAAGTAGAAATGTCCGGAGTTATGACGGAGTTAAACACCAGAATGGTACAGACCCAGTACTGACCGTCGGTACTGACTTTCGGAACCCGATCAGTACTGGGAGTATACTGACTCCAAAACCGAATCAGTAATATGTCGGAGTTAAAAAAGTGTTAAAATCAGTACTGGCGGAAAACTGGCATAACACCAAATCAGTACTGCGGAGGAGTTATAAAAAACAAACAAACTTTGTTATAATGGCATTAAACCGGCCACTATTAATAACAACATCGTTTGAATTATTAACTATTAAAATATTTTCCAATATTTTTAAAAACATTATTCATCAACAATAACGCCAAACACTTAATTAACATATTATTAATTATTAATTAACAGGTATATGTCATAATAATAATAATAAATTATTATTTATTAATTATTTTTACTATTATGTGTTATTAATAATAAAATTTTTTTTATTTTTTTTAAATGTAAAAATATATATATTTTTCTATCATTATTTAAATAAATAATTAAATAAATAATTTTTACCATATTTTTATGCTACACCTATTAATTAATATGTAATGTCTTGTTAAAATGTATATAAATATATAAAACATATTTATAATAATTTTTCTTAAAATAAATATATTATACAGTAAATTCATTATTATAGCAGTGTCTATATCCTTCGTACAATTCAAAAGGAAGTTTAAAAATATATACTCTCAAGCTTGCGTGGCTGTGCGGTTAGTGTATTCGACTTGCGTCCTCGAGGTCTAGGGTTCGATCCCCCGTGCGTGCGATATTTTTCCGTCTTAGTTCTAAGTGTTTAGTGTATAATTCTCAACAGTGTTACATAAAATATAAATTTAAATAATTATAAACAATAATAATAATAATTTAGTAATTAATTTAAATAAATAAGGTTGTCTAAATTAATGAGAAAAATAAGAAATTTTTTTTAAAAACTTATTTCAATAAAAGGAATTTTGCTAATTATTTACATTTTAATTGATACTCATAAAAGTTTATTTACTACAAAAATATTAATAATAATTATTAGTACTCAATAAATTACTCCCTCTTCTTTAATAATCAAATAACAAATTAATACAAGGTTCTGAAGGTAAATTTTATTTTAGAGAACGCGTTACAGCATTTTCCAAATTTGTTAAATTTTATCTGCGAATCAGTAATTAGGCGGTGTTCTGCCAGTGATATTTCAGTATTGACTTAGTACTGACTGCCGGTAAAAAATCAGTACTGGACAGCGTTACCAGCCAGGGATTTCCCAGTACTGATTTAGTTACTGGAGTCAGTACTGCTATACTGACAGTCAGTACTGGGTCAGTACAATGCCAGTATTACATTTCTACTTGGGCAGATGTTCATTACATGAACATTTTGCTTCCTCTATACGATCAGCAAAAAAATTTGCTTCCTCGTGGAGGAAGCACTAACTTATTGTCACGTATTGACATATTTTCCATGTTGTCTTCAAATCTAATTAAAAATTAATTTTTAAAATTTGTTATATTTATTATAATTATTTCGATTCGATTCGTCTTGATGCAAGGAATAAGATTTTAGATTTATTTTTCAATAAATAATAACATTTTATTGTACAGCAACATTACTTTTAAGAAAAAATGAATTTTTATTAAAAATGCAAATTTTGTGTCTGTAATTGGTTTTAATTTTATAAATTTAAATACAATATATACTTTATATATACCAATCGATCCGCCTTGATGCAAAGAATAAAATTTTAGAAATAAGTGAGTAAGATTTTCTTATACAGCAACATAATTTTGCGGAAAGAACTCATTTTTTGAAAAAAATGCGAATTTTTCAGCTTTAATTGTGATTAACTCTATAAATTCTCATACAATTTATTCTTTTTATATATCAATCGATTCGTCTTGATGCAAAGAATAAGATTTTATTATATATTAACTTCAATAACCAACTTAAAAAAAAATTTTTGAAAAACAATTTTTTTTAGAAAAAAGTCAAAAAAAAATTTTTTTCTGAGAATTTTTTAAAGTCTATCAATCCAGTTCGAGATATTTTTATGATAAATATACCTAGTAAATTTTAGCCAAATTCGTTAAAACCTCTTCGAGTTATCGTGTTCACAAAAATCGGGATCCACACACACACACACATATATACACACACACATACATACATCCGGACAATTGTTCAGGGTCTTATATAACATAGTCCCATATAGAAGAAAATTTGTCAAAAGGATTTTTAAAAATTTTGTAAATTAAACGACTACAAAGCTTCCTCACGAGGAAGCAAAAACAATAAAAAATAAAAATTTTTTTAAACAAAATATATTTTTAAATTCTACGCTTCAAGACGAAAAAAACGCCTATTTGGTTATTAAAATCGGTTAAAAAGGACTCAAGAAAAAAATATTTTCATTTAATATTGTTAAAAACTTTAATTGTTAATAACTGTAACAAAAAAATTTTTTTTGCTTTAAATTTTTTATGACAATGTTTTTATCACGAGAATAAAAGATATTTCATTGAAAAAAAAATTTTTTAATTTTTCCGATCCGTTTGGCTAAGCCTGACCCAACAGTAAGCCTACTTCCTAGGCAGTAAGCTTACTGCCGGCAATCAGACAAACGTACAACGAAATCGTTCAGATTCATCTGTTTGCCTAGGCAGTGAGCTTACTGCCTGGGAAGTAGGTCTACTGCCTGATGTAAGTTCGGTATTTAGACGACACGCATCAGCATTCATACTGTAGGTGTAATTAAATTAGGTTAATTGCTCTAATAATAATAATAATAATAATAATAATAATAATAATAATACAAATGATGAAAAATGTAATAAAAAAATTTAATTTATTAATAAATAATATTTATCAATTCATTTATTATTAATTTTATTTATTAAATTTTTAAACAGTCAATTTTATTTTTTCGAACAAGAGTTTAAATTGTGGCACCGTGAACCACATTTTATATTTGCCTTGAAACAAGAACAACGTTTTGTGCGGCATTGATCTTTGGTTGCCTTACAAGAAGCTCCCGATTTTTCAATTTTGGTCCGTGGAAACTAGCCGTTTATAATTCCACTCTCCGTTCCCACTTGATAAACTCCATTTTTTAATTCTATTATTACTGCAAAAAATTTTCCGAAATCTAGAGGTCCTCGATCAATAGTGGGAATTGATATTGTTAAACAGTCACCTATGGAAAGTGGTGAAAATATTTGTTGAGAAAATGTCATCATTTTCTCCGCTACTATTTTTTGCTTCTTATTGCAATCTTCTTGTGCATCGAGTAGATGTTTGCCCCTTGAGCAAAGTAAGCAAATAAATTTATCTGCAGCAACTTTTTTCTTTTTCACTTTTTCGTATTGTTCTTTGTCTCACATGTAACTGTTTCCTTTTTAGATTTCAAGTTTATTCTTACATTGTTTTTCAAATTCACATCGATTCACTGAACTCACTTCCATTATTAATATTATTATTGTAAAAATAGCAAAAAGTGATAAAATATAAATGTGTATTACATTAATACTTTCTACTTCAACGGTTCAAAAACGTTTGCGAAGTATGAATACAAATTCACTAATTATTATCAATCAAAATAGTTATAGTAATTTAACATTGCAAATATTAATCGAGGAAAATATAGCAAAAATATCTAATTGAAATAAATGTTTTGAATTGAGTCTTTTGTCTTTCACTTACTTATAAACATATAATAGAGAATTTAATTCCTTAAACAGCCAAAATATATTATTGCAATGGAAATTATTAAGCAATTCATTTCTCCTTAAACTTAATTTTCAATTCAACTTTTCTATAACTTTCTCTATACTTTTATAGTTATAATAATTAAAATAATAATAATATAATAAATTATAATAATGGTATAATAATAGTAAAAAATAGTAGTAATAATAATAATAATTATTATTATTATAGATTATAATAATAATTGTAATTTTATTGTAATTCGCCTAAAGGCATTACACATTGTTGATGATGGAGATGCGTGTCGTCTATATGCCGAACTTACATCAGGCAGTAAGCTCACTGCCTAGGCAAATAAATGAATCTGAACGATTTCGTTGTACATTCGCCTAATTGCCGGCAGTAAACTTACTGTCGGATTCCTCTATTTGCCTACACACATACACACACACACACACACACACATATATATATATATATATATATATATATTTATTCGTTAAATAAAAACTGAGTTAAAGTTTCAGAAAAACTGTCTAATTTTTTGATTATTGAACATACCATTATCCAACTTACAGTTCAGGATTTCTCTAAACAAGGTTAGAAAAAAAATTATAATTCACATATAATAAGGCTTGAAATCTCCTCTTTTGAAGCAGACTAAGTAGCTTGAAAAATATTAAGCGGTTTTAAAGATATTAAAGATTTAAAAAAAGTCTGTATGACCGACTAGCAAACCATCATTCAAGCAAAACAGTCGCATTGCACCTCGTATTCAGGGCTTAAAAAATTTTTATTAAATATTATTATTTTAAATTTAATTTAGTATAATTAACATTTTATGATTTTTCAAGAATTTCTTAAATTTTTATATTATATTTTCAAATATATAACATAATAGTTGAGTTTTAAAACAATTTAACTCCATATATGTATTTTGAAACATGATCTTATTAACCCATTTAGTATCAAATGTCCGTATTTCTTAGCACAAGTTCGAGCTTTCCTTTCTACGAGCTACGATTTTCAAAAAAATCGGGAGATAGGTTTTTTTAATGGTTTGAGTGTTCAAAATTATTTTACAATGTTTCAGAATGTTATAAACAATTTGCAAAACATGAAATGGATTTGTAGAATATTTTTTTTAATTACATTACGCTCTCTTGTAATCAAAATGTTGCTAAAGGTTCAAACTTTAATTTAAATTTATTTAACAATATTTAAAAATATTATAAACAATTTTACATAGAAAAAAAAGTTTAGAGTGGAAAGAAATTTTTTTTTCACGTTTTGCTTGGTTTGTCATTAGAATAAATTTTGGAAAGGCAAACCTTTGTTTGTAATTGTTTAAAATTTTTTTACAATATTATAAACAATTTAAAAAAAACAAATTATTAATAAAAATTGTTTATAACATTCTGAAACATTGTAAAATAATTTTGAATTACTTTTTTTCTATTATCCATTTTTTCTGCAAAAAGAAGTAAGAATTGATGAAAATAAAATTTTTGTTACCACTTTAGCACATAATTTTCAAATTGTTTATAAAAATTGTTTATAATATTGTAAATTAACATCATATAACAATATTTTTTAATGAAGAAACATTATTTTATTCAAATGAAGCATCAAAGTTAAAAAAAATAATTTTAACATTTTTTAAAATTATTTTCCCAATTTGAATATTTTGGCGGACATTTTTAAGGCGCAATTTTGAAATTTGAAAAAAATTTATTTTCGGTATCATGTCTATTTGATATTCACAATATTTTGGACGCAATATTTTCATATCCCGGATTTTTTTCTAACCGATTTTGATTAAATAATCTGATTTTAAAGAAAAAATCACTTTAAAAAGCGTCATTTTTTGGTTAAAAAAATTTTAACTTTTTACTATAAATTGGAAATTTCTTTTCAGATTCTGAAAGAGGACACTTAAACCATTAAAAAAACCTATCTCCCGATTTTTTTGAAAATCGTAGCTCGTAGTACGGAAAGATCGAACTTGTGCTAAGAAATACGGACATTTGGGACTAAATGGGTTAAATTTCGTGTAATTTATTTAAAATGTACCCACATAGCACAATAGCATGATGTAAGGTTACGTTGAAAAAAATCGTAAGACTCATAAGATTACACGATATTGCTGTGGTAGACCTGAGATGAACTAAAAACTTTCTCCATGGAGGTAATGTTACATGTTAGGGTGTGGTAAGTATATATGATAAGGCCATGGTAACCTTAAACGTTAAAGTTGAGGTAAAGGTCGAGGTAAGGTAATTATTCAGTTGTAAGCTTGAGGTAAGGTTAAGGTAAAATACCCACAAAATTTTTTTCAATTTATTCAGACCCCTAAAAAGGGGGATTGGATTATTAAAAAACGGTATTTTCTGCACTTTTTAAAGTCATGTAAAAAAAAACATGAAGACATAAAAAGCTCTAATATGAATTAAAAGGAAGCTCAAACCTTCATCTTTAAGAACCAAAATTGAAAAGTAATATAAAAATTGCAGGGAACCTGTATTTACCAAGTACCCCCTAATGTATCGTTGACATCCTGGTAAAAATGACTAGGAATCAAAGCATTGGTACCCAAGTAGAAATGTAATACCGGCATTGTACTGACCCAGTACTGACTGGCAGTATAGCAGTACTGACTCCAGTACTAAATCAGTACTGGGAAATCCCTGGCTGGTAACGCTGTCCAGTACTGATTTTTTACCGGCAGTCAGAACTAAGTCAGTACTGAAATATCACTGGCAGAACACCGCCTAATTACTGATTCGCAGCTAAAATTTAACAAATTTGGAAAATGCTGTAACGCGTTCTCTAAAAGAAAATTTACCTTTAGAAGCTTATATTAATTTGTTATTTGATTATTAAAGAAGAGGGAGTAATTTATTGAGTACTAATAATTATTATTAATATTTCTATAGTAAATAAACTTTTATGAGTATCAACAAAAATGTAAATAATTATAAAAATTCCTTTTATTGAAATAAGTTTTTAAAAAAAATTTTCTTATTTTTTTCATTAACTTAGACAATCTTATTTATTTAAAATAATTACTAAATTATTATTATTATCTATTATTATTTAAATTTATATTTTATGTAATACTGTTGAGAATTATACACTAAACACTTAGAACTAAGACGGAAAAATATCGCACGCACGGGGTATCGAACCCTAGACCTCGAGGACGCAAGTCGAATACACTAACCACTCAGCCACGCAAGCTTGAAAGTATGTTTTTTTAAACTTCCTTTTGAATTATACGAAGAATATATGCAGTGCTATAATAATGAATTCACTGTATAATATATTTATTTCATGAAAAATTATTATAAATATATGTTTTATATATTTATATACATTTTAACAAGACATTACATATTAATTAATAAGTAAAGCATAAAAATATGGTAAAAATTATTTATTTAATTATTTATTTAAATAATAATAGAAAAATGTATATATTTTTACATTAAAAAATTTTTTTTTTAAATTTATTATTAATAACACATAATAGTAAAAATAATTAATAAATAATAATTTATTATTATTATGATATACCTATTAATTAATAATTAATAATATGTTAATTATTATTAACATAATAATAATAATAATCATAATAATAATAATAATTATTATTATTATTATTATTATTATTATTATTATTATTATATTGTTATTGTTATTGTTGATGAATAATGTTTTTAAAAATCTTGGAAAATATTTTAATAGTTAATAAATCAAACGATGTTGTTATTAATAGTGGCCGGTTTAATGCCATTATAACAAAGTTTGTTTGTTTTTTATAACTCCTTCGCAGTACTGATTTGGTGTTATGCCAGTTTTTTGCCAATACTGATTTTAACACTTTTTTAACTCCGACATATTACTGATTCGGTTTTGGAGTCAGTATACTCCCAGTACTGATCGGGTTCCGAAAGTTAGTACCGACGTTCAGTACTGGGTCTGTACCATTCTGGTGTTTAACTCCGTCATAACTCCGGACATTTCTACTTGGGTACATATACTTTTTTTATAATCGGCTTGGTTTGTAATTTGTACCAATGCTTTGATTTCCAGTCATTTTTACCAAGGTGTCAACGATACATTAGAGGGGTACTTGGTAAATACAGCTTCCCTGCAATTTTTATATTACTTTTCAATTTTGGTTCTTAAAGATAAAGGTTTGATCTTCCTTTTAATTCATATCAGAGCTTTTTATGTCTTCACGTTTTCATTTTACATGACTTTTAAAAGTGCAGAAAATACCGTTTTTTAATAATCCAATCCCCCTTTTTAGGGGTCTGAATAAATTAAAAAAAATGTTGTGGGTATTTTCTTTTTCATTGACACCTGAACTTTCAATAAACACAAGAATTTTGAAATAAACATGACAAGACCATTTTTTTGTTACCCAGTGTTATCATAATATAGGGAACGGTGGGGCAAGATGGAGTACTTAATGATAAAAAAACCGAAAATTATTGAATATATACTGTATTATTTTTTTTAATAATCATCTTTGGTAATCAGTCTTTCGTAAAATAGGCGAACGAAGGCCATTTGTTTCTTAACGAAGCTTATAATTAATAAAATAGAAAAAATTGTGAATCTCCCCACCTTGCCCCACTGGGGGGCAAGATGGGGTACTAAAAAAAAGCTATTTCTGTCGACAAATTTCACAAGTAAATATTGCATCTTCAACTTCGTCATCGATAACAGCACAACTACAGTGAACTTATTGGCTGCACACAGAACAAGCAGCCCAGCCTTTATTTGAGTCTAAATAATAACCATTACGATAGAGATAAGGTGCATTTTCCATTTTACCATCGCTAATTGATGATTTAACCTTACAAGCTTTCTACTTTTTGCTCACTTTTATTTTATTCAGTCTTGACTTAAGCAGTTTTCTTAACTTCTCATATTTCCCTTTTCTTTTGCTTAACCCTCCATCACACACCTGGGGAGGGATTCCCTCTACGGTTTCAGTATTTTTTAAATAACTTTTGTTTTCCTCATTGCAAAATAAAATCAGTCTCTATACCTTTCGACAATTTACTCCTCAACACATTTCTAAAAAAAAAACATTTAGTTTAAACATAATTAATATTTAATTACGAAGCTTCAAAGCCAGAAAAAACTCGAAAAAGTGAGGTTATGTTAAATAAAAAAATCAAGTTTTCAAAACATTTTTTGTTCCACTGTTGGTTAATGGCAAAATTATAATATAAATGTAATTAAAATAAATTATTTAATGGTTTTTTTGCTTATTTGTTAATGTTACGTTATTTTTACATGTAAAGTGTAATTCCTTCGAAGATGTGCATTCCTGTAATTAAATTTCATTTCATAAATATATATATATATATATATATATATATACATTGATATAATATATATATATATATATATATATGGGCTGCTTTTAAAAATCCAAAATTTCGAAAATTCATATCTCGAAAATTTTGTCAATTATGGCAAAATAAAAAAATACGTATGTAATATTTTTCTATAAGGAGCGAGAAAAAAATATGTTTAACCGATTCTAAAATGTCATAGAAAAATTTCACGTGGAATTGCCCATATATATATATATATATATACCAGGGGGGCTTCGCCCCCCTGCGCGCTTAGCGCGCCAACCCCCTAACTAATTCTTATATTTATTTTGATTTTTATTTTCAAAGCATATTCTCTTAATATGAATGAATGATGATAAGTTAGAGTAAATTAAATCAGGCGATACTACAAAAAGCACTTAAAAAGAATTTTACTTTACGGACATGATTATGATCTTATGATGCGATTATAGATGTAAAATTAGATGCAGATTTCGACGTAATGTAACAGACTTTTGTGGGCCTCTTTTTACTCGTAGGTCAAAACTGCCCTCAAAATTGTCCTAAATTTTAAGGGCAGCGGAAATTGACAAATATTGACGTCTAGGTCAAAAATTCCCTCAAAATTGACCTAAATTTTGAGGGCTGCTGGAATTGTTTGTCAAATTTTGACGTTTAGGTCAAAACTGTTCTCAAAAACTGTTCTTAAAATTGACCGAAATCTTGAGGGTATCGGAAATTGACAAGTATTGACGTCTAGGTCAAAAATGCCCTCAAAATTGACCTTAATTTTGAGGGTAACAGAAATTCTTTGACAATTTTTGACATTTAGGTCAAAATTGACCTAAATTTTGAGGGTAGCGGAAATTGTCAAAATTTTGTCGTTTAGGTCAAAAGTGTCCTCAAAATTGACCTAAATTTTAAGGGGAACCTTGCTAATTTTATATGTTCAGATATTTTTTTTCAATTACTTATTTCTTATTTGAGTTATAATTTTAAACTCCTTGGCGCCACCTCTAATAAAACGAGTAGAACAGATTCTGACTCCCTTTTTGACTTTTTTTCCCACAGAAAAAACTTAGTTTCAAAATGAGTAGCGTAGGATATTCACAATGAATTGCAACAAAAATGAGATTCCTTGTCTCATTTTGAGCTTACATGAAAATTACTCATAATAAGAACAATCATATTTATTATAAGTATAAAAGATACCTATAAATTTTTATCGAATAATGAATTTAACCCTGTAAAATCATAAAATATATTAATTACTTATGCATAAATGACATATCAGATATTATGCTATATTCATTTCACATATATTTTTCCTACAATTCTTCAATAACACGGTGAGTTTTAACCGATTATTATGAAAAGTTAAAACAACCAAAATTTCTTTTTTAGGATGTTTTCTATAACAAAACAGAAGATATTTCCAGAAATAATAATCGAAATTATCCATCGGTCCCTTTTTGAGTAATTTGATTTTTTTCATTAAAAATGCGTAATTTTTTGCATTGGAATACTTTAATGCAATGTTTATAAACATTTATAAACTTTTTTTATCATTTATTTCAAGTTTATGTAATAAAAAGTAATGTTGGCAAAGAGCGTTGTGAACAATTTTTTTTAATCACAAGTAACACTATAAAAGTGCCATACGCCGATTTAAAAGAAACTTGGCACATAAGTAATTCTTGGAAAAATATTTTACTCGTGTTTTTTTGTTTTTCCCCAAAACCTGTTTTATGGGTGGAAAACACCCTTACATATTTCAAGGGGTCACTTGAATTATTTTCCAAAATATTCAGTAGACTTTTGCAAAATTGGGTATCTAAGGGTTTTTGGGGTCGCTGATTACGAATGTGAAATTTAAATTCAAAAATTCAAAATAGCGGATCCAACATGGGATCCTCTCAAGATTGGATTAACAGATTATTATCACCAGCTCACTGATCACCAGTAATCGTTATTATTAAAGTAAGATTTGTAAATTATAATTATATTTATTATATTTTTGTCAATACTTTTCTTTCTTGTTGGTTTTTAAATAAATTATTCTCTTACAACATTTAGTAGGCTCATTGACTTATCCTCATTCCAAATTAGATTCAATTTATTTGAAACTAATTTAAAACGAGGAACGTTAGGTATATTTATAAAGGTTTCTCGTTTTGACGTAACAGTAGTATAACAGAAAAGAAAATAATTTCCAATTTATAAATTCAATAAGCTATGAACAATAAGTAAGAGTGAATTAAATATTATAAGTAATTAAATTTTAAATTGGGACAATTTTAATGATTAACGAAATTTTTAAAACAAAATTTTGTTTTTTACTGAGTTTTTGAAAACCAGAATCGATTGAATGAAAATGAGAGGTTAAATTCATATTGTTCATGTTAATTATAAATTCGGCAAATTACAAATTATTATAGTAATATTAAACAAAAGTCAAGTAAAAAATATGGCAGTTTATCGACTAAGAACAATTCAATTTCTCTTAGATTTTCGAGAACATTAGTTACCTAACTCCTATACAAACAATGCGTTTGATTTCTGCACGTCTGTTGGAAATTCTCGCTGTCAGTTGCAGACTCCTTGTGACATAACAGTATTATATGAATTCGTCAAGAGGAGAGAAAAATTATCAAATAATATTCAAACAACCTACTAATTAATTCAAACATTTTATTCTTTTCTCGAATAAATAAGAATTGTTTTTATAAGGGATCGTTCATAAACTACGTAGTCTTAAAATTGTCACTTTTTCATCCTTCCCTCCCTCTACGTAGACCCCCTACCCGCCTGGTAGAAGATAGTTTTTTTCAATTCATTAAAATGCATTATTAGTAAGTAAAAACATAGCCTAAATAGAAATAAGTCAATTAAAACACAATAGTTATTTTTTTGCAAATAGTAACCCTACTAAAAATAAAATCACAAAACGTAAAAAATTTAGTCAGAATTTCTGATGATTTGAGACCCGAAGCTCCTAACAATAGACCCAAAAATTAGGGGAGAGTCTGCAGTTGTGAGACATCTCCAGTTGTGAAACAGTCAATTTTTTTAACATGCAATATTAAAAAGCCGATTAGTTTATATAAAAACGTCATTTCTTTCTATATGAGCTAACTTTTCGTGTACGCTGAAGCGGATATATAAACTATATTTGTTAAATCGACAAAAAAGCGTTTTTTCAATAAATGCAAAGTACTTTTTTCCAAGTTAATTAATTGGAAAAGGTAAATGTAATGCATTTTCTTTTAGTGTTTTCTCTATATTTTGTGATGCAAGATTGGATTGTTCTAATCTACGGTTGAAAATAATTTAATTTTCCTTTTTCAAAATAGCGCCAATTTCTGGGTGTGAGACACAGGATATCACCAGTTGTAAGAAATTCTTGACAGCCATTTGGGCAGCATAAAAAATACGACTTTGCAGGCATACTATTGAAATATTGTTTTGATTTTTTTCTAGTATTTTTGGGCATGTCAAGTGGAAAAAAGTCAATTGATTCAGAAGAAATCAATTTTAATGCTCTTGTTGAAGCTATTTAATTTTGTTTATTTGATAGTCATATTTTGGCGAATAAATATTATTATTTAGTATATAATAATATATATTATCAATATATTTAATTATTATTTTTACTAAACATAACGTTTTATATCAAACTTATTAAAGTTTAGCAATTTTTAATGAGCGTCTCACAACTGGAGACATTTTTTAAAACAAAAACGATGTGCTTGGAAAATGTATCGTAAAATTTCTTAAGTTCATCGAAACACTATTTTTTCTTTTAATAAAAGTTGCGTATTTCTGTTACCTTTCGAACGGTGTATTTTATTTACAATTTACGGGTCAAAAATAAAACCCGTCTCACAACTGGAGACTCTCCCCTATATAATTGTGAAAAAAGGGCTACGCAGAAATTTAAAGTTATAACGGTACTTTACATTTACCCTCTATATTTCGGTAAGGGGCTGCAAATATGAAAGATGAATTCAATGAAAAAAATAATCACAATCCATAAACATCAGAATTCAACAGGAGTATAAAAAAGCCTGTAGTCAGAGTTAACAAAAAGCTTCAGAAAACGTCCAAGTAGTCATAAAACATCAAAATTTATGACGTTTTTTCATTATTCCTGATTTTATAATTTTATTATGATTTTATTTTCGAAAAGTAGCCAAATAAACAATATAAGAAAACTGCGTAGTCATGGCTTAAGGGGGAGCTTACTTTAGAACGCTTAAAAATATCGCTTTTTTAAACATTTTTTTAGGAAGGAGAAAAATAAGTTAGACCTCTGGGTTTTTGAGATGTTTCTGTACATATTTAAAGATTTTGTAAAAAAAATTTTGACTTGAAATATTAAAAAATAGATAAGTTAAAATTAATTGTTGATAGCGGTGCACATCTGGACTTAAAAAACGGTGGGCACGATAGAGACCACAATTCTTGTCTGAAACATAAAAATAAAGAAAAATTTTAAAGTTTACATATGTAGTTTCTATTTGAACTAAAAAACTTTTGAAAAAATTTTGTTTAACTGCTTTGAGAACCAGTTGAAGGAATTATTTTTTTTTTAAAATAATTTTTTTATTTTTATTACTCAAAATGATCGGATTTTACTATTTCTTTGGAAGTTTTTTAGTTCAAATAGAAACTACATATGTAAACTTTAAATTTTTTTTTATTTTTATGTTTCAGACAAGAATTGCGGTCTATATCGTGCCCACCGTTTTTTAAGTCCACATATGCACCGCGATCAACAATTAATTTTAACTTATTTATTTTTTAATATTTCATGTTAAGGTATTTGTCGCGAAACTGGTCAGACTCAAAAGTCAGACTCAGACGACTGTACTTATGAAACGATTTTGAATGCGAGTTTCTGAAAAACTTTTGCGCACGTACAGTCTCACGAGTTTCACACACGAAAGTTTTCAATGTATAATCATAACCTCAATCATCGAAAACGATCGTGACAACGTCGCAAGTTTAGAACATGTCCATCTTTAAAATTTCGCGCCGAAATTAGCAGACGAGCCGTAGTATTTAACCAGCGTTGTTGTCACGTTTACGAATTCGCCTCTCCTTTAAAACAAATATTTTAATAATTTTTTAAGTTTGACGTTAAATATCTTTTAAATGGAACGGTCAAAAATTTCCATGTTTTTTATAAAAGTTCATTTTAGTTCAATAAATAACACTTTAGTTTTTTTTCCAAATCTGACGATTAGTATAAAGTGCAAAAATTAAAAATCTGTAATAAACTCATGCTTTTCCTATACCGTACATGTTAAAGATCGAAACTATGATATCACTTTTTGAGACATACAGACGGTCAATTTTATTTTAATAGGCCTTGTTTTGTAGATAAATATCCAAAGAATAATTGAGTGAAATTTAAAAAAAATCTGACGAAAATGAATCGACGCGACTAATACCTTAAAAATTTTTTCACAAAAGCTTTAAATATATACAAAAACATCTCAAAAAGCTCGGAGGTCTAATTTATTTTCTTGCTTCCTAAAAAAATTCTTTAAAAAGCGCTATTTTTAGGCCTTCTAAAGTAGGCTGCCCCCTTAAACCTCTTCCCTCCCACAAGTAGTTTACCGTAGACTTTCGCTAAACCCCCCTCCCCTTTCCCTAAGCTGTCTACGTAGTTTATAGACGATTCCTAACTAAGTATTTGACTTTTATATAGTAAACAAAAATATTAAGGAGTATATTTTTTAGAGTTGTGCAAAAAGCTCGATCGAGTATTTCAAGCTTTTCGTTTTTCTAACAGAGCTGAGCAGTATCGAGCCCGGCTCGAGCTCGACCATGCTATTCGAGCTTTTTGCACACCTCTAATATTTTTTAATTTCGGCTTGTGCCTTGTTTCAACTACGTTTTTGCTTTTTAACAAAGAATACATTTTTTAAATTGGAAAATGAATATTTGAATTTCTTTAAAAATTTTATTAGTTCTAAAAAAATAGAATTCTTGTGATGAATATTGTTATTTATGAAAATAATTGAATTTAGCAATGAATTTTAAGATTTATCTTTAATCGAAATAATTCTCTAGTATATATGGCTCATTTCATTTAAAAGTGTAAAATATAGTTTACAGGAAAGTTAAAATGTGAATATTCGATTTTGTGTTTGTAATCAAATTTTCTACTTTATTTATTGTTTTAGAAAATCGATAGGGATAGTGGTTATACACGGAGAAACTTTGTATACTAGTTTGTGATAAACTCACTATGTGTTTTTAGTAAATTGACTACTAAAGCGGGGAAAAACTGCGAAGGTATCAATATTTCGTAGTCTAAACATTAAAACACGGAACAGAACCAGACTTTTAAAATTTAGTAGTCAGCTGATGAAAATTTAAAATTCATGATTTCACTAAAAAACAATGTCGAATGTCAGTAACAGGGGCAGACTGTCGCCATCTCATACTAATAAGTCAGGTAGAAATCTATTTTACCTATGACGATTGATAACTTATTTGAACGCAACCTAATCTAATGCCTAACATACTGATAAAGTAACGCACACTTTAATCGACGGAACGCATATACAATTGAGCTGCCGGATCAAAGAAGGGCACATAAACTCGCCGCGCTGAAAAACGTTGGCCCCTGGACACTTAAAATTAAACTTTTGATTTTAAATGTTTATTATGCACATCCTTATAGAAAATTTGATTGCGCATCTTTTTTTTTAATAAAATTTTTTTCTATCTATTACCGTTTTCGAAATAATAAAGAAAAACCATTTTTTTGAAAACATTAAAATTTAATTAAATGTTTCACTTCAACCCGCGATATCTCAGTCAATTTTGCATATTTTCCAATATCACAAAAACTAAATTACTCGTTGAAATATCCTGAGAATGATGAAAGAAGAAAAAAATTGTTATAATTAAAAATAAAATTGTTATTAATTTTTTTCTAAACAATTGCAAAAATCGTGATGTGTAATTTTCACGGGCTTCGTTTAACGGGCGAATTTTAAACAACAACAAACTTTCAGTGAGAAAGTTGTTTATTGTAGTCCAAAGAAGTTTTTTGTAAAATTATATTACAATTAAATAATTAGTAACAAATTAGTGAATGTTTAAAGTTGCGCGAGCGGCTGAACGGATGGTTTGTTTTGATTTACTTAACCTCTAAAGGCGAAACAACGCTGTGACATATTCAGTCGAGCTTCTTTCAACAAAGAGGTGCGCACGTTGAGCCGCGCGTGCAACTTTAAACATTCACTAATTTGTTACTAATTATTCAATTGTAATATAACTTTACAAAAAACTTCTTTGGGCTAATAT
This sequence comes from Leptopilina drosophilae, assembly GCA_032873175.1. Taxonomy (NCBI): domain Eukaryota; kingdom Metazoa; phylum Arthropoda; class Insecta; order Hymenoptera; family Figitidae; genus Leptopilina; species Leptopilina drosophilae. Next base: position 36,048,993 of record CM065479.1, read on the forward strand.
AATTATGTGTTAATAAAAATACTGTATCTTAATAATGTTTTATGACATTTATGTTCTATTATTAAAAATTATTTGAACAAATTATTATTATTATTTACCAACTTTTTCCAGAATATACCTAAGAAGTTGCAGTTTTTTCCTAATTTTGCAATTTACTAAATCTTATATGATTACAGATAAAGAATAAAAGTTGAATAAAAATTAAACTATTTTTTAAACAATTTTTAAACAAACTATTGTTGTTACAATTGAATAATTAGTAACAAATTAGTGAATGTTTAAAGTTGCACGCGCGGCTCAACGTGCGCACCTCTTTGTTGAAAGAAGCTCGACTGAATATGTCACAGCGTTGTTTCGCCTTTAGAGGTTAAGTAAATCAAAACAAACCATCCGTTCAGCCGCTCGCGCAACTTTAAACATTCACTAATTTGTTACTAATTATTTAATTGTAATATAACTTTACAAAAAACTTCTTTGGACTACAATAAACATTTTTCTCACTGAAAGTTTGTTGTTGTTTAAAATTCGCCCGTTAAACGAAGCCCGTGAAAATTGCACTTCACGATTTTTGCAATTGTTTAGAAAAAAATTAATAACTATTTTATTTTTAATTAAAACAATTTTTTTCTTCTTTCATCATTCTCAGGATATTTCAACGAGTAATTTAGTTTTTGTGATATTGGAAAATATGCAAAATTGACTGAGATATCGCGGGTTGAAGTGAAACATTTAATTAAATTTTAATGTTTTCAAAAAAATGGTTTTTCTTTATTATTTCGATAACGGTAATAGATAGAAAAAAATTTTATTAGAAAAAAAGATGCGCAATCAAATTTTCTATAAGGATATGCATAATAAACATTTAAAATCAAAAGTTTAATTTTAAGTGTCCAGGGGCCAACGTTTTTCAGCGCGGCGAGTTTATGCGCCCTTCTTTGATCCGGCAGCTCAATTCATATCAAGAAAGTAAGTCACTGTTCTTATATACTAATCCAAAACATTGTATAGACACTTGGGAGAAAATTTGTTAAATGGTGTATTAAATAATATTTGTTTGTTGAATAAAATTCACAAAATTGGCCAGGGGCCAGGGGCCAACGTTTTTCAGCGCGGCGAGTTTATGCGCCCTTCTTTGATCCGGCAGCTCAATTCATATCAAGAAAGTAAGTCACTGTTCTTATATACTAATCCAAAACATTGTATAGACACTTGGGAGAAAATTTGTTAAATGGTGTATTAAATAATATTTGTTTGTTGAATAAAATTCACAAAATCAATTATATTTAAAATTAATAAGGTCAATTTTCGAAATGGGCAGAATTATCATTATTATTTCGTAAAATTATTTATCATTTTATCCTTGCATATATTGTGAAATATATAAAAAAAGATTAAATTAAATAATTTTAAGTTAAAAACTATGAAATCAGAATAAGTTTTCTTTATATGTATTTAAAAGAAACATTTTAATTTATTATTATTAAAAAAATTCACATTAGTGTGGCAATTACAATTTTCTCCGTTATTAAAAATAATTATATAAACATAGAGAAATTTAGAAAAATCCTCTTAAATAAAATTGTGAAATACATCTTGCAGTGTTGAAATTCAAGTAGTATATCGACAGATCGATATTGGAAAATACGGAAGACTTGTGAACACATAACCTAATTTACAAATTATACTTTTTAACATCTGAGATGTTAAACCACAACATCTAGATGATATGCATTAGCATCCTTTTTTAATATCTAATGCATTAAGATTCTTAATATCCACTTTTTTCTGTATAATGAATTATTAAATTATTAAAAGAGAACCAGGTGGAATGACAGAAGCCATTTGACTTGAGCACATGTATATGAGATTAAGTGGTTATGTGTAACTACACGAACAGCGGTGCTCGTTTGTATGCGTGCAGTTTTGATCGTTTGACTACAAAATTGTAAACGCGGCGCGAAGAAAATATCATTCTTTCGAATATAGAAAATAAAATTTTAGCATTCACATTTTCTATATCTACTTTCTTTCGTATATCAAAGGCGAGTTTCTCATAACTTGACTACTAAATATTGCAAAAAAAGAGATCATATGTGACGCTCCACGGTGAAAGGGACCTTAGCTGCAATAGACAAATTTTACAGGAAAGGCATTTAAAGTAGAACCACTCTGATTGGTCAAGGCGTTCCAATGAAATTCAGCCCCACTACTCATTACACATTGATAGTTGTCCGTGTTACACGAAGTGCACGAATTGTACGTGCATGGCCAGTGTAGTAGTATTAGTAAGTAGAGGGGCAGATTTTCTGAATAACCACGTGTAAACATTGAACAAGCTCATTTTTAAACATTAATAATAAAAAAACCTGTAAGTAAAAATTATTTTTTACTTTTGCATATGAAAGAACAACAATTAAAAAACTATAGAATGACATAAGTAACTCAAAATTAATTTTTTTGCAGCTAAGGTCCCTTTCATCGTGGAGCGTCACATATAGAGCCAAAATAAGTGAAACCGGTCACTTGGAAAATTTTTGTCTCCAATTTTCAAGTTATCTATGATTTTTGGTAGATATATGAGTACGCTTTTTCCCCCTAAATTAAAAAAAAAAATTTATTTTTGAAGTAATCAGGTGTTGAAGTTTTGGGTCGTTTTATTTTCATTTTATTATTACTTTGAAACAAATAAAGATAATTAAGTGAATTTTTTTTAAATTAAAGCCTAAAGTCTATACTTTAAGGATTAAATAACGCGATTGCTAAAAAATGAAAATTTATAATTGTTATCAACAATTCTTTTAATCATAAAAATCCGTTTGAAAGCGTGAAGTTTCTAACAAAACAAAAGACGATCTTATTTATTCGTTTGCAATTTTATCTTTTTCCAGTTACTCGAGTCGAATTTTGCCTGCATTTTTTCAGAAAAATCTACACAATATCTATAATATTGAAGGTTACTGATTTTTATTTTTTTTTATTTTAATGCTTGGAGTTTTACATTGAGAACATTCTTCAATTTGCAATTGTTTAAAAGAATTGTTAATAACAATTATAAATTTTCATTTTTTAGCAATCGCTTTATTTAATCCTTAAAGTATAGACTTTAAGCTTTAATTTAAAAAAAAATTCACTTAATTATCTTTATTTGTTTCAAAGTAATAATAAAATGAAAATAAAATGACCCAAAACTTCAACACCTGATTACTTCAAAAATAAATTTTTTTTTTAAATTTTGGGGGAAAAAGTGTACTCATATATCTACCAAAAATCATAGATAACTTGAAAATTGGAGACAAAAATTTTCCAAGTGTCCGGTTTCACTTATTTTGTCTCTATAGTATTATAAAAACTTCTATTAAATTATAAATATCGTCTAGTGACCACTTTTTTCCCACTTTAGTAGTCAGTTTACTAAAAATACATTGTGAGTTTAACAGGAACTAGTATACAAAGTTTTTCCGTGTAACATTAGACGTAAATATTTTTAATAGCAGTCAGACTTTTGGCACAATATTATCACTTTTGTTTAGTTTTTGTTCAACTTTATATTTTTTTTAAATAAATAAACCTTTTTCTTTTTTTGTGTAAATTATAAGATGCGTTTATATAAGTAAATATTAATTCTAATGCGTGGACAACAAACTGTTTTATTTTTATACAAAAAATGAGAGAAGATTGGTTACGGTACTTGGGGACATTTCAAACAAACAATATTAAAAAAGGACAAATATTATTCCACTAAAAAAACTAATTCAAACGGATTGAAATGAATTAAGTTTTTAATGGAAAGCGGGATTCATTTAAGCTCTTTGTATATTCGATTGAATTCGATTAAATTTGCCTCAATTTGTGCAAACGAATTCGCATTTGAATTAAATGACTAAGGCATGCATTAAAGTCATGCTGACGAATTAAACAAAATTAAAGGCTCCAAAACTTGTCCACTATTCAGGTCTGTGAAGTTGGCTCCGACATGTTAATATTTTTTAATTTTTAAAGTTGCGTTCGTTTGTCCAAGATAGGTCCAGATTTGTCCAACAATTATTTTTTTTGTCCACCAAAAAAATTTTCAAAAAAAAAAATTTGAAATTTTTGTTTTTGTACATTTTTGACATTTTTTATTGTAACTCAGTTTTAGAGGGTAGAATTAATTTTTAAGAGGGTGGACAAACGAAATAACAACTTGGACAAACCTCAGAAATAACAAAATCAATATTCCAACCAATTGTTTAAACAATTTCACTAGCATAAATCTCGAAAAAGTATTTTTTCCATTTTTTTTATTGTAACTCAGTTTTAGAGGGTGGAATTATTTTTTTACAGGGTGGACAAACGAAATAACAACTTGGACAAACGTCAGAAATTACAAAATTAACATTCCAACCAATTGTTTAAACAATTTCACTAGCATAAATCTCAGAAAAGTATTTTTTTTCTTTTTTTTATATATCATAAGAATTTTTAATGATTTAGATAATGTTAATACTACTTTCTGAATTCATTCGTTTACTGGAAAAAATATTTAATTGAATCAAATAAAAATAAATTGACTCAATTAAATATGGTTTAATCGCTCATTATCCAATAAATATTTATTTGAACCAAGTAAATGTTTATTAAATGTGAGTACTATATTTAATTGTATGAAATAAATATTTATTTGTATCAAATACAAATTACTTAAATTAAATAAATGGAATAATTGAATCTAAAAAACATTGATTTGAATCAATTATGAAAATTATTTGATTTAATAATACATGGCTGCTTAATAAAAAAAAATATTTATTTGCATCAATAAAATAATTTTTTTGAAATAATAAAATATTTATTCGCATTAAATATTCAATGATTCATCATAATTAATACTTTTAATTGAGACTAATATCCCTTTAATTGCGCAAAATAATTAATTATTTAGTACAAATTCAAAATTTATTTAATTAAAACAAAGTAGTTTTTAATACAAATTAATCTCAATTATTATTACATAAATGAAATTTTTTATAATTTTTGTAATTGTAAAAATTTTAATTGAAAAATAATTTTAAAGTCATTAAAAATGGCTATTCGAATTGACAATTATTTCTTGAAAAATTCTGCTAAAATTCAAATAAAAATTCAAATTTTGCACTATCCACTCTACATTCTAAGGGTCGAGAAAGGTATCTGAAACCTACAGGAATAGAAACCCAGACGCACCTATACTAAACCTAAGACTTATAAACGCAGAGCAACCAAACAACCGACCCACTTTGAAAATTTTTTCGATACGTCTATATAAATTGCAAGTGCAAAAATTTAAAGATTTCTTAATGTTTTTATAAAATTATTTTGAATTAATAGAAATCCTATTAAAATTATTATATATTGAATATATATAACACAAATTTATTATTCACATAATAGATTTTCATATAGTTAAAATAAAATTACCTACAATTAATTGAGACAAACAACTTGTATTTATATCTAATATCTATTTATTTAAATAAAATAAATAAATTAATAGTTTCAAATAAATAATTTATTATCGTTTCAATAAGTGATTTATTAAATCCAAATAATTTTGCTTCCTCATATACAGGAAGTATTGGAATATCAAAATTCATTCCGTATGTGTGTGTGTGTGTGTGCATGTAAACAACATATTTTCATAAATATCTCCAAATTATAAAGAGCTTTTGGGCTGAATTTTTTTAAAATTGTAGGTCTCACCTGCGGACATAAAATGAAAGTACTTTGAGATAGATTAACAAAGTTTAAGTATATATTTTTTTTATTTTTACTTTTTCAAAAAAACATTTTTTGCTCATAACATTAAAAAAACGTTAGGACATCTATAAATGTTTTTCTCTAATTTTGTGAAGTTTTTCTAGACGCATCTTTTGAGCCCTCAATGAACATTTTTCGTCCATATTCATCGTAAAAATGAAAATTTTAAAAATCAAAAATTGTGAAAAATAAAACTTTTTTAAAAATTTTGTTAAAAAATGTAACTTTGAAACTATAGTTAGCAAACTAGTAGAGCATTAAAAACGCTTCGATTGACCTATTTTTGAAACTAATTCGATTAGGAATAAAAAAATTATTGATATTTTAGAAAACAGAAATTGTGAAGGAATTTTTTTTATGTAGAAGTATAAATAAAGAGAAAAAAATATAACAGCAATTGCGTATAACCGTTCAAAACTTATACTTTTTTGGTATTCGTATCTCTATGAGGAAGCAAAGTATTCATGAAATTAACACGAGATTTACAAAAACAAATGCAATGAGCACCAAAATTATAACAAAAATGTACAACTTGACAGCGATTTTTTAATTGTTTTTATTAAATACTTTATTCGTAACTAATAACGCATTATTTGCATTAAAAAATTCAGATTACTTGAAGCCATAAAATAAATTAATTGCGTCAAACAATGTTTATTTATATATCAAATATCAAATTAATTGAGTGAAATAAATAAATTAACTGTTTCAAATAACTCATTATTTAAATTAAATAAATTCAATTATTAGGGTCAATCATTTAGTTGACCCAATTAAAATTTATTTAATTTAAATAAATATGATTCAAATACTTCATATTATGGGAGCAAATAAATATTTATTACTTCCAAATAAAAATTCTTTCAATCAAATAAATATTTTTTAAATAATTTGAATTAATAGAATCAAATAATTTTTTTTCCAGTGTTATATTCATATAATAAAAATGCATAAAGGTTGTTTCAGCTTTGTCAAAATTTTTTTAGTTACAGCACACTCAATATTTTGAGTAATATGCTGTTTTATAAATTGTTATTTTTAAATAAAATTTATTTAACAGACTAATTTGTGTTAACAATTAATAATATGTATGAAAACATTTAACAGTAGTTTATCAGTCTTTGCAGGCCCTTTTAACATTATAACGCCAAGGTGTACAAAACTTTGGTACAAAGTTTAATTATACATTATAAATTTAAAAAAGGGAAAAAAATACTTTTCTGATATTTATTCTAGTGAAATTGTTTAAACAATTGGTTGAAATGTTAATATTGTAATTTCAGACGTTTGTCCAAGTTGTTATTTCGTTTGTCCACCCTCTAAAAAAATTATTCCACCCTCTAAAACTGAGTTACAATAAAAAAAAATGGAAAAAATACTTTTCCGAGATTTATGCTAGTGAAATTGTTTAAACAATTGGTTGGAACATTATTTTTGTAATTTCTGAGGTTTGTCCAAGTTGTTATTTCGTTTGTCCACCCTCTAAAAAAATAATTCCACCTTCTAAAACTGAGTTACAATAAAAGAAAATGGAAAAAATACTTTTCCGAGAATTATGCTAGTGAAATTGTTTAAACAATTGGTTGGAATGTTAATTTTGTAATTTTTGACGTTTGTTCAAGTTGTTATTTCGTTTGTCCACCCTTTAAAAAAATAATTCCACCCTCTAAAACAAGGTTATCAATTGAAAAAATGAAAAAAATACTTTTCTGAGATTTATGCTAGTGAAATTGTTCAAACAATTGGTTGGAACATTATTTTTGTAATTTCTGAGGTTTGTCCAAGTTGTTATTTCGTTTGACCACCCTCTAAAAAAATAATTCCACCCTCTAAAACTGAGTTACAATAAAAAAAATGGAAAAAATACTTTTCCGAGATTTATGCTAGTGAAATTGTTTAAACAATTGGTTGAAATGTTAATTTTGTAATTTCTGACGTTTGTCCAAGTTGTTATTTCGTTTGTCCACCCTCTAAAAAAATAATTCCACCCTCTAAAACTGAGTTACAATAAAAAAAAATGGAAAAAATACTTTTCCGAGATTTATGCTAGTGAAATTGTTTAAACAATTGGTTGAAATGTTAATTTTGTAATTTCTGACGTTTGTCCAAGTTGTTATTTCGTTTGTCCACCCTCTAAAAAAATTATTCCACCCTCTAAAACTGAGTTACAATAAAAAAAATGGAAAAAATACTTTTCCGAGATTTATGCTAGTGAAATTGTTTAAACAATTGGTTGGAACATTATTTTTGTAATTTCTGACGTTTGTCCAAGTTGTTATTTCGTTTGTCCACCCTCTAAAAAAATAATTCCACCCTCTAAAACTGAGTTACAATAAAAAAAAATGGAAAAAATACTTTTCCGAGATTTATGCTAGTGAAATTGTTTAAACAATTGGTTGAAATGTTAATTTTGTAATTTTTGACGTTTGTCCAAGTTGTTATTTCGTTTGTCCACCATCTAAAAAAATAATTCCATCCTCTAAAACAAGGTTATCAATTGAAAAAATGAAAAAAATACTTTTCCGAGATTTATGCTAGTGAAATTGTTTAAACAATTGGTTGGAATGTTAATTTTGTAATTTTTGACGTTTTTTCAAGTTGTTATTTCGTTTGTCCACCCTTTAAAAATTAAGTTTAGTGCTTAAACCGTTTTAAATCGTTTAATTTTCAGTAATAAGAGTACTATTATTAAAAAAATCGAGTTATAAATTAAAATAATTAATATACTTAAAATATCTTGGCCCAAACATCTTTTTTGTAGACTTATTTCCTGAGCGAATTTACAATACAAATTTGAATTTTATGCCTACGTTTTCATACTACTTGTTCAATAAATACTAACTTGTGGTTTAAATATAACTTTTATTGAAAGTTATTAATAAATCTGCTGCAAAAAAATTTTAAATTAAAGTTTACTATTTATATTAACCAAAGCAATTGTAAATTTTAAATATTTCTGTCTAAAAAGTTTGTTAATTGAATTTAAAAAAATAGATACATGTTAAGCGAATTTACTCTACATGAGCGAAATTAGACTCTCTTACGGTAATTATTTTTCTTCATTTTATTTCAGAAAATTTTAATTTCATAAATTTCCATTAATTTAATTTTTAATTAAAGATAAATTAGCGAGTGCTTCAGAAAAAGTGTTGTCTCTTTTACCGGAACGGAAAAATATTAAAAAAGCAATGACAATTTAAATTAAAACAATAAATTCAGATTTATTAAAATCTATTTTTTTCAATGCGAGGAAATATCCTTGTAGATTCAGAGAAATATTCTTCAAGGAAATGTATATTCGGGGAAGTGGTCGGGTACCGTAACTACTAATGAATGAAAACAACAAATTGTTGAAAAATATTGAAAATGTAAATGTGAACCTCCTACAGTTCTTTCATGGATTTAAAATAATTTAAGAACTTCAGATATCTTATTGCTGTATTGATATTTTTTAACATATTTCTTAATTATAAGTTTTATTGAGTAGTACATAAATCACGTTTCGATGTAAACAAATAATGAAAGAAAAAGTTTTTTATTTCTTTAATATTTTAATATCTACTTTTGTCATGTATTATTGAGTGAGATGTCCATTAATATCATTTATTTAAAGTTCTTTTTGTTAATATTAGATACTTAAGATATATTAAAGAAAAACAAATCTATTTTTAGGTTAAGTCGAAAGTTACAATCAAACGACATTGATTGATGATTGTATTTGAAATTTTCGGCTACATAAAAACTACATAGAATCCCATAATAAATGTTCAAAATGTTACCAGAGTAAGAGAAAATAAATATTAACGACTAAAAATTCAGTATAAGCTAAAAGAAAAAAATTATGTAGGAATATTGTTTTGAATAAAAGTGATATTCCTATAAATGTTATTTTATTTAATTATGTGTGTAATAACAACAGTTGTTACAATTTATGTCTTTAAAAAACTTATATATTAATAATTTCATTCTTTTTTCATGGTACAATCTGATTAATGTAACTCTTGTGGGGTCCAATTTAAGTTATTTGTAATATAAAAATTTTAAAGATAAAAGCCCAGTGGGCACAGGGACGTCTAAAAAACGTCCCTTTTTGTCCGCGGACAATGATGGTATTGTCTCTGAGTCATAAAAAAACATCTAAAAGACGTTCTATGACTGGTCAAAAGACGTCCAGAAGACGTCTAAAAGACTTAAAAAAGACGTCTTTTGGACGTCCTTTTTACATTTCTTTATATCTTAAATAGACATTTCTTTTATAACATTTTCTAAGTTAAAACTCAGTAATATTGTATTAAGTTTATTTTAAGTTTAATTTTATTTTTTCTAAAATGTTGAGAAATAATGAAAAAATTCCTACGAAGCTGGGATCAAACTCGGATACCTTGGGACCATGTGTAGTATACCCTATTTTTTAATTTGACATTTTTTGCATTTGTTTGTGTAACGCTGGGAGCAAAAGTTTTTTTTAGTTTTTTTCTACACTTTTACGAATTCTTTCTTAAAACGATTCTAAGAAAATCGTGTAATATTTCCAAATATTAGGTCTTGGGTTTTGAAGGTACACACCTCAGGAATATTTAGCACCAAAAACTTTGATGAATTTGCAAAGCGTTTCTTTTTGACAAACATTTATTCTCAAAATGGGCCTGTGGGGCAAAGCGGACCGTTTTCGGTGGGGCAAACCGGCCATAGGATATTTCCATTGAATTAAAGTTTCATAAAAATTATTTTTAAATAAAATGTTTTTTTCATTAAAATATTTACTTACAATGAAGAATATTGTCTTCCAATGAGAATTGAACTTTTTAATATTATTTCTCTGATAATGGCAAACATTTTTATATTTTTATTAAAAAAAAAAATTTATTTAATTAAAATTCAATCCCGAAATTATTATTATCAATACTACAACCACTGATTACATGATTCTATATGCTTTTTATTATTGTAGATTATGTAAATGCAATATTATAAGTAAAAATCAAACGGTCTGGTTTGCCCCATGGTGGGTCCGGTTTACCCCAGGGGGTGGGGTTAACACAACAACTAAACAATAAAAGATGAAGTATAGGTGTCTCTGAGAAAAAGTTGCGTAATTAAATGATCTTTCAAACAAGCCCTCGAAAAATAAAATCGGTTGATTCGTTTAGTCACAAGAGTCAAAAAACCGTTAGGGGCCCGGTTAGTCCCACTCTCTCCTATATAAATTTTTTTTCTAATTTCTACATTAGTTAATTTTAAATGAACTAAAAATGGGTTTATTAGTATATTTTTATAGTCTGATCACAAAAAGTATATTAAACAATCTAAACAAAAAATTCAAAAAAATTTGTTTTCTAATTTCCACATTATTTGATCTAATTAACTAAAAATGGGTTTATTAGTATATTTTTACAGTCTAATCACAAAAAATATATCGAAATTCTTTGTTAATTGAATTTCATACTTTTTTACGTTATTTATTATTCTTCTTATGTTAAGGCTACTCTTTTGTTTTATACTGAGAATTTAGTTAAATATTTATGTTATTTATGACATAACGTCATTGAATTACTAACCCTTTGTACTGTTTCCAAAAAAGTAAAAAAATGAGTGATTCAAAACGTAAATACAATTGGAAAAAGCGATCCCAACAAATTTTGTTGCGTATGCAGAACATGTAGAACTGGTTTAACAATGTGGAAGACAGGCGCCAGGTAAGTACATATTGTTCAATTTTTCAAATAAGAAGAAGTTTTGTTATTGTCATGATATAAATGGTTTATTTTAAGAATTTGGAGAGACTCATGATCCAAGTGAATAGCATTTATTCATAGACAGTAGCAAGTTAAGTTTATATGCTGTTTTGTTGCACAACGATTAAACAAGCCGTCAATTTCAGTGGCGCATGCAGTTAATGTGAAGGAATCATATGAATCAACGTCTACACTGCTAGATTTAATCGATTATAAACAACATGACTGACAGATCTTTGCAGACCTCAAAGTCGTTGCCATGGTCACTGGCTTGCAACAAGGGTACATAAAGTACATGTGCTTTTTGTGTAAATGGGACAGTCGAGCACGTCACGACCATTATGTTCAAAAAGATTGGCCGGAGAGAATAAATTTTACAATTGGGCAGAAAACGTAAAATTTAATCCTCTTGTCAAAAAAGACAAAACCATTATTCCCCCTTTACATATAAAGCTTGGCCTCTTTAAGAACTTTGTAAATGCTTTGAAAATGAACGATAAAGCATTTAAATACTTGAATACCGTATTTCCGAATTTATCTGATGCAAAGATAAAAGAAGGTATATTTGTTGGGCCACAGATAAAAAACTACTCAATGACAATAAATTTTTAAAATCTGTCTTCATATTCGTATTCATTCATAATGCAGCTTCTTCCATTGTCCTAATCCACTCACTAAAATCTTCTACAAGTCCTACTGCCAAACAAGCAACAGTATAAGATTCATGAACAACTCGATTAACTGTTCTCAAACTTTCAAAAGAAGTTGCTCTATTTATTGTAAGCAACAATAATCTAAGGTGAAATAACTATTACTCTTTTTCCCTAATGGTTTACTTAGAATTCTCCAAACTGCCTCAACTGGACCAACATATCTATTTTCTTCATAATGATGTATTTCTTTATTATTAACAGTTACCTCACCATTCGCATTTGTAATAACAATAGATGAAGCATCATGCCCTTTGAAAAAATATTTATATAAATATTCAACAGACTTGATACTCGAAACTATTTCCACATTAATATTTCAAATAAATATTTCTGACAGTCTAGGGCAATACGGAATTTGATCGTTCATGCGCTTTATTAATATTTCTTCGACTGCAATAAACATAGTAATTTTCTTCAATAATTGTAGTTTCTTCGTAATTTTTTTTTTGAAATTATTCATAACATTTCTCATCAATTAAACATGAATCTCCACAAGGTCAGTGAATATTATTTTGCATTATGATTTTATGTAAAATAGGATTAATATTTTCATCAGGAATTTCTGCAGAAATATAACGATCAACACTTTCAACTGTTAATATTTTAGAATTTTCTTTTAATATAACAAATAAATGTGTGGCAATCTTTGCTTTTGAAATTCAATAACAGAAACATGAGATTTGACTTCTCCAAATAATTTATTATGAACAATAAGTTTAAGTAGATGTTTTATTTTTAATGCGAAAACCCATTATTTGCAGAAAATCTTAATCTATATTTTTCTATTTTTGCATAATTGTCAAACATCCACTGTTGAAACAATCTACCTCTATATAAAAATTGATAAAATTCTTTGTCTCTTACAGCAATTTTGCATTTAACCACTTTACTGGCAGGGCGTTCCAAATGGCGTTCCACGCGCCGAGGCCCAGACTGTCAAAAACACCGAAATGGCGTTCCTAAAAAACTTTTTTTTTAAAGAGTGTACACCACATTTAACTTTAATACTTCTTCATAATAATTTATTTGACATCGAGTATTCTTTGTTTTTGACAAAGAACTTGTATCACTATTTTTATTTTTTAATTTAAGGTTCTCAGCATATTCTATTTTGGATTAGACTTGAAGTTTTTTCTTGTTGAAGTGTGTTTTCACCTAAATAATTTACGTTATCAATTGTACGTTTTAATTTTTGCCTCTCACGATAACTTTTTTGAATTTTAGACCTACTTTATTTAAGTGTTTTTAATGCAATATTTCCTTCATTTATTATTCTCGGAAAATAAATGGATATGTATACTCCCTCTGAATAGTTTTTGTTATCAATTTTACGTTTTAATGTTTGCCTCTGATGATAATTTTTTAAAATTTTAGATGTACTTTGTTTAACTGTTGTTGATGCAATATTTCTTTCATTTATTTTATATATTTCTCTCGGGAAAGAAATCGAAGTGTGTGTTTGTTTTAAATAATTTGCATTATCAATTTTCCATTTTAATTTTTGCCTCTCACGATTATTTTGTTTAAATTTCATCCCTACTTTGTTTAACTGTTGTTAATGGGGCGTTCCATAGCGGAAAAAACTTTTGAATCACAGATCTTGTTTATACTTGGTTAATTTATTGTGTTTAGGGTTCTTTCAAAGTACATTCAAGGATTTTGCAAAATTTTAATTAATTTAAGGACATTCCAAGCTTTTATAAAAATATTTTTTTATGAAATTTGGTTATTCCCTTCATGGAAAAAAACAACTGTAAAAAATAATTTTTTAAACAAATTTGTCGAAAAGTTTAAAAAATTAGTTTTGAATAAAATATTGTTAAAATTTAATAGATTCTTCTCAATTTTTATCTAAAACCTTTTTTTCTAGGAACAAATCATTTAGAAGATAAAAATTCCTGAAAAGAGTGACCAAAAAGTTTAATTAACAATATCTTGCAAAATAATTAAAATTTTGCAAAATCCTTGAGTGTACTTTAAAAGCACCCTAAACACAACAAATTAACGAAGTATAAACAAAATCTGAGATTCAAAAGTTTTTCCAACTATGGAACGCCCCTAATGTGATATTCCTTCAGTTATTTTATTTATTATTCTGGGGAAAGAAATTTCTTTCTTAATAGAGTTTTTAAAAAAGTTTCATTCTCCATACCAAAGTTAAATTTATTTTCCATTTAAAAGGCAATTCCAGTCACACACATTTATGCAAGATCTACTATTTCTCGATCATTAACATTGAATAATTTCTTACATTACAATAATAGTAATTGACAGAGTTGGGCATAAAACTAAAAAAACGATGTTGCGAATGCTATTGCGTATACTCCACAATAAAGACTGTATTGCTGATCATCAGTTATGATATCTGGTGGTTCAAAAGTAATTTTTATTACTGGTGGTTCTAAAGGATATAATCTTATTAAATAATCTCTTTGATCATGATTTAAACCTTTTTATTAAGACTATCAAAAATGTGAAGGTTTATTCCATCATAATAAGTACAAATCAAATGACCAGATTTATAAGATCCACTAAAAAATATTTGAATGTGCTGCTTACTTTTCTCAATTAGAACTATCAAACCAAGTGTTTGTAAACACAAAGAATTTTGCATATTGTAAAAAAATTTTGATTGTCTTCCCAATAGCTATTAAAATTCATACACATGATCATTATTTAAAGTTGCTCTTTCAGTGACAACAACACTTAAAACATGAGTAGTCAAATTAACAGTTAACGATGTTGTTTCATTTTTAAAAATTTACTTATATTAAGGAATTAAAATTTTTAAAATAGTAATATTGCATTAGAATTTTAACATTAAGTTTTATACATTTAATTATAAATTTTATAATTTCCTTTTATCCAATGTTACCAAATTTTGCCTTTTAAAGAAAATAACAACTTTACAATTCTCTCCTTATTTAAAACTTTCAAATTTTTCCTTCTATCCAATGTAACACTGGGTAACAAAAAAATGGTCATGTTGTGTTTATTTCAAAACTTTTGTGTTTACTGAAAGTTTGGGTGTCAGTGAACAAGAAAATAGTAAAAAAAAATTTAATTTATTCAAACCCCTAAAATGGGGGGTTCAATTATTAAAAAACGGTGTTTTTTTGCACTTTTTGAAGTCCTGTAAAAAGAAAATGGAAAGACATAAAAAGCTTGCGGAGAGTATAAGCATCAATCCCCTAAATAGGAGCTTCACAGTTGTATCTTACATGATAATATCAATAATTAATGTCTGCCACGATATTTACAATTTTTTGCTATTATCCACTGATCACGGATTATAGTACACAACTACAATTTTTTGAATTAGAGAAATTTGCATTCTAAAATTGAGCCGCCGGATCGTAGAAGGGCACGTAAATTTTTCTCGGCCGAAATCGAAGTCCCCTGGACATCCAAAATTCGACTTTCGAATTTAAATATCTCATGTACATATCTCGCTGGAAGTTTTTTGTTGCTCAAAATTTGCTCAACTTCCCCGCTTAGTGAAAATTTCAGTTTACGAATTTTGCAATATCTTAATAAAAAATTAATAACTTTTTTATTTATAATTAAAACATCATTTTTCTTCTTTAGTCACTCGTAGGATAAAATAACGCGTAATTTCGTTTTTGTTTCATTAAAAATTTCGTAAAATTGACTGAGTAATCGCGAGTTGAAGTGAAAAAAACAATTAAAATTTCGTTTTTTAAAAAAACAATTTTTCCCTTATATTTCGAAAACGGTAATAGATACAAAAAAATTTCATAAGAAAAAAAGATGCGCAATGAAATTTCCTATAAGGATATGTACATGAGATATTTAAATTCGAAAGTCGAATTTTGGATGTCCAGGGGACTTCGATTTCGGCCGAGAAAAATTTACGTGCCCTTCTACGATCCGGCGGCTCAATTTCACAAAGTTTTTTAAAAATTTTTTCAAAACTTTTTAGAAAACTTGCAATGTAGGCATATTCTAAGCTTGCTGTGCAATTTTTCAGCAAGTATGACATTTTAGTACTTGCAGTAAGCTTACGTGTAAGATTGCAAATCTTGTGGTGTAAGTTTCCTGCAAGCTTGCTGCAAACTTACAGGTTACTTGGGTATGTAGCCAACCACCTAAGCTCAGGACTTTTGTCCGCAAGGGGGCAGACTTTCAAAAGAAAGCGCGCTTTCCATTACGTGCGTACTCTCAGTTTCTCTCTGGTGTAATAATTTATCTATTTAGTTTGTTTTGATAATTTTTTGTTTCTTACTAAATTAAATTTGTGCGATGTACAAATACATAAAAATTATTAAATAATAGATTATTTAATTGAAATAAACTTTTTTCAATGCGAAATTAAAAGAAAATGAAAATATTTAAGAACCTAATCGTTAATTATGTTTCATTGAAAAATGTTTAAACTGTAAAAATATCATTATAAGAAGTAAATAAAAAAATTTGAATAAAAATAAACTGCAAAGTTGAACATTTTTTGTTTCAGCTGTCCAGAATGAGAGACAACCGAGAAACACAGCAACCATTAGACCAGAAGCTTTAATAGAAATGGACCAAGAACGAGCATTAAGAGAAGCTGCTGTCGCTGTCGGAGTATTCGGGTGAGAACGTTTCTTCTAATTACTTCAAAAAAGCAACAAATCCTTAAACTGAAAATTTGCACGAGGTCACACAGTACTTTGTGCAACAACTGTTCATAAAAAGCGCCAATTTAAACTTCTTGATTGAATAAAACGCATCAACCAATGTTTTTATTTATGATCAAAAGTATTTATTGAATTCTAAATAAGAATTTTGCACAGAAAAAAAGGAATGTTATTTTAACACTATATTGGTGTTAAAATAACACTAATGTCTTAAATTAAAACTAGAGAGTGTTAAATTAACAGATATTTTTAATAGGGTTAAAACAACACCAAAATTGTGTTCTAAAAACGTTTTTAGAACATTGGACGTTCTTAAGCCGTTGTGTAGCGGACATGAAAAGTTTTAAAAACGTTTTATATAACTCAGGCGTATTATGGTCACTTTATCTACCTGTACAGGCGCGTACTAAGTTGCTCGTTATAACCCAGCAGCAATAAAGAAACCATTATAGCCCTAGGGAGATAAAGTACCCTTTATCTCTCTAGGGCAATAATTGTTACTTTATTGACCAGCTGGGTTATATGAGAGAACTTAGCATGCACCGGCACAGGTAGCATAAAGTAACCATAATACTCCTTTGTTGTATAAAGCAAAGTATGTAACAAGGGAGGTATCCTCGTTTATGACCTCGCACAATATTGAAAAACTCGTCTTCGCACTCGCTTCGCTCATGCTACGACTCGTTTTCAATAATGTGCTCGGTACATAAACTCGGACTTACCTCCCTTGTTGTATAATGAACTATTAAAAACTTTTCTAAAACAAATACGTCTTCGTGCTTAGAAGGCAGGCTTGCACAAAATGAATGTTTTTTAACAAGCCGTGATAATTTCATCAGATTCGTAAATATAAAGAAGTTTAAATCAATATCGTTTTAATGAACTATGATTGCATGTATGCATATGTAATGTTAAATTGAATGTTAAGTTTGTGTTGTTATAAGTTATAAGTTTAGGTCAAGTTGTGAATTTCCATATCAAATTGTGTATGTTGTTTACAAAACTTGAAAAAAGTGTATCTTGAAATATGATTCAGATGTATAAGAGAGTAAAGATATGTTTATTTCTTAAAACATGTTTTTATATAAAAGCAATAGTTCTGATAATTAAAACTATAGCATCGTGCTATATATTCTTGTTCATGAAATTTAAAATTGATAGCATGCGCTATTGATTCAAAATAACCCAGGCAAAATTGACGACCGACATGGTACCGGGTACGAACCGGTTAGGTACCGAGCCCGTGGGATTTTGGAGCCGGGATGGTACTAGCATTCCCGCTGGCTGGATGCTGGTCCAGTCAGGAGTGATATCACCGTCGGTAGCCGGCAAGGTATCGTGTCGGCAAATAATAAAATTGCCGACAAAACTTCTGTGCCGGTGAAAAAACACAAGTAAATTTTAGTGCCGGCACAACTCGTGTAACGGTTTTTTTGGCTTTATTTTTTCTATTTCAGTTCTTTGGTTTTACTTATTTTTATTCTAGTTTTTTATTTCAATTCTTTAGTTTTTCATTTACATTTATGATTTAATTTTTAATCGTTTTGATATCAGTGGTTTTATTTCACATTTCAAAAATAAAAAATTTCCTTTTTTTAAATAGAACTTTGATTCTCCGATTTCTTTTTTTCACTAGAAAATGATTGTGATATTAATTTTTATACATAAAAAAGAAAACACAATTAAATGTAAAAGAATTTGTTCGTTGACAGTGTATATGGTTTTAATCAAAAGGTGAAAACAACGAAAGATCGATACAGAAGGTTCTATATATTATCATCGTATGAATGATCGGAAGCAGAAAGGGCGCGCCGTTACCACGTTTGATCTTGTTAACGTTGTCAATATGGTAAGCAACACAGGCAACATGCCACGCCGAGCATGATCTATCATGAAAAATTACCTTTGACCGTTAGTCTTGGTTACTTCAGGTAACCAAGTCGACGAATTGGAATTAATTGGAAATCCATATAGTCAATTCTCAATAAAACGTTATTTAAAATTAACGTGTAACGTAGTGTCAGTATAAAAGAACAACAAGCGAATGTGTTCTATGTGTTTTTCCCTACTTTTTTTCCATTATTTAAAGTGGAAAAAAATTATAATTTATTGACAAACAATCCTTGACTTATAATTTTAATTTATTTTGAAAAGTTTGATTTAATTATATTTATACAACTCAGGCGTATTATGGTCACTTTATCTACCTGTACAGGCGCGTACTAAGTTCCCCCTTATAACCCAGCAGTCAATAAAGAAACCATTATAGCCCTAGGGAGATAAAGGGTACTTTATAGACCTATGAGCGGCCAATAATGTACTAATTGAATAATGTACTAATTCAATAATGTACTAATTTATATAGTAATAGATTACAATAATGTAATCTAGGGAGATAAAGGGTACATTATTGACCGCTCATAGGTCAATAAAGTACCCTTTATCTCCCTAGGGCAATAATGGTTACTTTATTGACCAGGTAGGTTATATGGGAGAACTTAACATGCACCGGTATAGGTAGCATAGAGTAACCATAATACGCCTTTGTTGTATAAAGCAAAGTATGGAACAAGGGAGGTAACCTCGTTTTTCAATATTGTACTCGGTACATAAACATGTTTAAAAAAGAAAGGGGTGTGTGCTGTTGATAAAATTTTTGGCGTGGATGATCTGAAACAAAAAATTCAAACGGTATTAGATTCTGCATGTTTATAGCTCTAGCGCATATCATACGATTTTTTTTCAAAATTGACAAAATGGCGGACATTTTCGAAAAAAAATATAAAAAACGTTGTTTTTTACCCTTTTGGACCCTAAAAAAATATTTAAAATCAAATTTTTGAAAATCCCTTGATATAAAGCCCGATTGTTTAGAAGAGAATTATCGTTTTTTATTTTTAAATTGATTTCAAAAGTTTATTATCATTTGTATATATGGTTTTCGGGGTCGCTGATTCCGAATTCTATGTCAGTTTTTAAATATTAAAAATGGCGGATCCAATATGGCGGATGACTTTTTTAAAAAAATGTTTGAATTTTATGAAATTTGGTATCCAGGGGTATTTTGGATCGCTGATTACAAATCTGATATCGGTTTACAAAATTCAAAATGGCGCATCCAATATGGCGGATGACTTTCTAAAAAAACAAAAGTGCAATTAGACTGCTCCGATTTGTATAAAATTTTTGTATAATACTTCTAGAAATATATACTTTCGAAAAACGTTTTGGAGGTCGCTGATTACAAATCTAGTGTCTGTTTTTGCAAATTCAAAATAGCGAATCCTAAATGACTATTTTGAATTTTGAAAAACTGATATCATATTTGTAATCAGCGACCCCGAAAATCCCTGAGTAACGAGTTTTAATGAAGTTTTAAAAATGTTCGCCATATTGGATTCGACATTTTGAATTTTTTAAAACTCATGTCAGATTCGTAATCAGCGACCTAAAAAAACCCCGGATACCAAGTTTCATAAAATTCCAACATTTTAAAAAAAAGTCATCCGCCATTTTGAATTGATAAAAACTAATACCAGTTACGTGATCAGCGACCCAAAAAATTGTGAGTAACGAGTTTCATTTAAATCCGAAGGAACTTAACGTGAAAAAATTGAAAAAGATACGCTACTTGACGGTAGCGAATTAGCGTGCTGAAATAATAAAATAAAAGTTGCACAAAAGTGCACTTAGACTGCTCCAATCTTTATAATATTTAAGTATGATACTTTTGGATATATATGGGCAATTCCACGTGAAATTTTTCTATGACATTTTAGAATCGGTTAAACATATTTTTTTCTCGTTCCTTATAGAAAAATATTAAATACGTATTTTTTTATTTTTCCATAATTGACAAAATTTTCGAAATATGAATTTTCGAAATTTTGGATTTTTAAAAGCAGACCTATTTTCAATAGCTTATAACTTTGAAAGTATTGAGTTTAGAAAAAAGTTGTCAAAGAAAGAAAGTTATGATTTTTCTTTAACTTTTAAAAGATTTTTAAAAAAAAATATTTTTTAAAATTTTTTAGAAAAAAAATTATTTTTTTATAAACAAATTAATTTATTTTTAATTTGGGCGCGATTAATTTATATTTTTTTCTTATTTATTTATACCTGCCAATATACAGAAGATTTTTTAAAAAGATCCCAGATGGGCCGACTCATAGTTTTCGTTTTATAAATTTTTTAATTAATTTGTTTATAAAAAAAAAATTTTTTCTAAAAAATTAAAAAAAATTTTTTTTTAATCTTTTAAAAGTTGAAGAAAAACCAAAACTTTCTTTCTTTGACAACTTTTTTCGAAACTCAATACTTTCAAAGTTATAAGCTATTAGGTTTACTAAATCATAGTTTTCGTTCTAAAAAAATTTATAGAACGAAAACTATGAGTCGGCCCATCTTGGATATTTTTAAAAAATCTTCTGAATATTGGCAGGTATAAATAAATAAGAAAAAAATAAACAAGTTGTGAATTAAGATGTTCATTACATGAACATTTTGCTTCCTCTTTACGATAAGCAAAAAATTTGCTTCCTCGTGGAGGAAGCATTAATCATAAAAAATTTTTTTAAACATATTCCATATTGTTGTCCTAAAATCTAATTTAAAATTAGATTAACCCCGCCGATGGTTGTCCACTACCGAACATCATCGATGTCTTTGACGTGCTGGGAGAAGCGGATGCTTATCCTCTCCCGGTCCCGGCTGCTGTTTTGGATGACATTTGTGTGCCGGGGTTGGATGCATATCCCTTGCCGGACATTACTGTCATTCTTGACGGCGTTGGTTTGCCGGGGTGGGATGCCTATCCGCTGCCAGAGTCGAGTGTCATTTTGGATATGTTCGGTAGACCTTGTCGTGGTGGCGGGGCTTTTCACTAAAGGACAACCAACAGGGTGGTTCCCTGATTCTAAAACCAAAAAAAAAAAATGAATATGAATCATAATAATAACGAATTACCCCAAGGAGGAACCCCGAAAGGGGACAATACTCCCGACGGTGTCTCTTCAAACACCGCCGCAGGCCCCACGGATTTTGGGGGGGGGGCCAAAACATGAACCAGCTGACAAGCTATGAGGCAAATGTCTCATACCAGTTCCTGGCTATTCCGCGAATTTTTAAAAGCTTGCGCCAAGGATTCAAGCGACAAAAAAACGTCAGTCGTGATATCCAGGATGGCGTGACGGTTTTGGAAAGTGCGTTCGATATAATCCGTAAGAATTTACGTTTAATCCCCGAGCCTTTCAAGGACCAAGAGCCGCAACATCCAGCTGTGGGAGCTCCACAGCAGACGGAGAGCACTACTGCAGCTCTGGACGGCAAAACGACATGCCCTAATAAGGCAAAAAGCGTTAACAAACGCCCCAGGGAAGGTGCAAGCCCAGATGCGAGTCCGCAACGGGCGACTCAAGGCGGGAAGAGAATCAAGCGAAGGGATGCTCCACAGCTTGGTTCTGAGTCGCTAGTTGGAACGAAAGAGGCGCCCTCAAATAGTCCTGGCAAGTCGTATGCTGAGACCGTCTCGAAGGACGGAGCGGACAATGGGGACGGCTTCAAAGTTGTTAAGAAGAAAAAGAAACGGGCTCCAAAAGAGAAGCCCTCAGATGAGAAAAAAGAGTTTCCGAAGCCCCCTTCGAAGCTAAGGAGCACGGAAGCCGTTAAAATCACGGCAAGAGACCCAAGTTTGTATGAGGGTATCTTGCCGCTGATAAAAGCGAAGGTAAACCCAGAAGATACGGGTACCGTGATCCGGAAAATCAGGAGAACTTTAAAAAAGGAGGTTCTCGTGATAGTGAAAAAGGGTGGAGAGATCTTAAAATTTGCAGATGCACTGTCTTCGGCCCTGCATGGCAAGGCTGAGGTCACACCTCTAATAAATAAAAGGTCTCTAGAGATTAAGGACTTGGATGAAGCCACCACAGAGGATGAGGTGACTTCAGCGCTGAGAGAAAAACTGGGTAAACCCAACCTGACAATGGAGTGCCGACTTTTGCCGCGGTACAGAGGAACTAAGGTTGCTCTGGTACGTCTGACAGAGGCAGAAAGTAACACTCTGCTAAAGTTTGGTAAAACAAAAGTCGGCTGGATAAATGCTCCAATTCGCGAGCATGTTGAAGTAGCTAGGTGCCAAAAGTGCCTAGGTTACGGACACAGAACTCTATCCTGCAAAGGCCCCGACAAAAGTAAAGACTGTCGGAGATGCGGCGGAGAGAGACACCTCGCGAAGAGCTGTAACGATAAGCCGAAGTGCCTTACTTGCTTGGACCTGGGGAAGCCGGAAACGGATCACGAGTCCGGTAAGAGAGCCTGCCCGGTTTACAGGGAAGAACTGCAAAAGATTAAAAGGGCAAATCCTTAAAATTTTTGCAGGTCAACCTGCATACAAGTAAGGATGCACAGTTGCTCCTAATGCAAACAGCAAGGGAAAATGAGGTCGATATCCTGTTCTGCAGTGAGCAGTATCAAGGAAGCGATCTCGCCCCTTGGTATCAGGATAAGGCGAAGAGAGCCGCCATAAAGCTGTGCAACCCAGAATTGCGGGTTGACAAGTTTCTGGAGACGAGCAGTGGGTTCGTGTGGATAGAGGTTGGCGGCGAAAAGTAGACTGCCCGTCTGACTGACAGTGCCCGGAAAGTAGATAAAGTGGGGGAAGGCTCGGGAGCGAGATTTCGACGCCGGGCAGGGATATGCAATACGAAATATTTTCGCATATACTGCTACTAATTGACAAACGAAAAATGGGAAAATACTTGGAACCTGTTGCAGATAAAAAACAAAGTCGCAGCAGCGATAGAGTTGAAGCGCCACTCTCGAAGGCCAAAGTCTTACGACAGTTTCGAGGGTGGGTAAAGGGCTTCAAAAGAAGAGTTACGGGTTTTAGTGGCTCGGGGCTGGCAGTAGGTCGCCAGTTTATTAAATTTATTATCTTATTTTTTTATTAATTTTACATACCTTTTCTTTTTATTTTACCAACCCCACATAACCTTGGAGTGCGGAATCCAGGGTATCTGTAGGCAGATTTCCCAAAAGTCCCTAAGCAAGAAAAAGATTCAAGGTTTAAGGCCGTATTTATTTTTTATTATTTTTATTTAGCTATAATAACTACTGTTTCTATTTACCCTATCTGACCCTACTTATGAAAGATTTTTATACATAAAAAAATAATGTTAATAATATATATTAATAAATAAGTTGTTCATTCTACGAACATTTAGCTTTCTCAATACAATATACACCAATTTCTTAATTATCTATTGAATAATAATTATTTTAAAGTAAAATTTTGACAATCTCAAGAAATTAAAAATTTTACCCTTTTTTGAAAAACATAAATAGCGATTACTTTTATACATTTTAATGAAATATATACTTTATATACATCAATCGCTTTGTTTTCTTGCCAGGAATTTAATTTTGACCAGAATTAATGAAAATATTAATAAATAATAGTATATTGTGCATCTGGAGAGAAAAATGGGTGATTTCCACGAGTGTGAAGTTTGCAGTTCGAGGCGCAGCGAGCGCACGAGCCAAAAGCGAGTGCTTGCAAGCGAAGCCGAAAACTGCAAACACACGAGTTGAAAATCATTTTTTCTCCCGAGTTGCACATATTATTTTTTCTAACACAAGTATACCGAAAGTACAAATATTTAATGAAATATTACATACATTTACGCCACGGTTGAATACAAATAAAAAAGTTACGTAAGTTACATAACTGTTGAATGTAAATAAAGAAGTTGGTTACGTAATTACGTAACTGACGTAGGTTACGTAACTTACGTAGGTTACGTAAATTGCGTAAGTTACGTAACTGTCGAGTGTAAATAAAAAGTTATTTACGTAAGTTACGTAAATTGCGTAAGTAACTAAACTAACATCAGATACGTAAGTTACGTTACTAACATCAGATATGTAAGTTACGTTACTAACATCACATACGTATGTTACGTTGCTAACATCACATACGTAAGTTACGCCAGTCGTTTAAGTTACGTAACTCACGCAACTGATTCACTAATGGTCATACTGTGATTTATATTTCGGTGCGTGTGTTAAAAAAAAAGTTTTTTCAAAAAAATTTTTTTTTAGATAGGGGAGAGTCACTACGGTCGGGACATCTTTACTGTTGGGTCATTTTAGGTTTCTTACTTGTAACAAACTGGTGCCATTTACCATTGCATGTAAATACTTGTTAGTAATGGTGGAAAACTTTTCATGTCACTTTCATTAAGATCCAATGAAGTGCGCGAGCAGTACAAACGTAAAACGTAAATGTGTGGTGAATTTTTATAGCAAAACTTTTACTTAGTGTCGAGAAAGATTAATTAAACAAAATGGAAGATGTAAACAATAAAGTAAGGTGATGAAATTTATTCATTAGAGAGTGCTTTAATACTTTGGTATGTTAATTGGTTTTTATATCGTTCGTTTATGTCTGTGTGCTAAAAAATAAAAACGACGCGAAACTTACGGTCGGGTCACTTTATATCGTGCATGTTGGAACGCATTATTTTACAATTATGGTGCCTTCTGACATCGAAAATTCATTTGTTTAAGGTAGAGATGTGTGAAGAACGTTATTTTACAGTGAAAAAAATATATTCATGCGTTCGAAAAACATTTTAAAAAGTCTCATTTCACATCTCCTTCGATAACTTATTGTAAACGTTTCGTGTACTGAGAATGTTTTTAGATTCATTTTTATATGAATTTTATATTTCCTTTTTCTATTTTCAAGTGCATTTCAGCATTTTTCTGTAATTTACGGGCCATTTTTAGATATATTCCTTCATTTCACATTGATTTTCTACGGTAGCCCGAACACTAAATACCAGGCCCGACCGTAACGACATTTTTTTAATGTTTCTAACTTTTCCAATTTTTGACCAGACATTTTCTCATGTACAGAAGAAACATTCAACTTTAGAAGATCTTTCCAACCATATGTCAGAAATCGTGAAATTCGGCCTAGAACGGAAGTTATGGGCACAAGTCAAAAAGGGTCCCGACCGTAGTGACTCTTCACTATATTCGGAAATCCTTGTGTTAGATTGTAGGTATTAATGACTGCAATAAACCTGCAAAATTTTAGGACAATCCAAAAAAATTTGTCCGAGATATTTTGTACACAATATTTTGTGACATACACACATACTTATGAAGTAGCAAATTTAAATTAAATAAATAATCAGGATCTTATATAAAAAAAAATTTATTTACTATCGACTATTTAACACTCTCTTTTCTTCTTATTATCAATCTGAAACTTATAAACGTTACCAGCAAAACCCGAAGTCCAGGCAAAACCCGAATTGCCTAAACCATTCGGGTTTTGCCTATGATTTTAGGTAATACCCGAATTTCCTAGAGATTCATAGGCCAAATCCGAATTGCCTAGGCAAAATCCGATTTCCCTAGGCAATTCGGGTTTTGCCAAGGCCGTCTTAGGCAAATTGAAAATCAAACTATATTGAATTAAATTAAATTAAATTTATTGCAAAAAATATTACTATGACGCAATTGATCATAATTGCTGAAACTTCATATTATATAAAATAATTTTTCATTTTAAAATTGGCCTGAAATTTTATTAATAATAATATTACAATTATTTATTGCAACATGTCGAATTCAATTTTCCACTTTTCACATCCTCTAGAATCTCATCATATTTCTCTTGCACAATTATTTTATAATTTGCAGATTTATTAAACGCTGCATAAAAATCGCTTTTCCATTTTTGAATACAATTTTCGTTACTCATTTCGAATGGTACGTACAATTTGAAGTCAGAAGAGACACTAATTAATAGTGAGCTATGAAGAACAGTTCGTTTACTATTTGTTTACATCAATGCATGACTCAATACAAGCCATTTGGTTAATTAAAAAAGAAATTCTTTCAACTAAGACTATTTTCTTATGATCAATTCCGTCATAATAATATTTTTTGCAATAAATTTAATTTAATTCAATTTAGTTTGATTTTCAATTTGCCTAAAACGGCCTTGGCGATACACGAATTGTCTAGACAATTCGGGTTTTGCCGGTAACATAAACATATAAATTTTTACTATTTTCAAAGCTAAATCTAATTTTTTGTGAAAAAGAAAAATAATGATTAATTTTATAAATTTTGATGAAATATACACTTTGTATATATCAATAGATTTGTTTTCTTGTCAGAAATGTAATTTTGAGAATAATTTATAAAAATATTTAGAAATAAAGAAGTTATTTCAAAAAATACAAAAAAATTTATTTTTAATTTTGAAAAAATTGTATAAAAAAAAATTTTGTAAATAAATTTAAAAATCCTTGTGTCAGATTTTAGGTATTAATGACTGCAATAAACCTGCAAAATTTCAGGGCAATCCATTAAAATTTGTTTGAGATAATTTGTACATAATTTTTTGTGACATACACACACATACACACATACATCTGGACATTTGCTCAGAATTAAATATACATATATCCTAGATGAAAATGAGTCCATATAACCATGTTTTGAAAAATTAAAAATCATCACGAATGCAAAGCTTCCTTATGAGGAAGCAAAATTATAAGATTAAAATGGAATAAAATAAATCCAAGTTAATTTATATAATTTTGAAGCCTATGATTTCTACTAACAAAATGAAAAAGAATTTTTGATTTATCTTTTTTTAGTTTTACTTATGGAAAATTTTTAATACACATGTACCAAATTTCAAAATCACAATTTATCAGGGTAAATCCGCTCACCCTTCGGGGTAAACCCGATCACTTGATTTTTTTAAGAATTTAAGGTAATCCCGACAGTTTTATTTTGTAGGGGGAAGTTCCCTAACGCCGGTCGGCACCTAGCGCCGGACACTTCTAATTCTTCAACAAATGACAAATCATCGGATTAAAAAATTGTCAAAAAAGTCGCGGAAGAACGTAATGATAAAGAATCAGAGAGCTCGGTTTGTCAATAACGCGAATGACCTCGATGAGAGCACTAAATTGTTTTTTTTATCGAGAAGACGTTGTATCGTTTAAATTTCAAAGTGCGATTACTATTATAGTTTTGTACTTACGTGTTTATTTTAACTTGCATTAAAGAGAGGATTTAACTATAATTCCCAGACTGTAAAAGTTGTTTTTATTTTCTTAACGGTGTTAGTATAAAATAACATAATTTTGAGGATTGCTTGTCCCCTAGTACCAGACACAAGGAATTCCCCTAGTACCGGACAGTTAAAAAATTGGTTTTTGTAGGTAAACTCAGCCAATAAGTGAATAGTTAAGTCACTTTTGTTTTATCTAAATATATTAAACAGGAATATTCGTTGAATTAATCATTCACTTAATGTGAATGTGTTTTTGGTAGAATGCACTGTAAAATTTAAATAAAAAATAAAAAAAAGGTAACACATTTTTTTCTAAGGTTGATGATTTTATTTTACAATATTTTTGGCAATAACACTTCATTTAATACAGCAAGAATGCAGTCTTTGATCACTGCATTATTTCTCAATAATATCTTGCGCGTAAAATTAAAAGTTTTAGACTGTCCGGTACTAGGGGACAATTTCAAAATTGTAGTATTTCGATACCAAAACTAAATTGAACTTAAGAAAAATGTTTATCAAAATATTCTATTTTTGTTAATTGATTTTGGTGTTATCTATTGTAGAGTTAATTAATTCATAATTGAAGTCATATTTTTTGAAGTAGTTTTAATTTTATTCTATGAAAAACTTAGATGTCCGGTACTAGGGGACTTCCCCCTATATATTAAATTTTTCCTTGTTTCTGTCTTCAGTATGATTTATTAATGATAAGTTATGAGTTCTATAAACAATAAATATTGGTTTATTAAATAATAAGTATAGATTTCATAAATTGCAACTGTGAATTTAAATAACATTTTATTAAGAGAAAATTAAAATGTAGATACAATTTTGGATGTAACAAGTTATAGATTTTATTATTGATAAAATGTAAGAAATGAAATTCGAAATTTTAAATTTAAAAATGAACAATGATTAAACGTTAACTGAGCAAAGACAACAAACTAGATTTATGTCTTTTTTTTAGTCGAAGAAGACAGCGACAAATTTTGATTATTTGTTTGCTTTGTTTGTTATAACCGTTATAACCTAATAATCACTAATAAATGACTGATATAGACATGATTCCGCTCAATGTTGCCAATAAATATTGATAGTTCAGCGCCATCTATTGAAAAAAATCGTCACAAATCATGAAATGTAGAATATTCAAAATGTTAGATAATCACTTAATAGAACTGAAGCAGAGAAAAAGTAAAACATAATGTTAATGGAAAATTATCGAAAGTTGAGTTTCAAAGCCGACAAACCCATAACAATAACATTAGAGGTTTACCCCCGTTTAATGAAAAGAAGTGGCTCAAAATATTAAACGACACTGCAATTTGGACAATATCAAAGAGCCGTCACACTTCAATTTATTACTTTATATTTTTTAACGTTATTCTCTTTAATATTTTAATAACTTCCTTACTCGTATTTTCTTTTATGATATCCCGTGCAGAAATTTCCCATTTGTCCCTATTTAAAGTAGGGAATATTGTGAGGATACTGTCTAGAACATTCTGACTAGATAAGTCGAATTCGATTCTAATTGAAAACTAAACAGTTTTTCTGAATAATTTTACTATTCACCTCTGGCGAGGGACTGGTTTTTAGATTAAAGAGGCCCTAATGAAACCCTCAACAAAAATCGCGCATGCGTGATAAGACATTAAATGACGTGAAAATCATATAACCTAAAAATGTCAACTTGCTCGTCGTTCGCATTATAAACTGTTGTAAACAACGTTAGCAATAATTTTGACAATAATGGATGATATAAGTGAAAAAATAAAAAGAAGACGCGAATTAGGACGAAGGACAACTAGAATTTGTCGAGTCCTAAAAAAATTAAAACATTCTAATGTCGATGAAAATTCCATTGATTTTTTAGAAGGTAAATATATGTTTCTAACTATTCGTATATATCAACACACTTTTTAATCAGTATTTAATTTATATACTGTAAATGAAAGAAAATGTAATTTTACGTTAGATGTTCAAAAGATGTCATCAAACATCTCTCGACGTAAAAAAACATAATTTGCTCAATTTTAGTATTTTCGGTACAATCAGTAAATAAACATTAAAATTAACCTCAAAGTTTACATAAATTTCAACTTATTCATTTTATCAATTTTTACTTTATTTTGTCCACTAAAATTAAATATAATTTTACAATTTTATTAAATCGCTAGAAAGTACAATGTTATATTATATAAAATTAATTCAATAAGGTTATATTAACTTTTGTATAGATTTTTTGCAGATTCAAAAATTCCAAAATTTTTAGGTATATTAAATTATATTGTTTATTAACATCTTTATACTAATTTTCTATAATTAAATTATTAAATAAAAAATAAAATTACTTCGAGACAAGATAAATTCTAATTTTTTTAAACAATAAAAAACATTTATTTCAAACGTAAAAATCGAATAAAATTTAAAAAAACATTAGACAAAAAAAGTTAATTACATTTTTCAAGTAATAAATTATATTCATTGTAATAATAAAATTGTTTATATGATTTTAATGAAAATTTTTATTGTTCAGTTTCATTAAAATTATTTTACAATGTATTATAGTGATGAAAATAGTTTTATTACATGAAAAATGTAAAAAATATTTTTATTCAAAGAGGTTAAGCTAATCACGCATGCGCGCAGCGTCACCAGCCTTCTAGAACAACTGGCCTGTTCTATAATGGCACGGTCACACCTCGGCTGCCTGCCTGCCTGCGCAGGCAGCCGCCTCGAGAGTAAGAGAGAGGAGACGAATAATTTAAATTGTTTGTCTCTCTTACTCTTATGTATTGCCATGACGACCTGCAGGCAGGCAGGCAGCCGAGCTGTGACCGTACCATAAGGCAATAGCGAGGTTCTTGACAGGGCTTTAGCTATTGCCTCGTCGGATCGTTCTGTTCAGAACCTGATGTTTCAAGCGTTACCGAATTAGACAGGCATCTACTAATTTGCCCCATCAGAACCCTATCAACAATAAGGCAAACTGGCTATTACCCTACTACTCCCCAAGTCCAATTTCTGCACGGGATTTATTAATATTTTTAAAAAATTTCAATTCACATAACTTAGTAAAATTATTAATGTAATTCTTTAAATCATTTATTTCAAGCAATGAAAATTCAACCCTTACTTTGGAGAAAAAAATATTAAAACCTCCGCCTTTTTTGCGGGAATAAAACAACCATAATAATCATCTGCTCTGCGGGAAAAACAAATAGACACTACCGATTAAAGCTGCAAGTAAAAAGGGTCGTAATAATGACTTTGATGATATTGCAAAATCTATGCCAAATTTAACCAATTTTTTTACCTTTAGGTATAAAGAAGTTTCTATAAGAGCACTATGAGATGTCCGTATAGATCATGTCCGTAAAGTTAAATTCTTTTTACGTGATTTCTTTTAGTATCGCCTGATATAATTTACTCTAACTTATTAGCTTCCCTGTAAAAAAAAAGTATTGGGAGGTACGGGATACCGCATTGCAAGTGCCTACCTTCCAATGCGGTATTCGCGAAATACCGCATTGGGTGTCGTGGTGAATGCGGTATTCAAGGGGTCCCAATGCGGTGCCAGTTTTAAGCTTTAAAAAAAAAGAAAATACGTGACAGGAGTGAATAATTAGTGTCAGTGAATCAAAATACGAGTTAAAGGAATGAAAAAATACTAATAGTGAGTGTGAAAATGAAGTTTAAAGAAAATAAGGTAAGATCAACTGTTACATATGAGTCCAATGCGGCATAGGCTGTTTTCAATGCGGCGCATAATCGGTATACAGTTCGCGCAGTGCAGCGGCGCTCTCTTCTTTACCTAAAGCGGATTTTTTCTATTCAAATGGTAATTTTGAAAATAATGAAAAATAATATTAACTAAAAGTTGATAATGTATTTCAATCAATAAAAAAATGTTAAGAGTGTTCGACGGTCTCTAAAATTTGTAGGTTATTTGCGACTTACAGTTATCGCCAAAGAAAAACGATGACACTGACTGTTTGAAATTACGTGAAATTAGTAAACAACCGTTTTCGAACTAGTGTTTCTCTGCACACAAGCACTTTTTACAAAATCTGACAACGTCCATTGGTCAAAAATGTTTTTAATTATCTGAATTGAAAAGATTTTGTTAATCCATACAGAAACACGGTTGCAGCATTGGAATTACCATAGCAATGTAATGCGAATCATTTTGACAGCTGATCCTTTACGCTCCCTGCTTGCTTCTGCCTTCTACTGGCAAAATGGCAGTAACACACGCCTTGCCGCCTGTCATTACATTACTTTTGTAATTCCAATGCTGCAACCGTGTTTCTGTATGGATTAACAAAATCTTTTCAATTCAGATAATTAAAAACATTTTTGACCAATGGACGTTGTCAGATTTTGTAAAAAGTGCTTGTGTGCAGAGAAACACTAGTTCGAAAACGGTTGTTTACTAATTTCACGTAATTTCAAACAGTCAGTGTCATCGTTTTTCTTTGGCGATAACTGTAAGTCGCAAATAACCTACAAATTTTAGAGACCGTCGAACACTCTTAACATTTTTTTATTGATTGAAATACATTATCAACTTTTAGTTAATATTATTTTTCATTATTTTCAAAATTACCATTTGAATAGAAAAAATCCGCTTTAGGTAAAGAAGAGAGCGCCGCTGCACTGCG
Organism: Leptopilina drosophilae; assembly: GCA_032873175.1. Classification (NCBI taxonomy): domain Eukaryota; kingdom Metazoa; phylum Arthropoda; class Insecta; order Hymenoptera; family Figitidae; genus Leptopilina; species Leptopilina drosophilae. The sequence continues at coordinate 36,081,627 of CM065479.1, forward strand.
CGAACTGTATACCGATTATGCGCCGCATTGAAAACAGCCTATGCCGCATTGGACTCATATGTAACAGTTGATCTTACCTTATTTTCTTTAAACTTCATTTTCACACTCACTATTAGTATTTTTTCATTCCTTTAACTCGTATTTTGATTCACTGACACTAATTATTCACTCCTGTCACGTATTTTCTTTTTTTTTAAAGCTTAAAACTGGCACCGCATTGGGACCCCTTGAATACCGCATTCACCACGACACCCAATGCGGTATTTCGCGAATACCGCATTGGAAGGTAGGCACTTGCAATGCGGTATCCCGTACCTCCCAATACTTTTTTTTACAGGGTTGCATTCATATTAAGAGAACATGATTTGAAATTAAAAATTAATATAATTATAAGAATTAGAAAGGGGTTAACGTGTGAGGCGCGCAGGGGGCAGGACCCCACTAATATATATATATATATATATATATATATATATATATATATATATATATATATATATATATATATGGGGCGTTCTACGCGAAATCGGACAGTATTTGACTTTTGCATCTCAGATTTTTTTTTAATATTTTTTTCTTTTAGTGCTCATTAAAGTAAGCTACCATGATTTGTTTCAAATTTTTTCATCAAGCCGTTTAAGAGATACAGGTTTTTGAAAAATCACGTTTTTTACGAAAATGTTTTTTTGAAATGGTTATAACTCGGTCAAAAATTGGCCAAATTTGACGTTCTATACATGAAAATTTTTGTTTTACACGTAGTTTTTGATAAAAATAAAAAAAATTTATTTTTCAAATTTACGAAATTTTTTTTTAATTTAAAAAAAAATTTTATTTTTAAGAATGTATGTATCGATCGATTTTTTCAAATTTTTTTGTAAGAAACTAGAACTAAATTAACAACTTTAAGGCGTTGTCTGATTGTGGGCAAATGGTGGGATCTATTTATTTCGAATTTTTTAATTTTTATATACATATAATCATGAAGGAGGATAAGGAGATGAAACGCCTGCAGTATATAGCAGAAAAAGTTGACACCAAAATGGGGGGTCAGAGTAGTGCGGTTTTTCTCTCTCTACTGTGAACAGCGTTCACAGTGGTAATTTTTTGAACTATTAATTCACGTGATCTAAGGAGAAAAACATAAATATAACCTGAATGTTTTTGTAGTGAAATGACAGCAAGAATGAATTTTTATATTAACATAATATTATTTACTCATAAAATTATTTTATACTAACTTTTCATTTTTATTTCCAATTTCAGTCATAAAACTCGTTCAAACCTTAAATATAATCCGATTCATTCAGCTGTCATCTCATAAATGTCATAAACAACCGTGTAGCAGACGATACATTATAATTCTGTATTTTTCCTCGAGGGGCGCTCGAGACAGTAGGGAGATAAAAACTTCACTACTCTGACCCCCCTATTTGGGGGCCAATAAATAAAGGCCGTTTCATCTCCTTATCCTACTTCATGCATATAATATAGCAAACAATAGGGCTTTTGAGCTAAAATTATTAATAACACAGGTCAACAAAAAAAGTCTTACTTTTTTATGAGATATCATAGTGTCCATTAAAGACGCTGAACACGATCCCGGGTCACAAAATTGGCGATCACGTCAGGATTTTGAGAAAAGTGGAGGTAAAGATCCTAAAAAACGTGTTTTTGAAGGTTTTCAAAATTTTTTTTATTCTAAACCTGATGCGCCAAAAACTTCTACATAGACTAAAATTAAAGCTTAAATTGTCCGCTACAAGAACCATATCCGTAAAACCAAAAAAATTACAATTTTTTCAAAAAATGGGGTTGAAGTTACCAAAAATGTGTTTTTTGGGTTGCTTTAATGGACTTTTAAAATTGTTTTGGATTCGCTTGAAAATTGTTACTCGGTGGTTTTTGAGGTCGCTGATTACGAATCCGATAACACTTTTCAAAAATTCAAAATATCGGATCCAAAATGGCGGATGTCAAAATTTATAATTCATCGGATTCGCTTGAAAATTGTTACTCAAAGGTGTTTGAGGTCGCGGATTATAATCTGACGTGCCAGAAACTTATAAAATGTTATAATCTGATGATTATAATCAGCGACCCTAAAAATCACATTTTTGGTAACTTCAACCCCATGTTTTGAAAAATTTTTTATTTTTTTTTTTGGTTTTACGGATATGGTTCTTGTAGTGGACAATTCAAGCTTCAACTTTAGTCTATGTAGAAGTTTCTGGCGCGTCAGGTTTAGGATAAAAAAATTTTGAAAACCTTCAAAAACACGTTTTTTAGGGTCTTTACATCACTGATCTCTATATATAACTGGATGGGCGACTGCTATATAAAAGTAGCTTCCGGTGTGAAAATAATTGAAACCATCGACGCCATGTTTTAGATGCCGGTGAAACAGCGTAGAGCGACTAGATTGTGTGAGTTGCCGTGTAAGTGTGCTTGCATATAGTGTGTGTCGTTCGATGTTTTGACACTTCTCTCGTAAGTCCCAAGTAGTTAAATTATATAATTTGTAACTTTTTTAAATATATGAATATCAAAATGGTTTTAATTTGTTTATTTTGTCCGAAACAGGAAGCGAAAGGTGTTTCTTTTCACAAGTAGGTATAAATTTAAAAAAATGTGTATATATTATTGAATTCTGTATTTTTAGGTTATATTTTGCTTCTTTGCCGAGACGTAATATTTTACTCACTGTTGTTTTATTATAAACATTATATGTATAATGATGAATAATTTGTTTTTTTACCAAATTAAATTAAGAAGCAAATATTTTTGTGAAATGATTAATCTTACCAAGTGAAAAAAATTAAACGAAACTTAAATTCAACTTGTTAAATATTTAATTATTTTTAAGTAAATTAAGTTAATTTTAATAATTTTTATTTATTTATTATTATTTATAGTTATTAATAATAAAATAATTTAATACACGGTGGTCCTAAGCACACTTTAACCCAAAAGTTCCTTTACTTTAAAATTTTTTCCATATCTTGAATCTGGACACTTTTCTATGTATTTTGTATAAAAATTCAAAATATTTCATCGAGCCGTTTTCGAGAAAATCGAGTTTTGGGTTAAAAAAATTGAATTTTTCTTTTTTATGAAGAACGTTGTGTAATATTAAGGTTAAAATATGTATAATTTAGTATATTTATAATTAATTTGAAATATTTACTGTAAAACAAGTTTATTTTAATTTAAAACATTTTTAAAACCATTTTTGAACAGAAGGAACAATAACACAAATCAATTGTTCGAAAACATTAAATGTGCATACTGTTATATGTACATACGGCGTGTAAATGTTTTTCTGAATAATTTGGATTATTTTCACAAACTTTAATTTTTTCCCACATAATTTGAAAATCTTGATGCACGGCTTCCATCGCTTGCTCACTAAAGCGTCCTAAACCACATTGATTAATTTTGCAAAATTCTTCTACATGAAAAATTACTGCATGAATTTTTGGGGTAACATTGATACCCAAATCTATGTAGCTTCTTTTAAATGCAGCAATGTAATTTGAAAAATTTGAATTTAAATCATTTCCGCAACATGCATCGACAACATTTTTAAAATCTTCAAAAACTTTGACATACTTCAAAATTTCTAAATTTTTTGTTCTTCGCAGAAGATCTATTTTGCATAAGAGTTTTCTACAGGAATTTCCTTTAAATGCAGATCCATTGCGTGTTATCTCTCGTTGTACATAACATTGGTTTGCCCAAGTTAAAGCTTCTTCTTCATATTTTTTAAACATACTTCCAAAAATTGTATTTACTGTGCCCAACATTAAATGCAATTCCGGTGGAGGAATAAGTTCCAGAAATGTTTTATCCACATCTGTGTTGAATAATGGAGGATTAATACAATTCTTAAAATGTTTCGCTTTTGATTTTAGTGAACCAGCTTCACGCCATTTGTTATAATTTTCCAGTGTATTATATACTGTTCGGATAACTCCACATGTATTTAGCTCATCTTTCTTTGCAAAGCACCAGGTGCAAGGATGATTACTGCTGTGACACATTATTGCAGCCAAAATATTCGATAGTTTCAAGTCTGTTGCAAGCGTAACTTGAAATTGACTAATTCTTAATTCAGTCCATATTTGAGAAACATTGTTATAATTTTCTTGCGTACGAGGGGCCACAGCCAGTAAAAGAACTTTTTTTACACCAGAATCTTTGAAGCGCTTGGGAGCTATACCGTCATCATACGTTGAACTTTTCGTTACTATTTCTTTATTTTCATTTGATTGGATTGATAAACATACTTTCAGGAATCCCCCCCCTCCATCAATTCCAATTTTTAAATGCGTATCTGATACTTGTCTTTCATTTTTTATATGATTAATAAAAACTAACAGATCTTTGCAATAAATTATTGTTTACATCTTGAGAAATTGTGTTTCCTTTAATATGTACCAAATTTAATTCTTTTAAGCTGAAATGTTTATCGGCAGCATGATTTGTAGTCACAAGACTTTCTTTCAATCCTGGTTCAATAGCATTCCTTCTTTTCGTTACAACACGTATTGCTGAAGCTATTCCCTTTGTAACTCGGTTAGTTAGATTAAAATTTATTTTAATAATGAGCATGTCGTGTACACTGAGTAGTGAAGTTTTTGCTGAATTTTTCTGCTTCTTTCCAATAGTTATACTTAAAGGTTTTCCGCCATGAGCTTGAGTAAATTTTAATTCTAAAGTTTTTGTCGTTTCCTGTTTATCATAATTTTTCTTAATCACAGATGTAATCACCTGTTCTTGTATTTTTTGAGATGATTCCGACAGCAAATTACTTAAATTTTCCACTCGAGTAGATAAATTACATTTTTGTTGTACGCCTTTTGCTATTAAAGAAAAACAAATGCTGCAACGCTTTTCCCCAATTGGAATATTTCCACTGCCTAAAATAAAAACATGAACACAGTATAAAAAATTTTAAGACTTGAAAATACATTTAATTTATTGCAATTAATATTATTTAACCTCGTTCAGTATATAGGTACACTTACTTGCAGGCGATTTATTTGAAATATTAGCTAATTGTCCACTCCCTTCATTATTCCGTGGAAAGTATATAGATTGAGGTTTTCTGGCTAGTTCACAAAGCCGACAAATACATTTTGACGCATCTTGTGATCGCGTTTTTGGTGTAAGGAATATCGATAAATCCGGAAATTTTAACTCTCTGTTCATTTCGTTTTTAAAATCGTACATATATCTTTTACACGAGCTGCATAAAGCTCCAGGTATTCTAATATCATCCACATACTCGGGAAACAATTTCTTAACTCGAAATTATAGCACTTTTTTAATAGCAAACATTTGTTTTGTTCTTCCAAAACACAACAAGCACACTTTTAGACGATTTTCATCGTGCGTTGAAGCATGAACTTTTGACATTTTCAAACAATTTATTTTATTACATATAAGTGTTATAAACAACATAAACAAACGAATAATTATTCTGTTCAAAAAGCACCTGATAGATCTCATATTGCAGGTAAAATAAAAAATTATGCCATTTTTACTTAAAAATCGATTTTCTCAAAAACGGCTCGATGAAATATTTTAAATTTTTATTCAAAATACTTAGAAAAGTGTCCAGATTCTTGATATGGAAAAAATTTTAAAGTGAAGGAACTTTTGGGTTAAAGTGTGCTTAGGACCACCGTGAATAATTATTAAAATAAGTTAAGTATTTTTTTTTCATAGTTAAATGTATTTCAACCTCCTTTGTAATTTTAAAATTCCCGCCTGCTTTTGTAAAGTGGGTATCTAAAATATGGCGCCTTCCGGGCTTCTAATTTTATCACAGTTTTAGACGTGTCGCCCATCCAGTTATAATAGAGATCAGTGCTTTACCTCCACTTTTCGCAAAATCCTGACGTGATGGCCAATTTTGAGACTCGGGATCGTGTTCAGCGTCTTTAATAGACACTATGATATCTTATAAAAAAGTAAGACTTTGTTTGTTGACCTGTGTTATTAATAATTTTAGCTCAAAAGCCCTATTATTTGCTATATTATATGGATATAAAAATTAAAAAATTCGAAATAAATAGATCCCATCGTTTGCCTACAATCAGACAACGCCTAAAAGTTCTTAATTTAGTTCTAGTTTCTTACAAAAAAATTTGAAAAAAATCGATCGATAAGGTAAATGTCCCTATTTGTAGACTTCATAAATTTCCACTACACTTAAAAGTGAAAAAATTACCTTTACGTTTCTTTTAATAAAAATCTTTTTTTTACGATAAGAAGATATATTAATTTTGAATGCAAATATGACTGTAAATAAATTTTTTATTGTCAAAATATAGTAAATTGTTGTGTATTTATGAAGAAAAGTTTAATTTACTAATTGAGGGTCTGGATCGGATAACTGCCCCTACGGCTGGGCTGGTCATTTTCAAAGCCGTCAGAGGCACCAAAAAGTAAAAAAAAAAATTTATTTTTATTTTTAATTTTGAAAAACGCCACCTTGTAAAGCATGAAAAAACGCAACTTTTTTCTTTCTGACATTTTTTTGTAGCACGAGTATTATAGTTAATAATAAATAAAAACTGAAAAATTTCCGTTTTTATATTTAATTAAGTTTTAAAACATAAATCGTTGTATCTCCCTTAATTATTGTTCAATTCAATTGAAATTTGGTATACACTTGTATTTAAGTCTAAAGAAAATGAACAAATGATAAAAATGTTAAAAATCATTAATTGTTTACTTATTTTTTAATAAAAATAGATACCTGTCGGTAACTTTGTTTCCTTGTTTTAACCGAACAAAAGTCTGCAGGGAACTTTTGAATTGAAAGAGCTTCCAGTGACAATATTGTTTATTAAAATATAAGGAAGTTTTTTGTAAATTTTCATAACGATTTCTCTAACGGTTTCCAAATAATGGATGTTTAAACAATTGCGGGTCGCGCATTAGGCGTCAGCCTCACAGCGGCTACAGATGAATTTGAAAAAATGATTGAATTTTTTACAAAATTTTTTAGATAGTTCTGTATTAAAGATTTATTAATTGGTTACATAATAATTTATAATTGTTATTAATAATAAAAATAATTCATTTTTTTATTAAAAAAAATAAAAAAACTTTTTTTTATTCAAGAACAAATTTTTAAAAGTTAACGGTTTTTTAAAATATTATTTTTATAAATTAATAAATCTTTTTATTTTATTTATCCAGTTAATAAATTTATATTTTAATTCTTCCAATTACTTCTTATTATCAACTTTCATGTAAGGTTTGTTTATATTAATCAGATCCGACAAACTTATTAATCGCTTTATTTACAAGCAAATTAATTCTAATTACTTAATTTTAAAATAAAAGAGAATAGTAGTAATATAATGTAATATGTTCAGTGTCTTCGAAACAATAAAATAAAAAGATTTATTAATTTATAAAAATAATATTTTTAAAAACCGTTAACTTTTAAAAATTTGTTCTTGAATAAAAAAAAGTTTTTTTTATTTTTTTAAATAAAAAAATGGATTATTTTTATTATTAAAAACAATTATAAATTATTATGTAACCAATTAATAAATCTTTAATACAGAACTATCTAAAAAATTTTGTAAAAAATTCAATCATTTTTTCAAATTCATCTGTAGCCGCTGTGAGGCTGACGCCTGATGCGCGACCCGCAATTGTTTAAACATCCATTATTTGGAAACCGTTAGAGAAATCGTTATGAAAATTTACAAAAAACTTCCTTATATATTAATAAACAATATTGTCACTGGAAGTTCTTTCAATTCAAAAGTTCCCTGCAGACTTTTGTTCGGTTAAAACAAGAAAACAAAGTTACCGACAGGTATCTATTTTTATTAAAAAATAAGTAAACAATTAATGATTTTTAACATTTTTATCATTTGTTCATTTTCTTTAGACTTAAATACAAGTGTATACCAAATTTCAATTGAATTGAACAATAATTAAGGGAGATACAACGATTTATGTTTTAAAACTTAATTAAATATAAAAACGGAAATTTTTCAGTTTTTATTTATTATTAACTATAATACTCGTGCTACAAAAAAATGTCAGAAAGAAAAAAGTTGCGTTTTTCCATGCTTTACAAGGTGGCGTTTTTCAAAATTAAAAATAAAAATAAATTTTTTTTTTTACTTTTTGGTGCCTCTGACGGCTTTAAAAAAGTAAATTAATATCAAATCTCATAAATACTCACCTTTTTTTAATAAATCTTTAGTTTTTTTTGGTCTGATAAACTCTAAAACGTAAACTTGTCAAATGACTTGATTGCTTGCAAATGTCAAAATACAAAATATAATAATTAAAACATTTTTTCATAAAATACCGTTTTATAATAATAAAATAGGTTTCAGGATAAAAAGCAACTACATACAACAGTATATTTAATTGATTTCTATTTAAATTTGCACATTTATGCGCAAAGTGCACAAATCGGTACACGTGCACAAATAGGGATATTTACCTTACATACATTCTTAAAAATAAAATATTTTTTTAAAAATTAAAAAAAAATTCGTTAATTCCAAAAACAAATTTTTTTATATTTTTATCAAAAACTACGTGTAAACACAACAATTTTCATAAATAGAACGTCAAATTTGTTCAACTTTTTACTGAGTTATAACCATTTCAAAAAAACATTTTCGTAAAAAACGTGATTTTTCAAAAACCTGTATCTTTTAAACGGCTTGATGAAAAAATTTGAAAAAAATCATGGTAGCTTACTTTAATGAGCACTAAAAGAAAAAAATATTTAAAAAAAATCTGAGATGCAAAAGTCAAATACTGTCCAATTTCGCGTAGAACGCCCCATATATAATATAAATATTATATATATATATATATATATATATATATATATATATATATATATATATATATATATATATATGTATCATTGATATTCATAAGAAAATGTTATTAATTATGAAAAAACTACTAAACATAATTTTTTCTGAAAGTTATACAACTTTAAAGTTTTAAGCAAAAAAATATGAATGTTTTTTTACATTCAAGTGCTTACAAAACTTTTTGGGCTAATCTATTTAATTTAGCAACTTTTCGATCCTCTTCAGCTCTTAATCTAGAGTAACTTCCAATAGGGTAGATTGTTAAATTTTTTACAGTAACTTGGAAATAGTAGGGGAGACTGGGGTAAACCCACCCACTAGCGATTTGACGCTATAAACTCAACTTAAGATGGAGATATTTGTACTGTGAATAGTACTTGACATACAACTCATGTTAACGAACTTTCGTTTAGTTTTATGAATTCGTCATAGAATCAGAGACGGTATATTGTTTTTAGAAGTGTAAAAGAAGAAAAATGATCTTCGGATTTTTAAGTTTTTCAATTATTATTTTTGAGACTTAATTTATTTGACAAATCTTTTTTTGATGCTATTGGATGTCCTTTTTTGAAGTATATGTGTAGTTTTGTTTGATTTCAAAAAGATTTATTTAAATTTATTCTGAAATTTGAGAAATACATTCGAGGTAAAGTCGCTCACATAAAGTCGGGGTGAAGCTGCTCACTTATTAAATTTGTGTAGGAAGCCGAATCAGTATTTACAGTATTTCTTTTTTTTGCGATCTTAAAATTTTTAATATTAAAAATATTTATTAAAAGATAAATAATATTCATTTTCTAACAATATTACTGAATTTTGAATATCCCGCATTTCATGATTCGTGACGATTTTTTTCAATAGATGGCGCTGAACTATCAATATTTGTTGGCAACATTGAGTGGAATCATGTCTATATCAGTCCCCAGCTTAAAATCCCCGTACAGGATCCTTAAAGGATCCTCCTGGGATCCTGAACAGGTCCTGTGCAGGATTCCATACATGATCCCGTGCTGGTCCTGTACAGGATCCCGTACGGGATTTTGGAACAGGGTTCCTGTGCAGGTTCCGATGCAGGAACCTTAGTTATCAAAGATTTCTGTAAAGGTGCAGGATCCTGTACAGGAAATTTAAAAAAATTTTTTATGTTAAGCAACATTTGACATACATAGACTTCATATTTTAATATGTTAGGCTCGTATATCAATGTTGGACAGAAAAATGTATTGCGCATTCGAGAAACTCATAGAAAACTACTGCGCAGGAGTTAAAAATATAAATAAATTAATTGAGGAAACCGTGTAGGATCCTTTAAGGGTTCCTCACAGGATCCTTTACACTTAAGTACCTGCAGTTTACAAAACTACAAAGTTTCCTGTACAGGATCCTGCAAGTGTTCCTGTACAGAAACCTTTACAGATATCTTTGATAACTAAGGTTCCTGCATCGGAACCTGCACAGGAACCCTGTCCCAAAATCCCGTACGGGATCCTCTGCAGGACCAGTACGGGATCCTGTATCGGATCCTGCGCAGGACCTGTACAGGATCCCAAGAGGATCCTTTAAGGATCCTGTACGGGGATTTTAAGCTGGGTCATTATTAGTGATTATTACCCGTGCAGAAATTGGACTTGGGGAGTAGTAGGGTAATAGCCAGTTTGCCTTATTGTTGATAGGGTTCTGATGGGGCAAATTAGTAGATGCCTGTCTAATTCGGTAACGCTTGAAACATCAGGTTCTGAACAGAACGATCTGACGAGGCAATAGCTAAAGCCCTGTCAAGAACCTCGCTATTGCCTTATAGAACCCACCAGTTGTTCTAGAAGGCTGGTGACGCTGCGCGTATGCGTGATTAGCTTAACCTCTTTGAATAAAAATATTTTTTACATTTTTCATGTAATAAAACTATTTTCATCACTATAATACATTGTAAAATAATTTTAATGAAACTGAACAATAAAAATTTTCATTAAAATCATATAAACAATTTTATTATTACGATGAATATAATTTATTACTTGAAAAATGTAATTAACTTTTTTTGTCTAATGTTTTTTTAAATTTTATTCGATTTTTACGTTTGAAATAAATGTTTTTTATTGTTTAAAAAAATTAGAATTTATCTTGTCTCGAAGTAATTTTATTTCTTATTTAATAATTTAATTACAGAAAGTTAGTATAAAGATGTTAATAGTGATGCACGACGAGACTCTGTCCTCTCATAAAAGAAAAGAAATGAAAATACCACATTCAGTTGTTTTCATTGTTTTTCTCGCGAGATTCTCTGTTTTTCGAGACGAGACTCGCTCGAAATGCATCACTAGATGTTAATAAACAATATAATTAATTATACCTAAAAATTTTGGAATTTTTGAATCTGCAATAAATTTATACAAAAGTTATAACCTTATTGAAATTCATTTTATATAATATAACATTGTACTTTCTAGCGATTTAATAAAATTGTTAAATTATATTTAACTTTAGTGGACAAAATAAAGTAAAAATTGATAAAATGAATAAGTTGAAATTTATGTAAACTTTGAGGTTAATTCAAAATTAATATTATAGTTGGGCAAATTATGTTTTTTTACGTCGAGAGATGTTTGATGACATTTCTTGAACATCTGACGTAAAATTACATTTTCTTTCATTTACAGTATATAAATTAAATACTGATTAAAAAGTGTGTTGATATATACGAATAGTTAGAAACATATATTTACCTTCCAAAAAATTAATGGAATTTTCATTGACATTAGAATGTTTTAATTTTTTTAGGTCTCGACAAATTCTAGTTCTCCTTCGTCCTAATTCGCGTCTTCTTTTTATTTTTTCACTTATATCATCCATTATTGTCAAAATTATTGCTAACGTTGTTTACAACAGTTTATAATGCGAACGACGAGCAAGTTGACATTTTTAGGTTATATGATTTTCACGTCATTTAATGTCTTATCACGCATGCGCGATTTTTGTTGAGGGTTTCATTAGGGCCTCTTTAATCTAAAAACCAGTCCCTCGCCAGAGGTGAATAGTAAAATTATTCAGAAAAACTGTTTAGTTTTCAATTAAAATCGAATTCGACTTATCTAGTCAGAATGTTCTAGACAGTATCCTCACAATATTCCCTACTTTAAATAGGGACAAATGGGAAATTTCTGCACGGGATATCATAAAAGAAAATACGAGTAAAGAAGTTATTAAAATATTAAAGAGAATAACGTTAAAAAATATTAAAGTAATAAATTGAAGTGTGACGGCTCTTTGATATTGTCCAAATTGCAGTGTCGTTTAATATTTTGAGCCACTTCTTTTCATTAAACGGGGGTAAACCTCTAATGTTATTGTTATGGGTTTGTCGGATTTGAAACTCTTTCGATAATTTTCCATTAACATTAGGTTTTAATATTTCTCTGCTTTCAGTTCTATTAAGTGATTATCTAACATTTTGAATATTCTACATTTCACTATTTGTGACGATTTTTTTCAATAGATGGCGCTGAACTATCAATATTTGTTGGCAACATTGAGCGGAATCATGTCTATATCAGTCATTATTAGTTTGATTATTAGGTTATAACGGTTATAACAAACAAAGCAAACAAATAATCAAAATTTTGTCGCTGTCTTCTTTGACTAAAAAAAAGACATAAATCTAGTTTGTTGTCTTTGTTCAGTTAACGTTTTATCATTGTTTATTTTTAAATTTAAAATTTCGAATTTCATTTCTTACATTTTATCAATAATAAAATCTATAACTTGTTAAATCCAAAATTGTATCTACATTTTATTTTTCTCTTAATAAAATGTTATTTAAATTCACAGTTGCAATTCATGAAACCAATACTTATTATTATTTAATAAACCAATATTTATTGTTTATAGAACTCATAACTTATTATTAATAAATCATACTGAAGACAGAAATAAGGAGAAATTTAATATATGAGGCATTCCATGTCAAGTGATCCAGGTGGAGAAAAATTTGTCTCCAATCGTATCAAAACTTGGGGCTTTTGTAGTACTAATAGATAGTAATTTTTCGTGAAAATATTTTTTTACCTAGTCCAATATTTTCCGAGGGGGAGGGTGTTAAATTTTTGGGATTTTCAGTACAATGCTTATTTCAATAATTTTTTACTCTTAAACTATTAAACATGAAAATTTGGCAAGGTACATTTTGGAAAGGTTTTTTCATGCTCTTTCGATTGAAAATAGGCATTTAAAAAAAATTTTTTTGGCCCAAAAAAAACCAAAATTAAAAGTAAATTTTAATTTTTTGGAAAAAGGGCAGCTTTTTTTTTTTTTAACGAAAGCTGAGGTTTTTTCCTAAAAGGACATATAAATGAAAAAGTGGGACAAGAATGTTTAAACATTGAAAAAATGAATTTTCTCGTAAAAACCGGGTTTAGAGCGCTCCAGTGAGTAGAAACCTCTGTTATTCTATGTTTAAACAATCTTGTCCCACTTTTTCATTTATATGTCCTTTTAGGAAAAAACCTCAGCTTTCGTTAAAAAAAAAGCTGCCCTTTTTCCAAAAAATTAATATTTATTTTTAATTTTGGTTTTTTTTGGGCCAAAAATTTTTTTTTTTTAAATGCCTATTTTCAATCGAAAGAGCATGAAAAAACCTTTCCAAAATGTACCTTGCCAAATTTTCATGTTTAATAGTTTAAGAGTAAAAAATTATTGAAATAAGCATTACACCGTAAGACACCTGGGTCACTTGACATGGAATGGCTCATATACAAAATAGAACTGTCGGGATTACCTTAAATTCTTAAAAAAATCAAGTGATCGGGTTTACCCCGAGGGGTGAGCGGATTTATCCTGGAAAATTGTGATTTTGAAATTTGGTATATGTGTATTAAAAATTTTCCCTAAGTAAAAATAAAACAGATAAATCAAAAATTCTTTTTTATTTTGTTAGTAGAAATCATAATCTTCAAAATTATATAAATTAACTTGCGGATTTAGAGAATAATTTCCTAGGTTTTTACCGTTCTGAAAAAAGTGAGCGGGTTTACCCCAATCCCCTAGATTTTGTTCTAATATGCAGAGTGGGGCAGAATAGGGTACCTATGTGTTGAGACATACCGGATGCTACGTCGTTTCATTGAACTACTTAAAAATATTATATTAGACATAGTTAAAAACTTTCCGCAGAAGAATTCATATTTTTGTTTCGAGGTATTTATTATATCAATGTTTCACTATCGATATATGGATATTTTTCATTATGTATGTTTTCTTGTTAAATTTTATTAAATATTACTTGCTTTTTTCATAATAATAAATAAGCCTGCTTCCTGTTTGTATTTATAATCTCGTACTACAAGAATTTAACAAATTTTGAAAAAAATATTCCGTGTTTTGTATCTATTATCATAATTTTCTCAAACCTAAGAGTACAAAGAAAAATTCTGGTGATTAGTGGAATCGACTTATTCGTTTGGTTTTCTGAAAACAGCTGATTACAAAAAGGTACCCCCATAACTTATACAAATTTTCACGATAATACCCACACTTTCCCTATTCCTAAATAAATTTTAAGTAAGTAGGTTGTAAAAATACACCAGTATACTAATTTTTAGGTAATTGGATCAAATTGACAACGCTATGACCATCACCTCCAATCACATTTGCTACATTTTCCTGTAATCTATGTGTGAAAATACATATCTGTACTAAATTTGAGCTCTCTAGGTCAGTCAGTCGATCGAGGGAACACGAAATTGGTTACGGATGCAATAACAATAGGGTTCCGTCGATACACCTGCGGGTGTATGGAAAAATACATTACACACCCAAATTTCACGTAATTTTGCAGAGAGCTTTCGGCAAGCTTCCCGTGTAGAAAAATCTTCTGGCGCTGGCCTGAGTCAGACCAGACCGTCTATTTTCCAAACTAGTGGCTGGCCTGAAACACTGGTCTGGGGCTAGCCAAAAGTGTAACGCTAGAAACGGTCAGCCACAGAATAGACAGGCTATTCAGACGGTCTAGCCAGGCGCTAGCCAACCGCAAGATAGATATTCACTGTTTTCTAAATATAATAAAGCAGCCCTCCAACATCGTTTATTAAACGAAACATATGAGAAATTTATTTAAATTAAATGTTAATATAATAAAAAAATTCATTTGTATTTGCAAACATGAAATAATTATTAACTTTTAACTTTTAATCAAATTAATGTTCACAACACAGAATAAACGCAAACCTATAACGAAATAAAATTTGACATTGCGGGGAATCGAACCTACGACCTACGGACTTCTAGCCGAACACTCTAACCACTACTCTATCGAAGCTACAAGAAAATAAATTTTAATTTTCGACACCTTTTACACTTACAATTAATAAAGAGTGTTTAACTGTGTAATCACGAAACTACTGCAAGTTTCGTGTTATGGTACATAAAGAAAAATAACAAACCTTGTTATGAACTACATCATAGTAAATTTACCGTAAATTACCTAATAAATTTCCATAAATTACCATAAATTATCGACGTTAAATTTTTTGTTCTAATTTGTGTTTTACATATTTTAATAAACTATCGTCAAAATGATTATAAATTATCGCATAAGTTTCCATACATTACCGCGGAAATTTCCATAAATTACCATAAATTACCGACGTTCAATTTTTTAGTTCTCGTTTGTTTCTTACATAGTTTTATAAATTATCGTCGAAACGTTTATAAATTACCGAGGAAATTTCCATAAATTACCATAAATTTCTGACGTTTAATTTTTTTGTTCTCGTTTGTCTCTTACATAGTTTTATAAATTATCGTCAAAACGTTTATAAATTACCGAGGAAATTTTCAAAAATTACCATAAATTACCGACGTTAAATTTTTTAGTTCTCGTTTTTGTTTTACATAGTTTCATAAATTACCGTCAAAATGTTTATAAATTACCTCGAAAATTTCCATAAATGGCTGAAATCCAAAATTTTAATGATAATTTTTGCTTTACATATTTTTATGAATTATCGCTAAAATTACTAGAAATTTCCATAAAATACTGCTAAAATTTCCATAAATTGATAAAATAAAAATTTTTCATTGTAATTTATGTGGAACATATTTTTCAGTAATAATTCGGCGAGGAACTTTTTGGTTCCCTTAGTAAACGTAAATTAAAAATTCAAACTGTATTCTCTTTATAAAAATTTTAAAAATTCTCTTTAAATACTATTTTTTGAATGTTTTACAACTTTTTATACCTACACATTGATCTTAGAAAGTCGAAAAATGTTGTGTTTTTGGACAATCTTCTCCCGTAGAAAAATATTAAGTGGAAGAAATATTAAATTTTAGAGATTTGTTGTCTAGTTTTTTAGATAAAGAATTAGATGGCTTTTGATATCTTAAAATAAGCTATAGTCTCTTCAGACCAGTATCGCTCTCTGCAGCCTATAGAAGTTGCAAAATAAATCATTTTAGTTATCTAGAAATTCTGGCTAGAATCAGAACTGGGTCTGTTCAGACCTTCCAAACCAGCATCGCACGCCGCAGCCTAGAAATTGCAAAATAAAAAATTGCAGTAATCTAGAAATTCTGACTAGAATCAGAGCTGGGTCTGGCTAGAAAATTCAGAACAGATAAAATAGCAACAATCTGGCATGTAGCTAAGCAGCACCAGAACTGGTGCTGCAAACTTCTAGTTTGCGCCAGGCTTGACTCCAGACGTTCCAGAAGATTTTTCTACACGGGTTACAGTTCAGGCTTTGGAATATTACCGTGCAAGCTTGTCACAAGCTTCAAATGTCCCCAGCATAGAAAAATTCCCGTGTAATCTTGCGGTATTTTTGCACGGCAAGCTTGACACAATATTTACGCTTACATGAAAATTTTTTATTATAAAAATAGTAATTTATTATTAGAAACAAATTTTTAATTAATATTTTTTTCATTTATTATAACATAACTATAACAACGTTATAATAAAAATGTTATTATTTTCCCCAAAGAATTGGGGATGGGGAACTGTTATCCGTGATTAGTGGATAATAGTTATCAAATTGTTAAAGTAGACGATAATTATTAACATTATTATTTAAGATAATATGGTAAAGAGCCGGTTGAGGGAATGGATACTTATACTCTGTGCGAGACAAATTGTGCACGAGAGATTTAATATGGTTAAGAGCCTGTTGAAGGGCAAATACTTATATACTCTTTGCGAGACAAATCGTGCCCGAGAAATGTACTTTTAGCCATGTACCAGGGAATTAGAGAATTATAAGAGAAACTTGTATTAGTTTTCCTATTTCTTGATAGGTGGCTAGAAGTACATTTCTACACGGAAAAAAAAGTTCGCCGATTATTCGGGAACTTCGTTCGTAACTCTTGAATACGACGGGTAGTTCCCAGAGAACTAAACGTTGCCTTGTTTAAAATGTTATTTACTATTTCACAACTTCTCGGCAAACTGTTATTGAAAAAGTCGGAAACTGTTCAAGAAAATGCACGCGAGCACAGACACACACATACACTTTTATCCTTGAAGGTCACATACAATTTATATTAAATTTCTGAAATAGAAAATCCATATTAGAGAAAAATCGACAGTGGCTGAAACAGAACTTTCGTACCCAAGGATGGAAGTCTGGCGTCTTACCCAACTAAGCTAAACATGCGAATCAAATATCTCAGCATTAAATAAATCTAAAAGGCACGCAAGTCTTATTGGCTGTGAGACTTGTTGAGACTGATGTGCACTGGGTTTCTGCGCACAGGATTCCTTGACGAGTTCCCGAAACTTTCAGAAATAGTTGCGATCAGTGCTATGAACTTCACATGAGAATGTACTGTTATGGAAGAAATCGATTAATTTCAATTAAAAACTTTCTCTAATGTTGTTAATTGTGTTTCTTAATCGGGTTGTTCCAATTCATTACGATTAACTATAAAAATGCCTTCAATCGCCCTCAATTGTTTTTAATAGATTATAAATCGAAAGGTTAATTCTTGTAAGAAATTTTAAAAACCATATTAAAGGAAAATGAGAAAAAAATGAAAGATTATTTTTGTCTAATATCAAAATTATTTATTTTTTTGTGATTTAATAAACATTAGCGGAATTGAATGAAATGTCAATTTAATGAAAATTAATTTCCACACAGCACCAAAACCTTCATCAAAATTCATTAAAGATTTGCTTGCAAACTTCGAAGAATTTACTTGCAAAGTGTATATAGTAAAAATTGGGTAAACATTTAACGGTCCCATTTCAATAAAGGAACCATCCATAAATAACGTTACACTGATTATCGGGTTTTTTGATCCCCCACCCCCCCCCCTTCGTTGCATTTGGTTGCAAATTACCAATAACCCCCCCCCCCTAAATGTAACTTTGCAAAAATGACTTATACCCCCCTAAAATAAGAATTATATTATTTTTCTGGATTAATGAAGTAATTTTTCTTATTTCTCATATATTTATTAAAATAAACTCTGATAATGATTTACATAATTTCTGTAGCGACATCTATTACTGGTTTCTTATAGTAATGTGTCAAAGATGATAAATATGATAATATGATACCCCCCCCCCCCCCTAATCGTGTAACGTTATTTATGGATGCTCCCAAATGTTTATTGTCAAACTTCCTTGAAAATTTATCTTGAAACTTTCCTGAACGTTGAAATTATATTTTCGCCTATTCTATTAGCTAAAATTTTCAGGAAAGTTTTACGCTAAACATTTATTAAAGTGGGATATTGAAATCTTTACACAATTTTCACTAAATTTTGCAAGTAAATACTTCGAAGTTTAGAAGTAAATATTTAATAAATTTTTAGAAAAGTTTCGGTGCTTTGTGAGTTTAAACTAATTTTGTGCACACACAGTGCATAACACACGCTCTCTGATCTACTGACGCGACGCCATGATACATTACAGCTGGGAAGATCGACGCATCCGCGTATAAGTTTATATGAGTATTTATTTATCAACTTCAAGCTTACAATTGAAAACGATTCAACAAAAACTTTTAAAATTTTAATACGATTATAGTATTACAATAAAAAAATCGTGATTAATCGATTATTTCTATAAGAGTAATGAAAAAAAGACTATTGTACTATTTATAGCTTTTTCTAATACAGTTCTCGAATTTCTGTCAAACATTCATTGATTACTATTGAATGCTCGTTGCTAATTCAGTGTTGTTACACCGTATCCAAGAATTAAAAAAAAATTACTAAAATCTTATGTTTTATTAAATAAAAATTTGTTGTTGATAATAAATTATTATTTTCATGTAAGCATCAATAGTGACAAGCTTGGCGTGCAATATTACCGCAAGCTTACAAGGGAAGATTGATATGCTGGGAATATTTAAAACTTGCATTGTAAGCTTTCTGCTAGATTACATGCTATCTGGGTACAGTAGTTTTTCCGTAAATTACGACTTTTTTGTTAACATGTATGTTTCCTTGAATACAATGAGGTGAGAATATGTGGAAATTAATGTGCAAATTTTTTTTTCCTTTGAAAAAGGGCGTCCTAAAGAAAAGTGAGTAAATATGTATATATACATACTTTGTTTCCATTTTTCTGAGACATGAACTATCAAGGTTGTGAAAATGTAAATAATGTAAACAAAATATATAAAATATCTTCACGATTAAAAATATTATAGTAGATTATCAATGAATACTTAACATTATAATATAATAAACCATAATATATATTGAATTGAAGAAAGTGAATTTATAATTCGGTAGTATTAATATTAAAGGTGAAAGAATTTAATCAACTATCCGAATCAAATCTCTCGAAAATAAATTTCTTGAGTAAGCACTAGATTTCGTTATGAAAATACAATATATTTTTCATATGTAACGACAACACAGCCGTCCAATTACAGAAACCTGCTTTTTTTGAAAATTATTTTTTCGAAATTAATTAATAATTTCAAAATTATCAAAGAACTCAGAAAAAATTGGTTAGCATGGAGGGATACGAGCCCACGACCTTTCTATTGCCAGTAGACTGCTCTGACCACTGAGGCACATGCACCCCAAGATTCTCCGAGCTAAGAATCTCAAAATTCTCCCACCATGCTAACCAATTTTTTCTGAGCTCTTTGATAATTTAGAAATTACACAGGCACACAAAAAAAAGTTGTGACCCAAAGGACACAACCCCCTACTCTTATTTTTTTGGGTCGCTGAAACTAAATATGAGTATGAAAAATTTTTGTGCTTGCCCATTTTCCCACTACCACCCAGTCACGGGGGTTGCAATTTTAGATATAAGAAAAAGTCGAGTAAGATGTCTATTTCTATGTTTTTTGGGTCACTGAATCCGAAAAAGTCATCTAAAAACAAGTACTTCCCTCACTTAACCCCCTACAACCCCCTTAACTCCCTGGGAGGGGGTTTGAAATTTAGTTTTGAGGAAAATTTGAGTAAGGTGTCTATTCCTATGTTTTTTGTGGCGCTGAATCAGAAAAAGTCGTCTAAAAACAAATACTTCCCTCCCTTAACCATCTACAACCCCTTAATACTCCCTGGGAGGGGGTTTGAATTTTAAATTTGACGATAAGTCGAGTATGGTATCTAATTCTATGTTTTTTGTTCGCCAAAACCAAAAACACCACAAAAAATAAATCCTTCATTTTCCTTAATCTCCTACAACCCCCTTAATACTTCCTGGGAGGGGGTTGTAATTACAATTTTTACGAAAAGTCGAGTATTGTGTTTAATCCTGTTTTTTGGGGTGCTCAAACTGAAAAAACAAAAAACTACCACGTCCACGCCGATGTTCCTGGGTTGCGCTAAGTGTAGTAAAATAAATATCTTTTCGATTTTATAGGTGCGTATTTGTGTAATCATGGGTCGACTTTTAGTCAAAATTAAAATTTAATCCCTCTCCCAGGGAGTATTAAAGGGGTTGTAGGTGGTTAAGGGAGGGAAGTATTTGTTTTTAGACGACTTTTTTCGGATTCAGCGCCACAAAAAACATAGGAATAGACACCCTACTCAACTTTTCGTCAAAATTAAAATTCAAACCCCCTCCTAGGGAGTATTGAGGATTAAGTATTCTAATACTTAAATAGTAATTTTTTAAATAAAAGCATGTTCTCAATTGTTTGAGTCAAAACATTTAAAAAATGTGCATTGACATTTTGTCAAGGACAAACGAAAAAAATTAAAAAATAAAAAATAGTAAAAACTTTTCTGTTTCAATCAAATAATAATTTAATTTATTAAATAAATTTTTTATTTAATTTTAACTTATTTTAATGGTTAATATAAATATATAGTCATTGTGTTATGAAAATGTGTAAATAGAGATGACGACCACGATGACTCAGTTGCTGTGCAAAACATGGGAACTTTAAGGTTAGGATGCGCTCGGATCTTTAAATGTTACTAACTTTTAATTTTTTTATCCAATGTTAATAAAATTTTCCAGAAAACTTCTTTACTTATTAATGAACAACTTTCTCACTGGAAGTTTGTCAGGTCTTAAAATTTTTCAGATAAACGAAGCGTTTGAAAGTGTAAAACTATATTTTTTACATTGTTTTGAAAAAAAATTATTATTATTTTTTGTTTTAAAAAAATGTTTTTTTCTATGCTTTATTTAGTTTTGGAAAATTCTGAGGTTAAATTTCGTTTTTTTATCAAAAAATAATAAAAAATAACCAAAATATCACGAGTTGAAGTTAAAAAACATTAAAATTCTACGATTTTTAAAAATGCAGCTTTTTCTCATTAACTTTAAAAGTAAAAAAGATAGAAAAATGTTTATAAAAGAAAAAAGATGTAGAATTTTATTCTCTACAAGAAACAATGATCAAAATTGCAATTTGAAAAACTTTTAAAAATCGACCTACTGGACAATAGTTATTCGTCAGAATCCACGCGTATCCTCTTATAGCATCCAGCCCCTCATTTCTATTATATGGAATTATCTCAAAATACAGTTTGTTACTTTTACCTTCAAATGCTTCTAGCGGAAAAACGAATCCGGAAATGGTATGAACCAGAGAGCTTTTGTTCAGAATCACTTGCACTTCATTTTACCAAAGTTTCAAACAATTTGACTGAAAGGGATTTTTAATGTATTTTGTGCAAGATCCTTTTATTGTAAGGACACCTTTCTTATGTCTAAAGACTGACATACAGTCAGACACTTTTTTAGACCATGTTTTTCAGTCTCAGATAATATTAGCAAAAGAATGTTAGAAATGAATTTAATCCATTTTCAAATTCGATAAAAACAACAAAACTAACTAGTTATAATTCTATAATTATTCTTTCATTTTGTGAATTTACTTTTTGAAAATTACAGACACCTGAGAATTTTAGGTTTTATAAAAATGAAAGCAAAATCTGTAAGTGAGGTTTGATTTGTGCCTGTTAAAATTTGACGCCAGCGTTTTTTATTATATATATTTTTCTGTTTACAAAAAATTATTTAATAATCATAATTTATTAATATTATCTATAAATTTTATAGATTTTAAAATACTTACAGTTATCAAAAATCTCTTTTAACAATTGGCAAAAATTATTTTTCATACATTTTAGGTTCACTTTTCACTGGCAGTTTGTAAACAATCGACAATCATAACAATTTTTAATTTTTATTAAAAAAAGTGAGATGAATGACAATTTCAACATTTTTTTATTTTATTTAATTGACAAATAATTTTCCTTCAACTTAGAATACCCTATCATGTTTATAAAGGATAACTTTATGTGAAAAAAATTTGTGATCAATTTATATTTATTAAAATTGTTTTTATTAGGGGTGAGAGGAATGACGCTTTAGGTTGTGAATCTCTGCTTATGTCTCAATTTTTATTTTTTTAACGCAAAATAATGACATTTTTTAAAAAGTAACTTAAGAAATTAATATTAGAGATGTTAATTTAGATATTGATCACAATAATTAATCAATATCTCTACCCACAGCAAAAATATTGGATAATATTCAACGAGTGAGAGGAATGACGCGGTACTACATGACAAATTTCATTTTCTATATTTAAAAAAACTACACGACATATTTTATTCATATTTTAGAAAATTATTCTTAAATATCATAACTTTTAGAAAAAATTGTAAAAGTACCTATTTTCATGTTTTAAATAATTGTTTTACGTATTGAAAAAATGAAAAAAACTTAGATGACAGGTTATAAAATCAATTTTGAGGTGGTAAAATATTTTAAAAATGTATTAAACAATAAAATTTCACAACTTTTTCTTGCAGAACATTTAGAAAAAGTGATAAAATTGGGAAATTTGACTTGGTATTTTTCCAAATGATTATAATTATTTAGAAAATCCTGACTACATGCAAAATGAGGTTTTTTGTAGAATCACCCAGATACTTAAGTTTAACCATATCAGCGTAAAATATAGTTAACTATTTAATGTGTTGACTTCCACATGAAAAGGGCCCATTCAACAAAATAAGCACTTTTCTAAAAAGAACAGTTTTTATTAAGGCTATGTCCAAGTTGTAAAATGTAAACAAACCAACATGTAAACAAACAAAGCACTAAAATCACATTTTTCAAACAGCCTTTTTTCTCACGAAAATTAATATTTTTACACTTTCTTAACGGAAATGATAAATTAAAGTGTCAACGTTTCTAAAAATATCATTTTTGAGTGTGATCAATAAATAGCAATTAGTAAAACAACTAATTCAAATGACCTGTAAAATAGCATTTTTGACGCGTCGCGAGAAGTAAACTGTTTGAGTATATCAACCGCACTGACGATGAAGAAGTCTCATATCAGCGATTGGACCTTCAACATGTGGAAGGGGAAACTTTTCCCTTTCCTCCATGAAATTACAAGGAGAAAGGGTAAAAACTTCTTCATCGTCCGTGCGGTTGATATAGTCAAACACTTTATTTTTCGCGACCTGAGACTTTGTTGCTTTCTGCGCAAGCGCAGAGCGTACTAAGAATGCTTTGACAGCACCATGTGGAAGTGCACATTTTCTATGGAATGAAACTTAGTTGTTTTCTCATTTTTTTCAGCTATGCAAGGCGTAGTTACCAAATAGAATACGTCAGTTCACCATTTTAATAAAGAAAATGTAATTTTATATTCATTTGTAAAAATAGGAACCGTGAAAAAAAGTTCACAATTCGGTCTTCTGTTACTGCTTTTTTTCGCGGTTCCTATTTTTACAAATGAATATAAAATTACAATTTCTTTATGAAAATGGAAAATTGAAGTATTGAATTTGGTTACTACACCCAGCATAGCTGAAAGCATGTGAAAATAACTGCGTTTCAGAGTAAAACAAAATGTGTATTTCTGCATAGTGTTGAAATTACAAGGGAGAGGGTAAAAACTTCTTCATCGTCCGTGCGGTTGATATAGTCAAACACTTTATTTTTCGCGACGCGTCAAAAATGCTATTTTACAGGTAATTTGAATTAGTTATTTTATTAATTGCTCTTTATTGATCACACTCAAAAATGATTTTGTTGGAAACTTTGACTCTCTAATTTATCATTTTTCTAAAAAAAAGTTTTCTAATCGTAATTTTTGTGAGAGAAAAAGATGTATAAAAAAGCTGATTTTAGTGCTTGGTTTGCTTACATTTTGCTTTGTTTACATTTTGCAACTTGGACATAACCTTAAGAAGCCATGTTTTACAAGATTAATGATTGAGTACAATTTTATATGTCATTTAAAAAAAAATGAAAAATCTTGTATTTTAACTTGAGCAACTTTAATTTAAAAATGTTTAAGAAGAATTCAAATACTACTTTCTGCAGTTTTGACAAATGTGTTTTTTAGTAATCTAGACTAAAATTCTGTAACTCGTCGAATTTTTCACCAAAAGGGATCTAAGACCTCTAAAAATTTTCCAAACTTTACAAGGAATTCGACCATATAAATAACATCAATAGTGCCAGAATAAGCTTTAACTTTATATTGCGCTGATATGGTTAAACTTGAATATCTAGCAAACACGATCATCTAGGAATTTGTTCTAAATGGATTTTGACACTCTAAACAGACACAAATCAAACCCCACTTACAGATTTTGCGTTCATTTTTATGAAACCTAAAATTCTTAGAACCCTTGTGAATACTAGTAATTAAAAAGTGTAATAGTAAATTATAGGGAAAAATTTATAAAAATCAATTTTTACATTGTATTTTTCTAATTTTCTGTTATTAATTTCTTTTATAAAAACACTTTTAAAAATCTTTAAAGATTTAAGAATTTAATAATTATTTACAGAATTTACTTTTAAAATTGAATCAAATGTTCAAGTAGAAAAATTTATGATTTAGATAAAATACCTAGTTAAAATTTTTTTTTTAAATCGAAAAAAATTAAATATTTTTATTTAAATAAAAAATTAATTTTTTCGTTCGTTATTATAAGTATATTTATAATTCACGACTAGATTATAAATTGTAGTAAAAAATTGAGTCTTAAGTTAAAAATTATTTGCGATGTCTTGATAGATTTCTATTGAGAACTGAGATTCAGTGACATATTTCTGTTTATAATTTGTATAAAAATAGCTCTTGCTCTTTCTTTCGTGATCGGCGCTGCTGTAGGATTGTTAATTTCAAATTTTTTCCCATTTTTTTTAGATAAATTTTCAATAATTCTACGAAAATTATCCTCCTTCTTCTCGTAATTATCTGCACAATTTTGATAATTTTCCTTATTTCGAAAATTCGCTTTTCTTAACATTCGACTTTTCTCCTCGATTTGACGATAAAAATTATTTTCCATTTTTTCATTATTCACTTCTTGTAAATTCTCCTGTTTTCGAAAACTCTCATTTTCTTTTCGAGGTTTGTCTCCTAGGCAAAAAAATTTTTTTAAGAATTCGAATTTGTAAAACTTTTAATATAATTTTTTCTTTGTATATATAGATTTTTTCTTACCTTTATGATCTTCGACTATCCTCCTCGATGTATTCTCCTCGGAAATAATATTGTCGCCGATATTTTTCTCATAGTGAATTAAATCAATGATTGGTAATAAATTTCTCATGTCAGCTTCCGAACGAGCGTATTTTTTCATTTCGTTTGAAATATCCTCACTGAAATAACCACGTCGTAAACTTTCGGATTTTGTTTTTCGAATAATTAGCGCCAATTTTGTTCTCATTTCGTCAGGAAGAATTATTTCCTGCTCGGATTCTTGTGAAATAAAATTATTGTTCCTCGATTTTTCTAAAATTTCTATTAGACTATCGAAAGATGAGCAAATTTCATTGAAGGAATTTTGACTAACCAAAAAATAACCACGTTTCTCCTCTTCCTTTTTCTTTAGAGTCCATTCCAATTCATAGTAATTATTTTGCAATGTACGTAATTTTTTTTCTGTCGTTTCTCTACAAATTCTCTCCTTTAACAAGAGAATTTCATTCTGTTTTGCACGCTCCAATAATAATTGATGTTCTCTTCGTGCCTCTTCTAAATGTCGTCGAATATCTTCTAAATTGTTTTCTTTATTTTTCTTTATTAGAATTTCCTGAATGTCGATTTCTACCTCTGAAAATAAAATTTGTTTTAGTTTTTTTTGTAATATAAATGAAGAAATTGTGAAAATGCTTACTGTTTGCTTCATTTCTCTCGAGTTGGTTAATTTCTTCCTGTTTACTGCTTCCGGATTCTGAAGTATTAAAAGAATTGTTACGATTTTCCATTTGGGTGTTTAAATTTAAAACGAAGTGCTGTTTATTACTTTCGAGTTGTTTTTTCTTAGCTTGATTTTTTGTTTTTGTAAATGATTTTTCTTTTTTTATTTCAGTTGGTGCAAATTTTTGAAGAATTGAAGGACAATGATTTATTATTCGTTTGTGCATTTTTTTTGTTTTATCGGTAAGATCGATTCGTTTAATTGTCTTAGAAAATTGCTTTTTGGGTAAATTGAACCATTTGTATTCCGATTTTCCGGTGGCATTATTCTCCTCCAATTTCTTGGCTATTTTCTGCGCCAATTCATCTTCTAGATTATTGTTCATTCTTACATCGACTACAACTAGAGTCTCATTGTAATTCAGAAGATTCATAATATTGTTTGTTATCACATCTGTGAGTCCGCATTGTTGTAAATCTAAAGCTTTCAGCCACAAGCTGTCCACTACAGCTTTGAGAATTTCATTTACACCGATGTCACCTGAAAATGTTTCAATTTTTTTTTGTCAACAAACTTTTATATTTTAATTTTTAATACTTTAAGTTAAGACATTTTTAAAATTTTTACACATTATTTATTTGTGACGCGCTCTAAAGAAAGGAATTTGTTAACCCTTTAACGCCCAAATGGTCAAAATTTTGGCATGAAGTTTGAAGGCTATTTGAAAATCAATAGAAAAATTCGCGAATCATCATTTCTTATGTTTTCATATGCTCTCTATCGAATGGCGTTTGGAAAAACTTAAAAAATTTATAAACAAAAAAGTTATTAATGTTTTTTTATGAAAAAAGTCCGATTTTTTCCCACTTTTTTCTACTATGAAATAGCGTAAAAATAATTGCAAATGTTACAAATAACGTGACATAGATATATAACCTAAAAAATAGGACTATGGAGAAAATTAAAAATTAAAATGGCGGCTGAAAAATGGAGTTTGAAGTTTAAAATTTTTTCGTAAGGCCGTAGCCGGATAAGCATTGTTTTGCGGCCCCCGCTAGAATTTCCACGATATTTTCAGGAGTAATTAGTCTCTATGTGAAACTTTTTTCCCCAAGTATCAACTCGAAAAAATTATTTTTGAAAAACTTGTAACACTTTTTTGAAAAAATTAAAAATTAAATTTTCTCTGAATTGACTAAACCCACGGTGAGTCTTAATTAACTTCAACCCAGAAGTTCTTGCCCAGATCGGTTCTTTCTTGGTTTTGTTTCTGGGATGCCCCCTGATGATTATAAGCATAAAATGAAAAAAATCGATTGGGCCGTTTTTAAGAAAACTGATTTTTAACTTGAGTCATTAAAAATGATATCAGAAAATAGGTCCTAGGTACTGAGTATTTTTAAGTAACTTTATATCAGAAAAATTGATTAAAAACAGTGAAAAACCGGTAAATAATGGGGTTTTTTGAATATTACTCTCTCCCAGTACATATGTGACCGGGACTGAGAAAAGGGACCTACTGACCAAAAAATCGATTTTTTATGATGGATTCTTATAGTTTAAGGTCCTAGAAATACAATGCAATCAGTCCCGATTGTTAAAAAAAAATTTTTGCAATTGTTTAAACAAATTTTAAAAAGAATTAAAAAACAATTTTTTTTATAAAAATATAAGTTATTTTAAGACAAAAATTACTCTAGGTGTTTTTACTTAAAATATAAAATTAAAAACTTATAAATTTTTTAAAATTGCAAAGTGCAATGAATTTCTTTCTCGTTATTGAATGCCTAAACCATTTACAAAAAATTCGACTCAATTCCTCGAATATGATCTCCAAGTATACCCGTCATCGGCAACCTGGTTGTGCAAGTCAACAAATAACTATGTATTATTGTAGAGTTATCAGTTCTGAATTTGCGTAACAAATTTCAGACCTCTAGGACATCCGGAAGTCTTTTACAATAATTTTAAAAATTCCATAATTTTACTTTTGCGAAGTAAATTGTTCATAACAATGACAGGATTGTTTGAACATTTATTTAACTATAAAATCAGATTCAGCATAAAAAAATAAATATAGAACACTCATCATGTAAATTCAAAATGAAAAATGTTTCAAGAAATCTAATTTACTTGTATAGAAAAATTTAAACGCGTTTTCTCGGTCCCTTTTCTCAGTCCCGGTCACATATACACCTAAAATGACCTATAGAAAAATTAAAGAGTATAAAATTTTGAAGAAAACAAAAAAATAGAGTGCTTTATCATTCAATTTTTCCGATTTATGGCTTTCTAAAGTCAGATGTTAGCAAAAAAATATCGAGAATAAACTTTTTATTTTAGTTTTTGAAAACTAAAAAGTGTTTTGTGTATCTACCGCATATGTATTACTGAAAATAAATTGAAGTAGACTAAATTCTAAGTAAATCCGTCGTTGAACTATCATTCTATATCTCTAATAGGATCGGAGATACGATTTTTTTAAAATGGCCCTTTTTTGGATTTTTTTAAAATCATTTTTTTTAAATTGTTACATTTTGCAGGATGTTAATTATAAAAATGCTCTTATCATATGGTTTTATTTTATATTTAAAAAAAACAAAAGCCTAATTAAATATTTAGGAACAAAAACTTTTAATGAACATTAGGAAAACAATAATAACTTTTTAAAACTCCGCAAACTGTTGCGAAGTAAGCAAACAAGATTATTGTTTTCCTAATGTTCATTAAAAGTTTTTGTTCCTAAATATTTAATTTGGCTTTAATTTTTTTAAAATGTAAAATAAAACCATATGATAAAAGCATTTTTACAATTAACATCCTGCAAAATGTAACAATTTAAAAAAATGATTTTAAAAAAATCCAAAAAGGGCCATTTTTAAAAAATCGTTACTCCGATCCTATTAGAGATAGAATGGTACTTCAACGACAGATTTACTTAGAATTTAGTCTACCTCAATTTATTTTCAGTAATATATATATATGTGGTAGATACACAAAACACTTTTTATTTTTCAAAAACTGAAATAATAAGTTTTTTATCGATATTTTTTTGCTAACATCTGACTTTAGAAGGCCATAGATCGGAAAGATTGAATGATAAAGCACTCTATTTTTTTTTTGTTTTCTTCAAAATTTTATACTCTTTAATTCTTCTATAGGTCATTTTAGGTGTATATCTACTGGGAGAGAGTAATATTCAAAAAACTCCATTACTTACCCGTTTTTAACTGTTTTTAATTAATTTTTCTGATATAAAGTTACTTATAAATACTTAGTACCTAGGATCTATTTTCTGATATCATTTTTAATGACTCAAGTTAAAAATCAGTTTTCTTAAAAACGGCCCAATCGATTTTTTTCATTTTATGCTTAAAATCATCAGGGGGCATCCCAGAAACAAAACCAAGAAAGAACCGATCTGGGCAAGAACTTCTGAGTTGAAGTTAATTAAGACCCTCCGTGAACCGTAAAAGTCCTACACGGAGAGACTTTTAGTTAAAAAAATTATTTTATCCTATTTTGATATTTCTAATAAAACGTAAGAATTTAGGGATAATCGAGGTATAGTTAGAAGAATTCTAATAAAGATTGTGAAAAGACATAGTCAATGTCACTTTTGGTAATAAGTCTTAAAGTTTTTTGAATCTTTTCTAAAGCTTTATACTAAAAGTGAAGCTTAGGTGACGCTACATATATATAGCATATATATATATATGTAGGGGTATACAAAATGCGTTACTAGGCACGTGTATACTTATATAATGCATATGTATATAAATTAATATATGATTTATCATAATATTATTACACAATTCAATTGTTTAATCACTAATAACTTTTGAAACGTTTTTAACAAAATACTTTCAAGACGATGATGACGCTCGGTTGTTTGATGAGTGTTCGCCTAACATTAACTGTCTTCGGTTGTGGACGGAACTGTTCGGAAACCTTCGTGAAAATATTCTAATAAAATTTTGTAAAAATTCAAACTGCTTACCATTTCAGAGCGTGTTAATATTAAAAATAATACAGTATCTAAAATTTTTTACATTTAATAGTTTTCAAAATAGTGGGTTTACAAATAAAAATATCAGAATGTATTATAAATATGTTCCATATTCTCGTATTTGCAATTGTCTTAACATCAAATGATATTCTTTCTAAACTTTTATACTAACTTCTGCTCCCTAAAAACTACAATAGTAGATAAAAAAATAACACTACTTATTATTATAATAAGAACTATCATCATCGTACCTCGATTATCCCTAAATTCTTACGTTTTATTAGAAATATCGAAATACAATAAAGTAATTTTTGTAACTAAAAGTCTCTCCGTGTAATCCAACAAATATGTCAAAAAGGAAGCAAAAGTGCATCTAAAAAAAATTTTGTGGTAAATTTTTTGCAGCGGAAGGGATAGAAAAAATTCTTTTTTTTTAATTTTTATTTTTTTTATTAATTTACTTTGCACAATCAACATATATTTTTTACATTCTCTTACATCCCAAGAGTAACATATATTTTTTCCAGCTTGATCTAAAGGGTACTTGATAGTTAAAATTAAAAAAAACTTATTTTTGGCGCTTAAAATAAATTCTAAAAATTGTATATTCATAATAATTATGGGTTACATTTTCTGAACTGCACATGTCAAAAAAATGGATTTTCTCGAAACATTGCTAGCATGTTACTACTACTAGTAAAAATATTTATATGAAACATTATTAAAATTGATAAAATATTTTTTGAGTTACGGAATTTCAAAATTTTGTCTTATTTTAAAATATCTTTTTTCGATTTAATATACTGATAAGTAAAATTAATCGAATTAAAACTGTAAATAATGTTTTTGAAGGGTTTTACAAGAGCTACAAGCTGGAAATAAAAAAATTGGTTTTTTAATTTGACCTTGAAATAAGTAATGATTAAAATAAAACACATGGGACGATCCACGTCAACCGGATCACTGATCTGTACATAAATGTATGGTGTGAATTTAAACGTATAAGAGCTTAAAATTTTCGTCTTTAAGTCCTTTATCAAATAAAAGTGGTCCTTTTTAAAAATCCAATATGGCGGCCAAACTGTAGTACAAAAACTGCTAAAAAACAGAAAATGTTAAACAAAACCAGCAATAAAAATGCAATTAATGCCCAAATATGTGTTTTATTGATTACTGAGATTGCTAGAGATGTCTCATGTGATAATATAACGTAAATTTATTAAAATTAAAAATGGCGGATTCAAAATGGTGGTTAAATTTGTATAAAATCTTTCTTCACTTGAAACTTGTTACTAGGAGGTTTTAGGGGCGCTGACTTCGAATCTGATGTCAGTTTTAAAAAATTCCAAATGGCAGATTCAATATGACAGTTAGAAAAGTTCATAAATTTAAACTAATAATTACAAAAATTACTTTTTAAGGGTTTTTTGATTGCTGATTACGAATCTGATATTAGATATTGGATCCGCCATTTTAAACTTTTAAAATTGGATTTCAGATTCATAATTAGCGACCCCAAAAACCCCATGTGTTCTCCGATGGTTAATGAGTTCTTTAAAAAAATGTCCACCATATTAGATCCGCCATTTTGAATTTTGAAAATTAAACTTTAGATTTGTGATTAGCGACCACTAAAACCCCAGAGTAACAAATTTCTAGCCGATCTAAAAACTTTTAACAATTTTTTTTTACTTTCGAATTAACTTTTGAAAAAATTTTAAACTTCAAACTCCATTTTTCAGCCGACATTTTAATTTTTAATTTTCTCTATAGTCCTATTTTTTAGGTTATATATCTATGTCACGTTATTTGTAACATTTGCAATTATTTTTACGCTATTTCATAGTAGAAAAAAGTGGAAAAAATCGGACTTTTTTTTAAAAAAACATTAATAACTTTTTTGTTTATAATTTTTTTAAGTTTTTCTTAAGGGCATGTCCAAGTTGTGAAATGTAAACAAAGCAAAATGTAAACAAACCAAGCACTAAAATCACATTTTTCAAAGAGCTTTTTTTCTCACAAAAATTACCATTAGAAAACTTATTTTTACAAAAATGATGAATTAGAGTGTCAAAGTTTCCAAAAAAATCATTGCTGAGTGTGATCAATAAATAGCCATTAGTAAAACAACTAATTCAAATGACCTGCAAAATAGCATTTTTGACGCGTCGCGAGAAATAAACAGTTTGAGTATATCAACCGCACTGACGATGAAGAAGTCTCATATCAGCGATTGGACCTTCAACATGTGGAAGGGGAAATTTTTCCCTTTCCTCCATGAAATTACAGGGAGAAAGGGTAAAAACTTCTTCATCGTCCGTGCGGTTGATATAGTCAAACACTTTAATTTTTCCCGATGTCAGACGATTGCTCTACGCGCACGCGCAGACCGTGCCGAGGACGCATTGAAAACACTATGCAAAAACACACATTTTGTTTTACTTTGAAACTCACATATTTTCACATACTTTCAGGTATACTAGGTATAGATACCAAATTCATCACTTCAATTTACCATTTTCATAAAAAAACTGTAAATTTCTATTTATTTACGAAAATGTGATGGTCGAAAAAATCCTCAATATTCGGTCTTCTACTGTTGCTTTTTTTCGACCATCACATTTTCGTAAATGAATAAAAATTTACAGTTTTTTTATGAAAATGGTAAATTGAAGTATTGAATTTGGTATCTATACCTAGTATACCTGAAAGTATGTGATAATAAGTGAGTTTCAGAGTAAAACAAAATGTGTGTTTTTGCATAGTGTTTTCAATGCGTCCTTGGCACGGTCTGCGCGTGCGCGGAGAGCAATCGTCTGACATCGCGAAAAATTAAAGTGTTTGACTATATCAACCGCACGGACGATGAAGAAGTTTTTACCCTTTCTCCTTGTAATTTCATGGAGGAAAGGGAAAAATTTCCCCTTCCACATGTTGAAGGTCCAATCGCTGATATGAGACTTCTTCATCGTCAGTGCGGTTGATATACTCAAACTGTTTATTTTTCGCGACGCGTCAAAAATGCTATTTCACAGGTCATTTGAATTAGTTGTTTTACTAATTGCTCTTTATTGATCACACTCAAAAATGATTTTTTTTTTGGAAACTTTGACACTCTAATACATCATTTTTGTAAAAATAAGTTTTCTAATGGTAATTTTTGTGAGAAAAAAAGCTCTTTGAAGAATGTGATTTTAGTGCTTTGTTTGTTTACATGTTGGTTTGTTTACAATTCACAACTTGGACATACCCTTAACGCCATTTGATAGAGCGCATATGAAAACATAAGAAATGATGATTCGTGAATTTTTCTATTGATTTTTAAATACCGAAACAAGTCCTTAAACTTCATGCCAAAATTTTGTCTATTTGGGCGTTAAAGGGTTAAAAGCAAGAATTTTTAAGTTAGGGTAAACCAGACAGTAGTCGGCCACTTAAGAAAATCTTTTTAATGAATATTGTTTAAAAATTACAATTAAAATTTTTGGAAAATTTCTTTCATAAGTAATTGTTCCTAATGCTCCTACAAAACTAGTATACCAATAATGTTTACAAAAAAAATTTCATATTCGTTAAAAAAATTCACAAAAAAAAAGTTAGAATCCGACAGTAGTCGGCCACCTAAAAGCAATCTTTTTAATTAACGCTGTTTTAAAAGAGCAAATCATATTTTTTTCGAATTCTTTTAATGTGATGTTGTTCCTTACGATCACACAAAACTATTGAACCAATCATGTTCATGAAAAAAAATTTTTTATTCGTAAAAAAAATTAGTAAATAAACAAGTAAGAATCCGACAGTAATCGGCCATCTAAACCGACAGTAATCGGACACTTTTAAAAGCTTTCAAAAACCGTCAAAAAAATTTTTTTGTTCTATTAAAAAAGTTTACATTTGTTTACGATCATCTTAGAAATGATTAGTAACTTTGAACATATTTTTATCTCGTACAGTTTTATAGCTATTCAAACTTGAAAAGTGTCCGACTACTGTAGGGTGGCCGACTACTGGTCTGGTTTACCCTATGTTTGTAATTTTTTAATAGAAAAAATTGAAAATACGGAAAGAGGATTAACTATTAATAAGTTACAATTACTAGTCTTCATTACATTCAAAATTTTGAATATTCAATTAAATTGTTTTTCGATTGTACATATTGAAAAGGAACTTTCAATCGAAATAATAGGGATCACAGACTGTCACTTTTTTACCTTTTTTAAAATTTGGTAGGGGAATAGGTTCGGTTGTGGGCGTTTTTGACTCATAATTTTTGTCCTTGTAGATATTAAGCAAAAATATGTATGTGTATTTAAAGCTAGGGACCTTAGAAAACTACTCGTGAAGAAAATAAATTGATTCCGTTGACTAGAAATTTTTTTTAAAAAATTGAATAAATTGGTCATTTTTCTAACAAAGAAAATTTTGGTTCGGTTGTGGGCACTCTTGAAAAATCTATTAAAAATGCAAAAAAATTAATTAAGTAACTATTCATCAACTACATAAGGATGGTTTCTTCTCATTCTGACATTACGTGCTTCCCATGTAAGGGCATATAAGATTTCTCACACTGAACCTGAACTGCCCAGTTACTACAATTACGAACGACGTACGGACATCACAGTCTCATTATATTAATTTCCGTGCTGGACCACGAAACTCTTAAAATTCATAAAACACTATTAAATGTTGTAAGGAATTACTTATGATTATATTAACAACGATATTTTACGATTTATCCAAAATAAGAGTGGTGTCCACAATCGAATCAATTTGGATGCCCACAACCAAACTTGACGATCATTTTCAAACATCATGTAGAAAATTTTGCTTGTGAACATTTTTGTAATACTTGCTATTGGATCATAAAATATAACATATTTACTGTGTAAATACACTTTGAACTTATCATTTTAATTAATTCACTTGGATTTGTTGAACATTTAACAATGTTAAAAAATACATTTTTATTGTTATATTCAACTTGTCGAAAAAAACTTTTGTATTCGCATTGAAAACTACGTTAGGTCATAACATATACGTGATATTTGCCAGATTAGACAAATCTCATTTCTGTAAAAGTTCTGCGAGGGTGTCCACAACCGAACCATGCTCACAACCGAACCTCTTCCCCTACCTATTATTTCACCTATTTTGTAAACTTCATAATATAATATTTCCAATAAAATCTGTTCACTAAATTTGAATTAGCGAACAAGTTTACAAATTTAAATTAAGGAGTGACCTTTTTCTTCTGAGATAGTGAATATCAATTACTCGGAAAAATAGTAATCCGTACCACTACTATTACACACCTGTGTGTGTGTGATCACGTCACTATTGTCATGCGCAGCGACCATCTTACCCGCCGGTGAGGCATGATGGGGAGATTTGCAATTATTTACATATTATTAATTTTATGCCTTTTTAAGAAACAGATGGTCTTTGTACGCCGTTATTACGAAAGACTAATTCGAAAAGATGATAATTAAAAATAATAATAAAGTAAATATTCAAAAATTTTCGTTATTTTTCTTATCAAACCTTAAGTACCCCATCTTGCCCCACTCTTCCCTATAGATGCTGATAATTGGGTGCCAGTTTCAGCTTCATTAAAAAAAAACATTCTAAATTAAGATTTTTGTAAATTGTAGATTTTTGTAAAATTATATATACCTATTATTCACAAAAATCATACCAAGAGAACAAAGTTATAATTTTGTGTAATTTTGAAACTTTATAAATTTTTTTTAAGTAATTCACTATAATGGGAATAAATTGAATTATTAAAAAATTTTTGGAAATAATTGAATTCTTGCGAAGAATTTTATTAAAAATTAAAAAAAAATTGAATTCTTTAAATGCACATTATTGAAATTAAATTAAAATAATTGAATTTTTTTTTCAATTTTATCGAAAATAATTGAAATTCTGCAAAGAATTTAATTATTTATAAATAGATAAATTCATTCCTAAAAACATTTTTTTTAATTTAGAAGTAATTGAAATTCTGTGAAGAATTCTATTATTTAGAAGATACTTGAATTCTTATCACCGATGGTATAGCTCGGTTGGCGGAATTCCGTGTCTTGCTATAATGGCCCTGCTGAAAATCCTCGTACAAATAATTGTTTATTTTCCTGTACGAAATCATCAGGAGAACTTGTACCATTTCAGTCACAAAAACTGTACCATTTTAGCATAAGAAATTGAAACAAGATTTTGTACAAGAAAAATACCCCAAGTATTTGGAATAATGATCATGTATACAAGAAAATATACAAGAACATGCAAATATTCCTGCAAGAGTAACTCAAGATTGGAAAAACACTTATTCACTCTTGTGTACTTGTACAGATCATATTTTATTATTATCGTTTATTAATTTGTTATTTATGCAAAATGTAAGAAAATTTATAATATTATCTTTAGGGACTCTCTGTATTTACGATTAAAAAATAACTGCGCAGCCTTTAAAGTTATTAATTAATTTGTATATGTACATGATCCCGTACAAGAAACTGAACATGAACATTTACTCAAAAGCGAGAAAAATATGTATGTACAGGTTCTTGTATAAGATTTTGTACAATATCTTATACAAGATTTTGTTTCAATTTCTTATGCAGAAATGGTACAGTTTTGGTGACTGAAATGGTACAAGTTCTCCTGCTGAACTTGTACAGGAAAATGTACAAGATCTTGTACAAGGATTATCAGTAGGAGGATGTTAAACATATCGTTGAGTGCGGTTAGTACATGGATAGGTGAAGTTTGTGGGACGCTACAGGCTCTATGTTTTTCGCTGCGAACGAGAGATATATCAAACAAGAGGTTTAACGCCGAGACTATATTTGTACATTTGAGCGTCTGGATTAAATAATCCGCTATCCGTTCGACTGTACGCTTACAAGCCAGTCGAACATACCAAAATGACCTAAAAATTGAAATTCAAAATTTTATTTTTTGAAACATACATTCTTGTAGAAAATTGAATGGCGCATTTTTTTTTCTTTAAAATTTTTCTGTAAAACAATTATTTATGAAGATAATGACCAAAAACGGAAAATTTTTCATTTATAAAATTAATTAAATTTTAAAACATAAATCATCATATCTTTGGTAATTATTATTCAATTTAAATGAAATTTGACATACATCATTATTTCACAAGAAAAACAAAGTATAATTTTTAACCTGATTTTGGGGTAAAAATTCGCTGCAACAAAATTCCACCTACGTGAGGGCGCCACTGTCTATGTGAGTTAGCATTCCCGGTAAGAAGCGTAGAATTGAAAAGATTTCAAAAGTTGTATTCTTTTTAATAGGCGAGCTTGGAGCTCTATTCCACGGGAACTACCAAAATTTTAAAAGAATCTATTATTCTGAATTGACTTCACAAAAATATGAAACGCGTATTCAAAAGAATCAGAGTCTACAGCAAATCAGTAGAAATTTCTATTCTACTGAATTGACTCACTATACCACTCAAGATTCTACTAGAAAGTGAGGTTAAGTTTCAAAACTTGACGTTAAACATTGAACACATGAAAATTCCATTCAGTAAGAGCATTTTATATTTTATTGTAAGCACTTTGCAGTTTTTAACCATATTTTCACTAGTTTTAATATTTAATTTTAATAGTTGAGCACTCAAATTACAAGAAATTCAGACGACGCGAAACATAACTGTCACTGCGTTTTATTTTAAGACAATAACTAGAGGAGCTCCTACGGACAATTAGAATGATTAGGCTTTTCAAAATTGTTTGTCAGAAGTTGTATTCCTTTTAATGCGCTTCTGAAATTTGAAGCAGTCTATTGAGAAGAATAAACATTTCATATTTACTCGTCGAACATTCTATTCTTTTGAAGTGACTACCTAGAATCGTTAAAATTCAATCCAGTCAATTCAAAATAATAGAACTCCATATTTTTTTCAAAAACTTTTAATACCATAAAACTTTGCACATTAAGATAAATAGAAAATTCCCAACCAGCACGTAAGCTTGCCACAAAACTTGCAACAAGCTTGCCATGTTTGTGTCAATTTCGTAGCCATTATATGTCCTAAATTTTGCAAGGTTGTAGTGCAAGCTTGCTGCAAGGTCTTAATGCAAGCTTGCAGTAAGGTTGTCTTCAAATCAAATATTTAATTATATAATATTAAATAAATTATTTTATACGCGAGAAACACCTTTCTCGCGTAGAGTATAAGTAAGGTAAATGTTCTTATTTGTGCACGTGTACCGATTTGTGCACTTTGCGCATAAATGTGCAAATTGAAATATAGAAATAAATTAAATATACTGTTGTAAGTAGTTGCTTTTTATCCTGAAACATATTTTATTATTATAAAACGGTATTTTATGAAAAAAATGTTTTAATTATTATATTTTGTATTTTGACATTTGCAAGCAATCAAGTCATTTGACAGGTTTACGTTTTAGAGTTTATCAGAGCAAAAAAAACTAAAGTATTATAAAGTCATATTTGCTTTCAAAATTAATATATTTTCTTATCGTAAAAAAAGATTTTTATTAAAAGAAACGTAAAGGTAATTTTTTTTCTTTTAAGTGTAGTGGAAATTTAAGTAGTCCACAAATAGGGACATTTACCTTATTAGTTTTCTAAACCCGCTCTTTACTTTACTATAGTAATATATATACTATCTTTGACAACTTTTTTCTAAACTCAATATTTTCGGACTTATAAGCTACTGAATATAGGTCTACGGTTAAAAGTGCAAAATTTCGAAAATTTATTACTCGAAAATTTTGACAATTAAACAAAAATAAAAAAATACGTATCTGTTTTTTTCAATACAGAATAGAAAAAAAATATTTTTGGCCGATTTTAAGAGGTCGACTAAAATCTCACGTGGAATCGCCCATATATATATATATATATATATATAGTATAAAATTAGCAATGCGCGAATATAATATCGTCTATTGTTAGAATCCTATTTAAAATCTCATATTTTTTGTAATTATTTAGATTTGTATATTTGTAGGGGAGAATGGGGAGTTATGAAGCATGGGGAGTTGTGAAGCACGGCCATAGATCTCGCATAGTAATTGTTTTGATAGATGTCACTTACTCTGAATATTTTTTCACCTAATATCTTCGTTTTGTAATTGGATTCATTCCGATAGAAGATATTTTGCATATCTTTCAAGACAATGTGTTCAATTTTTCGTTTATAAAGTTTTTTTGTGTGCTCCATTTTGCAGAATTCTTACAAAATTCGCGAACAAATCAAAAAGATAAGTTCACCCATATAATACCCAGCAATGATTAGGTTCTCGAAATTTAAAACGATTTATGCAAAATCGCAATAAAGAATATTTACCAAAAAATATAATTTTTAGCGATTTTTAGTAGTGCTTCACAACTCCCCATGATTTTTAAAAACTTGAAAAAGCAGCTTTTTAGTCAAACTGAAAAAAATTGTCGATTTTATTTTATTTCATGCAAATTCTTCAACCAGTAAGCATATTTAAAGACCCTCTAGAGATTCAAGTGGAGAAAATTTGAAATAAAAATTTCTTTTTGAAGTTACAACTCATAAACAAAGCGTGCTTCATAACTCCCCATTCTCCCCTATATTAATTAATTTATAATTTTTCTTGTAAAAGAAAATATATCACGAAATAAACAAAAATTATAAATCAAATACAAAATAAATAATAATCACTGATAAAATAGAATAAATTCTACTTCTTCTACGTCTACCTGCCGTTTTTCTGTACTGTGATCCCTGACATATTTCTCGCAAACATGACCTATATAATTCATTTGCCCTTCCTTTTTCCAGAGTATCGTATCTTTTAGTAAATTAAATATTCAAATTTACCTAAACGGGGATTTCCATTTAAAGTGAGTCTCCGTAATCCAGGCATCGCTTCCATGTTCGGCTCTCGATATCGCAACGATTGCTTCCAGGCGTCATGAAAAAGAAGTAATTTTTGCCGCGAAAGTGCAGTGGCCAAAGCGGAAGCACAACGAGATGAGAGATCGCATTGTCCTAAATTTAACGTGCGAATACTGTTCACATTGACAATTGTACGACAAATCATTTCACAACTTACATCGCCTATGTAGCACTTGAAAAGTGACAAGTGTCTTAAGCACGAGGTATTCGAGAGACCAACGCACAATACCGCCAAACAATCAGAAGGCAATGGAATTCCCTCCAATTGCAATGAAGTTAAAACCGAGGAATTTCTTATACATTGGGAAACACTGTGTGATAATAATTCTAGAAGATAGCGCGTTAACACAACCGGCGCTTTACCAATAGCTCTCGCTTTCAATTCTGAAGTGATATTATCCAAGTGTTTTCGATATTGATAACGACTACGAATTGCAATTGATTTTAAACTGTGATCTAGTGAGAGTGCATTTAAAATTGGATTCCAATCGTCCATTTTTACACGATCAGTTGTAAAATCTAAGGAATGAGGTAATGTAACACAAATAACGGGCAATGGACGTAATCGACGATTTTTGCAAAATTCAATGTAACACGAGGAGAAACTTTGGCCATTTGGAATAACAATTTTTGTTGTTGATGTTGATTGACTTTGATTTTTACAATATGGTGAGAGCATTTTCGTTTTTTTCACGCCTGTTGATTGTTGCTATATTAAAATCATGGGATTTTCACGATTTTTCTTAAGTTTCTCGAGTGCATAGAGGGATAAAAATTGAAAAACGAAAATAAATATTGAAATGGCACTTACAGAAATTTTGAAGTTTTTTCTTGGGAAATTTTTACAATAGGAAAAAGTTTTGGATATATATGGAATAAGAGAATTTTGTCATCAGATTATTTTAATTATGATGGTGATGATGTTAGTTTCTTCTGCGCGTTAAACCCGGGGACTTGTTGAATATCGTTGAAAATACATTAAATTCACGGTAAAACAACCTCAAAAATTAAAAATTGGTTATATAAAACACATTCGTGAATGTTTGATAGACATGAAGTTGATTGTGAATTTCCGATGCAATTTTTATCAAATGAGAAACAAAAATTGGTGTGATAAAAAAAATTGTTTGACTAACGTCGGATCAAATGAATAATGTACTATTTTTTATTATTAAACAGAAATAAAACAAAATATGCAGATTTTTAGTTTATATTTATTGTCTCGAAGTTTTCGACTTCGAATTTTCTACACGATATATTGAAATGTAATTGGTTTTTTATAGAATATTTTTTAAGTCCCTGAAGTTTCAAACATTTAACTAAATTTTATTTACAAAATTTAAAAAATAATTTTTATAATAAAAAATTTTTTTTCTGGAACAGTTTTTAAAAATGTTATCATTTCAGTTTAGCAATTTTTAAAAATATTGGAGCACAAAAATATTTCGTTCATATTAATAATCAAAATTTAAAGAAAAATATTATT
The DNA here is from genome assembly GCA_032873175.1 of Leptopilina drosophilae. Taxonomy (NCBI): domain Eukaryota; kingdom Metazoa; phylum Arthropoda; class Insecta; order Hymenoptera; family Figitidae; genus Leptopilina; species Leptopilina drosophilae. Next base: position 36,123,542 of record CM065479.1, read on the forward strand.
TTATTTTTATTATTTTATTTTTCCTGTATTTTTACTTTTCTATCTTCTTTTTAATTTTATTGATATTTGTACCGATTCACAAGGATGGTGACAAGAAAAATGTGGTTAACTATCGTCCTATAAGTCTTTCAACCCATTAACGCCAAAATGACAAAAAAATTTATTTCTTAATTTAGCAGCAAATATGTATAGGGGCTTTCGAGGGTCGCTCTTGAAGATTCTGGGGTCAAAATAGCGATTCGATCAACACAAAATCCAATATGGCGGGTTTTAAATTAAAAAACACCCAAAAAATTAGTGCATTTTTAAAAAAATATTTTTATTTAGAACTAAATTTTTTTTAACCTTTCTAAAGTATACTATTGGTGTGAAAAATAGTTGTAATTTCAAAATATAAAATAGAGAAATTTTGATTTTAAAATGTCGGAATCGAAATTTAGAAAAAGTGAATGCAGTATAGTAAAAAAATAAAAATATTACAATAATGTTCAAAACGTATGCAAATTTGATTCAAAATGTATACTCGGTGGTTTTCGGGGTCGCTGATCACGAATTCCATGTCAGTTTTTCAAAATTCAAAATGTAAGATCCAATAAAGCAGATATATTTTTTTAATTTCTTGGATTCGCTTGAAACTTGTCACTTGGGGGTTTTTGAGATCGCAAATGACGAATTCAATGACAGTTTTTGTAAGTTTAAAGTGGCAGATGATCTTATGTGGCGGATATTTTGTTGAAATTTTTTTAGGATTCGCTTAAAACTTGTCTTATTTAATATCGTCTGTAAGCCGTTATTTTAATGGCGTTTCCAACTGTTACCACGTGGAGGTGACCAAATCGAAGAGTCCCATTTTTTTATTTTCAAATTGTTTTTTAATTTTCAAATTTCAATTTTTTTAAAATTTTTAACATTTAATTTTTTTTGTAATGATCTTACATTTTTGAAATTTTAAATTGTCTGAACGTTATACAATTGTTTCTTTTCTTTCTTATTTTTCGACTTTATAGAAACTGTCACAACATTTGTTGCAAAATAGTTTTGACACATGTGGCAGAATTTTCTCGTTCTTAGCGGACCATTGTCAGAAGAAAAAAAATTTCAAAAAATTTCAAATGTTCAAAATTATAAAAAAAGTTGGCAACGCTATTAAAATAGCGGCTAACAGACGATATTAAATATGATCAGAGTAAAAAGTTTTAAGGGGAACAACAAAAATTTTTCAAAATATGTCCTTCATCTCAGATCCACCATTTTAAATTTACAAAACCCCGAAAACCCCCGAGTGTACATTTTGAATCGAATTTGTATACGTTTTGAACAACTATTTTGCCCACCAATAGTATACTTTAAAAAGGTTAAAAAAATTTTTTAGTTCTAAATATAAATCCATATTGGATTTTGTGTTGATCGAATCATTATTTTGACCTCAGAATCTTAAAGGGCAACCCCCGAAACCCCCTATACCTCATTACTGCTAAAATTTATTACCCAAAATATTTTAAATCGTGTGGTGAAGTTTAAGTATAAATTTTGGTCATTTGGGCGTTAATGGGTTAAGCACATTAGCTAAGGTATTTGAAAGCCTAATTTTTGACATAATTTATAGTCTGGTTGAGCGAATGATTATCAGTGAGGAGCATAGCTTTGTGAGACGAAAATATGTGTTGACTAATTTAACCTTGTTTACTAATTTTACATTATCAAATCATAAAAAAATATTCAAACTGACGCTGTCTACACTGACTTTGCTAATGCTTTTCATAAGGTTGACCATTCAATTCTGGTGGCGAAGTTTTGACAGAGAGGTTGGGTTATACAGTAGGGTACAGGTATAGCTGGTAAAGAACAAATCTATGTTATTAAACTTTTTAATTTTGTTTTAAAAGAAGTAATTAAATTATAATATACTTTGTCTAAATTGTCAATATCTGTTCTATAATTGATGCTATTAGTATTATTTTTTATAAAGAACATTTCTAGATTTTTTCTTTTCCAAATACTTTTTAAATTTGGAAAAATACAAGTTTTTAAATTATTAGAGTTAGTGAAAACTAAATTAAAATTATGTTGTTTGAAAATATTAAAGAGAATTTTATCAAAATTTTGAATATATGGAATGCTTATAATCTTTTCAATTGGAAGATTGCTCTGTGCAATCTTCCTACTTAACATATCAATTGGATGTCTGCTAAGTAGTAAAGTTCTTTTATCAATATCAAGATAATCAAGATGGAATTGTTGATCTGACAATTTTATAGCTCGATCAACAAGAGTGTATATAATGCCAATTGTATAACTTAGAGGGTGATGGGAATAGAAATTCATATATCTTTCAGTCCAAATAGATTTACGAAATCAATTTGTTCTAACAAAGTAATTACTGTCGCAGGCGGAAATTTACCACTGTCATTGTACCGCGCCTGTACAGACGTCGGTATGACTGTTCTGACATTCGTCCGCGAGACAACCGGGTCGGTGCAGGAAATCTACTGGAACATGACTATGTGTTGTAGTGGCTGCGCGTCCTCGGTACAGATTTCATGCCGCCGAACAACCGGCGTTGTACCGGCATTCGTACGCTCTAGGAACCGCCGCGAGCCAAATATTGTTTCAAAAGACGACTCGCTTCAGCGGACCGGCGTTCTACTAGCATTCGTCCGTCTAGCCAGACAAAATTATATTTTCTATAGAAAAATAAAATAAAAAAAATCGGACAAGTGCGAGTTGCACTCGCACTAAGATCGAGAGTTCCGTACACCAAAACAAAACTCATTTTATATATGTATATAAATATATATATATATATATATATATATATATATATATATATATATATATATATATATATATATATATATATTAAAATTAACAGATATAAACCTATTGAGCAGAAATTCGGTATACATACGGGCAATTCCACGTGAGATTTCAGTCGACCTCTTAAAATCATCCAAAAATATTTTTTTTCTATTCTGTATCATAAAAAAATAGATACGTATTTTTTTATTTTTGTTTAATTGTCCAAGTTTTCGAGTTATGAATTTTCGAAATTTTACACTTTTCATTGTAAACCTATATTCAGTACCTCAAAAGTCCGAAAATATTAAGTTTAAAAAAAAGTTGTCAAATAACGAAAGTTTTAGTTTTCTTTTGACTTTTAGGAAATAAAAACAAAAAAAGATTTTTTCATTTTTTTTAAAGAAAAAAATTTATAAACAAATTAATCTTTTTTAACTTTGGGTATGACAAATTTTTAATCTTTTTTTTCAAAACATACCTGGAAATGATTGTGCCGAGTGCGTGCGACCTGCACGAGCAGCTTAATTATTTTTTTAACCCATTAAACTTGTCAGGACCACTTTGAAACTTTTTGCAGAATCTTGCTTTCATTTTGAAAACTAAAACTTTCTTTCTTTAACAACTTTTTTCTAAACTTAATATTTTCGGACTTATGAGGTACTGAATATAGGTTTACAATTAAAAGTGCAAAATTTCGAAAATTCATAACTCGAAAATTTGGACAATGAAACAAAAATAAAAAAATTCATATCTGCTTTTTTCGATACAGAATAGAAAAAAAATATTTTTGCCCGATTTTAAGAGGTTGATTCAAATCTTACGTGGAATTGACCATACTTATTTTTATTACATGTAGATTACAAGAAAAAAACTATAAATATCCATATTAGATTCTTATGTTTCATTTACAAATAACAAAAAATATATATTTTACCTGATTAGAGGTAATATTTAAAATAAAGTATTGAATATAAAGTAACAAAAGCTATTTATATTATTAATTATAAGAAATTTTTTAATGATTGGTATTTTGCCAATTTCATTGAAATTGATTTTAATTTAAAATTAGTTTAATATTTTATTCTTAAAAATAATAATTTTTTTCAATGATATTGTTTCTAAGATGCACCACGTGGAGGTAACCAATCGTGCATCTAAAAAATTGTATAAATTTATTTATTACTGTACTTGCTCCTAAAGCAATTGAAGGGCTACATAAAATAAGGGGACGAACGCAAGACTTGGAAGGGATAATTTCAGTCAGGTAGCAGCGAGCGGCTCAAGGCTTGTCACTGCTACCTGACTGGTAGTATTCCTTCCAAGTCTCGCGTTCGTCCTCTTATTTTATGTAGCCCTTCAATTAACCGTAACTATATAAAAAATTATTTAAGGTATAACATTCTGATGGCTAAATAGCAATTTAATTAAATTAAAATATTTATTACAATTATGAATTTTTAATGTTGCATTGACCACGGTCAAACTTATCGTTAGCTCAACCACAGATCTCTAAATATTATTAGGGGAGACTGGGGTAAACAAGCTCACTAGCGATTTGACGCTATAAACTCAACTTAACATGGAGATATTTGTACTGTGAATAGTACTTAACATACAACTAATGTTAACGAACTTTCGTTAAGTTTCCCATGTAGAAATTTCCACATTTCGTCCAAGTTACTTATCTGGCCCTGGTCGGGATTTCCAAATCGGGACCCAGCTTATAAAATCTTATGGCCCAGACTGCGGCCAGAAGTGGTGGAACAAAACAAGACCTCCTTCTGTACATATATCTATATACCTTTGACCGGCGTGGTCGAATTGCGTAAGGCGGTCAAAAGAGGACCGAAAATTTTCCGAATTGCGGAAGGCGGTAAGTTAAAGGGCCCCATTACTCCTCCGTTCCTTCTTTCCCCTTCTACTCTGCAGTCGGTTTCAGGAGTTGCTAGAAAGGCGGGACGATACAGCGGTTTTCCCTCAAGTATAGACGATTGAGAAAGGGGTTTCCCTGTCTCACACTTTTTCCTTCACACTTTGTACAGGCTTAGGACTGTCAGCATTTGACCGAAATTAGCAATTCATATTAATTAGCTGGCGTGTTTAAAAAAATGGGTGTATACAGTAAATCTATGTATATTTATGTATAATATATATATATATATATATATATATGATATATATAAATTGATTTTAATTTAAAATTAGTTTAATATTTTATTCTTAAAAATAATAATTTTTTTCAATGATATTGTTTCTAAGATGCACCACGTGGAGGTAACCAATCGTGCATCTAAAAAATTGTATAAATTTATTTATTACTGTACTTGCTCCTAAAGCAATTGAAGGGCTACATAAAATAAGGGGACGAACGCAAGACTTGGAAGGGATAATTTCAGTCAGGTAGCAGCGAGCGGCTCAAGGCTTGTCACTGCTACCTGACTGGTAGTATTCCTTCCAAGTCTCGCGTTCGTCCTCTTATTTTATGTAGCCCTTCAATTAACCGTAACTATATAAAAAATTATTTAAGGTATAACATTCTGATGGCTAAATAGCAATTTAATTAAATTAAAATATTTATTACAATTATGAATTTTTAATGTTGCATTGACCACGGTCAAACTTATCGTTAGCTCAACCACAGATCTCTAAATATTATTAGGGGAGACTGGGGTAAACAAGCTCACTAGCGATTTGACGCTATAAACTCAACTTAACATGGAGATATTTGTACTGTGAATAGTACTTAACATACAACTAATGTTAACGAACTTTCGTTAAGTTTCCCATGTAGAAATTTCCACATTTCGTCCAAGTTACTTATCTGGCCCTGGTCGGGATTTCCAAATCGGGACCCAGCTTATAAAATCTTATGGCCCAGACTGCGGCCAGAAGTGGTGGAACAAAACAAGACCTCCTTCTGTACATATATCTATATACCTTTGACCGGCGTGGTCGAATTGCGTAAGGCGGTCAAAAGAGGACCGAAAATTTTCCGAATTGCGGAAGGCGGTAAGTTAAAGGGCCCCATTACTCCTCCGTTCCTTCTTTCCCCTTCTACTCTGCAGTCGGTTTCAGGAGTTGCTAGAAAGGCGGGACGATACAGCGGTTTTCCCTCAAGTATAGACGATTGAGAAAGGGGTTTCCCTGTCTCACACTTTTTCCTTCACACTTTGTACAGGCTTAGGACTGTCAGCATTTGACCGAAATTAGCAATTCATATTAATTAGCTGGCGTGTTTAAAAAAATGGGTGTATACAGTAAATCTATGTATATTTATGTATAATATATATATATATATATATATATATATATATATATATATATATATATATATATATATATAAATTTTTTGTATTCACCATTTTTTTCTAAAATTGATAGTTTTCGAGAAAAATGCAAAAAACCATGAAATTCCATAAAATGTGGTTAAAATATACTCTCACCTAAAAGGACATCTAATTATAAAAAAATAAAGTCTTATAATGTTTTTTGGTGCGTAATTACGAAAATCATAGTAAAAATAGTCGAATAGTTCAGCTTCATAGTAAAAACCATAAAAAACACCATAAAAGTCTGATTTTTTGCATTTAACTCGTAAAAAACGCAAAAATTTCAAAAAATGTTATATACAAATATTGACTTTCTAGTTGGTACTAGAAGGTACTTAGAACCCAGAACCAATCCCCCTTACAAAAAAAAAAAAAAATTTTGACAGGTGTCCCTTGAAGAGACCACTCAGAGGCGGGCGAAGCCCGCCGCACCTAGTTCCGCTTCACGTTTAGAGAGAAGTCCTCTTGCTTTTCTATGTAGAAAGGGAGTCAAATTGACTTTCTAGTTGGTACTAGAAGGTACTTAGAACCCAGAACCAATCCCTCTTACAACAAAAAAAAGAATTTTTGACAACACCAGTGTTTACTACGAGCCCGATCCGTGAGAAATGTCTGGCCGTCTAGATGCAACTATGTACCGCTGTGTTATTAGCAAAAATTAGATGTACTGGGGGTAGAGGTGTGACCTAATGAACTCATTAGTCGATCACTCCTCCTTCTCGGCAGCCCCTCCTTCTACAGTCATGGCAAAAGAGTGGGAGAAGGGCTTGAGATTTGACCATTTTACGCAACTCGGAAAAATAAAAGAAGACCCTTTCCGCAATTCGGAAAATATTTGACCATTTTACGCAATTCGACCCCAGCCAATTATTTCCTTACATGAAACCAGTAGATATACAAATTAGGTAAAGAGAGACATTTGAATGGTATTTACCTTCAAAAGAGGAACAAAGCAATACCGTTACCTGAAGAGAGATAGCTTTATACTATGCTCATTGAATTAAAGAGAGATGGATATGCGTTAACTTTTCTGCGTTATAAACAGAGGGGGATTTATGTCTATTTACTAGAAAGAAGGAGACAGGAGCGGGACTCTGAGTTAGCGCCACTATAATAGCGCCACTATAATAGCGCTTACTATAATAGTGCCATAGCGCCACTATAATAGTGCTCACTATAATAGCGCAACTATAATAGCGCTCACTATAATAGTGCCATAGCGCCACTATAATAGTGCTCACTATAATAGCGCTTACTATAATAGTGCCATAGCGCCACTATAATAGTGCTCACTATAATAGCGCCACTATAATAGCGCTCATTATAATAGTGCCATAGCGCCTCTATAATAGCACGCACTATAATAGCGCCACTATAATAGCGCTCACTATAATAGAGCCATAGCGCCACTATAATAGTGCTCACTATAATAGCGCCACTATAATAGCGCTCACTATAATAGTGCCATAGCGCCACTATAATAGCACGCACTATAATAGCGCCACTATAATAATGCCATAGCGCCACTATAATAGCGCTCACTATAATAGTGCCATAGCGCCACTATAATAGCACGCACTATAATAGCGCCACTATAATAGCGCTCACTATAATAGAGCCATAGCGCCACTATAATAGTGCTCACTATAATAGCGCCACTATAATAGCGCTCACTATAATAGTGCCATAGCGCCACTATAATAGCACGCACTATAATAGCGCCACTATAATAGAGCCATAGCGCCACTATAATAGTGCTCACTATAATAGCGCCACTATAATAGCGCTCACTGTAATAGCGCTCACTATAATAGTGCCATAGCGCCACTATAATAGTGCTCACTATAATAGCGCCACTATAATAGCGCTCACTATAATAGAGCCATAGCGCCACTATAATAGTGCTCACTATAATAATGCCATAGCGCCACTATAATAGTGCTCACTATAATAGCGCCACTATAATAGCGCTCACTATAATAGTGCCATAGCGCCACTATAATAGCACGCACTATAATAGCGCCACTATAATAGAGCCATAGCGCCACTATAATAGCGCCACTATAATAGCGCTCACTATTATAGTGCCATAGCGCCACTATAATATTGCTCACTATAATAGCGCCACTTTAATAGCGCTCACTATAATAGAGCCATAGCGCCACTATAATAGTGCTCACTATAATAGCGCCACTATAATAGTGCTCACTATAATAGCGCCACTATAATAGCGCTCACTATAATAGTGTCATAGCGCCTCTATAATAGCACGCACTATAATAGCGCTCACTATAATAATGCCGTAGCGCGCACTATAATAGCGCTCACTATAATAGTGTCATAGCGCCTCTATAATAGCACGCACTATAATAGCGCCACTATAATAGAGCCATAGCGCCACTATAATAGTGCTCACTATAATAGCGCCACTATAATAGCGCTCACTATAATAGTGCCATAGCGCCACTATAATAGCACGCACTATAATAGCGCTCACTATAATAGTGCCATAGCGCCACTATAATAGCACGCACTATAATAGCGCCACTATAATAGCGCCACTATAATAGAGCCATAGCGCCACTATAATAGAGCCATAGCGCCACTATAATAGAGCCATAGTGCCACTATAATAGTGCTCACTATAATAGCGCCACTATAATAGCGCTCACTATAATAGTGCCATAGCGCCACTATAATATTGCTCACTATAATAGCGCCACTTTAATAGCGCTCACTATAATAGAGCCATAGCGCCACTATAATAGTGCTCACTATAATAGCGCCACTATAATAGCGCTCACTATAATAATGCCATAGCGCCACTATAATAGTGCTCACTATAATAGCGCTCACTATAATAGTGTCATAGCGCCTCTATAATAGCACGCACTATAATAGCGCTCACTATAATAATGCCATAGCGCGCACTATAATAGCGCTCACTATAATAGTGTCATAGCGCCTCTATAATAGCACGCACTATAATAGCGCCACTATAATAATGCCATAGCGCGCACTATAATAGCGCTCACTATAATAGTGTCATAGCGCCTCTATAATAGCACGCACTATAATAGCGCCACTATAATAGAGCCATAGCGCCACTATAATAGTGCTCACTATAATAGCGCCACTATAATAGCGCTCACTATAATAGTGCCATAGCGCCACTATAATATTGCTCACTATAATAGCGCCACTTTAATAGCGCTCAATATAATAGTGCCATAGCGCCACTATAATAGTGCTCACTATAATAGCGCCACTATAATAGCGCTCACTATAATAGTGCCATAGCGCCACTATAATAGCACGCACTTTAATAGCGCCACTATAATAATGCCATAGCGCCACTATAATAGTGCGCGCTATGGCATTATTATAGTGAGCGCTATTATAGTGGCGCTAACTCGGAGTCCCGCTCCAGATATTTTTACTAAATGGTATTGAATAGAAAGAGAAACGAGAGGTCTGCTCGAGTACCTGGTTTTATTGTTTGAAGGGTTCCATTCAAACTGTAGGCAGTATATTGTACGCACACGTGTATATATATATATATATATATGAGCCGTTAGCTCAAAAAACGACCTAAGTCGACTTAGGTCGTTTTTTTTAAATTTTGTTATTACTGTTCTCTACAAGACCTATTTAATGTATTTATGAAGTTTCCGAAATTTTAGTTCACTATTTATAATTTTATCAGAGGTATGAACCTCCCAGGTCCCAAAATTAATGTTCATACGCAAGCGCGCTTATGCTTGGCGCTGCGCCACACTATAGGTTATGGCAGTATCTGTCTACTCGCTGTCAAATAGTTTTTTCCTTTCAGTATATTTTCCTTTTGATTAACAATTTTTTGTTGAAAAATGGACAGTTTAACTACTATGACAACATCAGACTGTAACGACAGCTTAGGATGCTATTAAAAACAAGGAAAAATTACTCGCTATAATAATATAGCGAGTAATTTTTTCTAATTTTTACCTGAGTATTGTGCATTGTAATGTTAATATTTAGTTAAATATTACGGTAAAATATGTCGTAAAACTTTTCATAAGGTTCTAATATAAAGAGGAGTATTAACTTATTGAAATAAAAATATTCTTTCATAAAAATACTTATTTTTGTTTCACTTTAATAGTTCGTCGGAAAAACGACCTAAGTGATTTGTTAAAAAATAATTTTTTTAAATTAGCTAAACATATTTTATTGGACCTTTTTATATAAAGGTAATCTTAGGTAATGTCTTTTTAATAGAAAAAATTATCGATACAATTAATAAGCAAATTATATGTGTAATTCGATTGTGAATGTTCAATTCAATTTTTTTGTCAAAAACCTAAGTCGACTTAGGTCGTTTTTCGAGCGAACGGCTCATATATATATATATATATGTGTGTGTGTGTGACGTGCCGTGACAAAAGGGACCTTAGCTGTTTTTGACAGAACTAGAATTACAAGTATAAATAAATAAAAATGACCAATTTTCTTTACAAACTATTAATATTTAATTCACTATTATGTGCAATATTTTCAGAAAAATATGCTTTTGATGTTAAGTAATCAATAATAAATTTTTAATGAAGTTAAAAGTACTCTAAACATAACCTAAAATTCTAAGCAGCTAAGGTCCCTTTTGTCGCGGCACGTCACATATATATATATATGAGGCATTTTACGTGTAATGTCCTAAGTTGAAATTTCAACTTCTTGAAAAAAATTGAAACTCGGGGAATTTGTTGTTCTATCAAGTAGAAATGTGCCCCAGAAAATATTTTTGACTTTTTCGAAAATTTGAAGGGGGTAGAGGGGGGCCAATTTAACCAATTTTGCTAACACCGGTTACTTTGCGAATTTTTTCTAAACGTACTTTTAATGGGAAAAATTTTTCAGAATATGTTTTGCAAAGGTTTTTTCGTCCTCTTTTCAATGGTAAATTTTATTTTTTAATATTTTAAAAATTTATCCCAATTTTTGATAATTAATATTTAAATTTCAATTTCCCAAAAAAGGGTCCGTTTTATTTGAAAATAAATTATTGCAAACGAAAGCTGAGGTTTTTTCCTATGCGCATGTAAATTTTCAGAATGCCCTTTTTTATTGTTTTTGAGTTATTAAATTTCAAAGAATAAATTGCTGCGCGCAGCGTCGCGGGCACCTCGCATCACGTACGCTGGGTACCACCGCAACGCTGCGCGCAGCAATTTATTCTTTGAAATTTATTAACTCAAAAACAATAAAAAAGGGCATTCTGAAAATTTACATGCGCATAGGAAAAAACCTTAGCTTTCGTTTGCAATAATTTATTTTCAAATAAAACGGACCCTTTTTTGGGAAATTGAAATTTAAATATTAATTATCAAAAATTGGGATAAATTTTTAAAATATTAAAAAATAAAATTCACCATTGAAAAGAGGACGAAAAAACCTTTGCAAAACATATTCTGAAAAATTTTTCCCATTAAAAGTACGTTCAGAAAAAATTCGCAAAGTAACCGGTGTTAGCAAAATTGGTTAAATTGGCCCCCCTCTACCCCCTTCAAATTTTCGAAAAAGTCAAAAATATTTTCTGGGGCACATTTCTACTTGATAGAACAACAAATTCCCCGAGTTTTTTTGAAATGGTTATAACTCGGTCAAAAATTGACCAAATTTTATGTTCTATATATGAAAATTTTTGTTTTTACACGTAGTTTTTAATAAAAATATTTAAAAAATTATTTTTTTAAATTTACGAAATTTTTTTTAATTTAAAAAAAAAATTTTATTTTTAAGAATGTATGTATCGATCGATTTTTTTCAAAATTTTTTGTAAAAAACTAGAACTAAATTAACAACTTTTAGGCGTTGTCTGATTGTGGGCAAACGATGGGATCTATTTATTTCAAATTTTTTAATTTTTATATCCATATAATATAGCAAACAATAGGACTTTTGAGCTAATATTATTAATAACACAGGTCAACAAAAGAAGTCTTACTTCTACATAGACTAAAATTAAAGCTTAAATTGTCTACTACAAGAACCGTATCCGTAAAACCAAAAAAAATTAAAAATTTTTTCAAAACATGGGGTTGAAGTTACCAAAAATGTGATTTTTAGGGTCGCTGATTATAATCATCAGATTATAACATTTTATAAGTTTCTGGCACGTCAGATTATAATCCGCGACCTCAAACACCCTTGAGTAACAATTTACAAGCGAATCCGATCAATTATAAATTTTGATACATCAGCTTGGATCCGCCATTTTGAATTTTTAAAAACTAATATCGGAGTCTTAATCAACGACCCCAAAAACCCCCGAGTACCAATTTTCAATCGAATCCGATCAATTATAAATTTTGACATCCGCCATTTTGGATCCGACATTTTGATTTTTCGAAAAGTAATATCGGATTCGTAATCAGCTACCCCAAAAACCTCCGAGTAACAATTTTCAAGCGAATGCAAAACAATTTCAAATGTTCATTAAAGCAACCTAAAAAACACATTTTTGGTAACTTCAACCCCATTTTTTAAAAAATTTTAATTTTTTTTGGTTTTACGGATATGGGTCTTATTGTGGACAATTCAAGCTTCAATTTAAGTCTATGTAGAAGTTTCTGGCGCGTCAGGTTTAGGATAAAAAAAATTTTGAAAACCTTCAAAAACACGTTATTTAGGGTCTTTAACTCCACTTTTCTTGAAATCCTGACGTAATGGCCAATTTTGTGACCCGGGATCGTGTTCAGCGTCTTAAATAGACACTATGGTTTCTTATAAAAAAGTAAGACTTCTTTTGTTGACCTGTGTTATTAATAATATTAGCACTAAAATTCAATGAGCACTAAAAGAAAAAAAAATATTTGAAAAAAATCTGAGATGCAAAAGTCAAATACTGTCCGATTTCGCGTGGAACGCCCCATATATATATATATATATATATATATATATATATATATATATATATATATATATATATATATATATATATATATATATATATATATATATATATATATATATATATATATATATATATATATATATATATATATATATATATATATGTGTATTGAAACTTAAGGACTTTTTGAAAAAAGCAGTTTTATATGTATATTTATTGATTTTTTGTTATAATATTATATTATTATTAAAAAATATTATTCGTAAGGAATAGATGCTAAAATACAAATGCTGTTAAATTTAATTTGATAATTTTGTTATAAAAACTAAGAAGTTATTTCCACATAATCAATTCAAATTTTTTTCAATTTATAGATACAGCAGAAAAATATTTGTAGTAGATCATTGATTAAATTTAAGAACATAAGTTTTTTGTAAAACAGAAGTGATTGAATTAAGTTATTTATTAAGATGGTATAATTTTCTTTTTGTGTAGTTTTAATATTTTTTGACGATAAAAAATTGTTTATAGAAATTTATAATAAAAAATTTATTAACATTTTGCAATTTAAATTAATATTGAATGAAAGGGAAATTGTAATTAGTATAGGGGAGACCGGGGCTAAACCGGACAAGTCAAATATTTCCGAAACCGTGAAGAATTTCAAATCATGTAAATAACCTATGAACGCGCAATTTCGTGATGCATATGCTGTATGAGGTTTTAGGGACGTGTCATTTTTCTTGTAATAATAGTTACCGTTAATATATGAAAATGTCATTTTTTGAGGTAAAAGTAAAAAAAAATTTCTCATTTTTTTGGGTTTTTATCGTTAAAGTTAAAGTGCAAATATCATACTGCAATTTTTCTTTTAGCTCAAGGTGTACTGAGTTTAGTAGAAAAAAAGTTTAATGGAAATCGTTAAGAAGAAAAAATATATTGCAGGTGAATTATAAGATGACGGTGTGGGGCTGAATCGGACATCGTGGTAAAAAACAACCAAATCTTTGAATACTTTAATTTATTTTATACTAATTAACTATTTTATATTATATTCTTTGCATAGAACTATTTTATAAATAAATAATTTATATTAAAACTCGAATTCGCAAACGATTTACTACAAACAGACAAGTCTGAAAACTGTAATTCATTTTATATTATATTAATTACCGATTTTATAGTTTATATTATATTCTTTGTATAGAAGTATCTGCAAATAAATAAAAGAAGAATTCATTTGACTTTTCTACAAAAAAACGAAAATTTGTGTCTCATTCTTTAATTAATTAGCCGTGTCCGATTTAGCCCCATTGGGTGTCCGGTTTAGCCCCACCAATTTTTGTATTTTCGTTTTCAAGGTAGTCATCTTCGAAGCAATATATCTCCAAAGCTATTGTATTTTTTTAAAATCGAACAAGTGCGTTTTGTAGGTGAAGGTATAAGCTTCAAAACGGTATATTACTCTTTAGCAAAAAATATGTTTTTGTATGAGTTTTCTGGTCAAAGACCAAATCCGTCCGGTTTAGCCCCGGTCTCGCCTATTAAATAAAAGGAAAATAGAAATTGAAAATTGATATTGTAATTAAAATTGATATTGGAATTGAAAATTCATATTGCAATTGAAAATTGACATTGGAATTGAAAATTGATGTTGGAAATGAAAATTGATATTGGAATTGAAAATTAAGAATAAAGAAAATAGGAAAAATTGGATGTAAAAACAAGTAAAAGAAATCTGCAAAAAATATTTGGAATAAAAATGACGTTTATTTATATATTTAAAAGTAAGTTTTAATATATCTGTCAACTTTACGAAATAAAACCATGGCTAATAAAAGGGAATTAGTTAGTTTAAGTGATGAAAATTATGATATAATTGATATTAAAAATGCAATGTTGAATAATGACCATATGCATGAATGAATCGAAAAAAATAAGAGGCACATTCAAATACTTTTTAGTGGTTTCTTCAAATCTGGTCACTGGATTTGCACTTATTTTGATGGAACAAGACTTTATATTTTTGACAGTCTTAACGAAGGATATTTAAATGAGGATCAAATGAACTATTTAATTCGATTATATCCATTTAAACCACCAGTGGTATTTTCAAATGTTCATCAGCAACCGCTAGGTAGTGTTGATTGTAGAAAAAAAATGCAATAGCATATATCATTAAAAGTTAATTTTTAAAAACAATCATTTAAGTCGTTTTCCGGTCAAAAAGAATTCTATTATTCCACGTTTAATTGTTAAGTTTGATTGAAAATATATTTTAAGGAAACCAGTTGAAGAACTCCTATATGGAAAATGAGACCCTAATAAAATTATTGATCAGAATATTCATTGTGGGACAATTTCAAATAGTACAAAGAAAATCAATAATGTTCCAAAGACGCAACAATATTCTGCCATACTCAAATACAAAAGTAAAATTACAAATTTATTTCATTCAGATAAAGTAGAAGTTTTCTCTAAATAAATTCAAACCAATCAGTTAGATTTCCAGCGACAACATCCGGATAAAAGAAACTTTGAAGTTATCAATAATTAAATAGATTTCTTGCATAAGAAAAGCAATATACAATGGCAAAAAGAATATGAAGAAGAATTACTTAAGCATAAAAATTTGTTGAGTCAAGTTAATGATTCAAATGATGATAACATGAATGAATTTGTTAATTTAGAAAATATCGTTGCTTCCATTCCCACAGTTAAAAATGAATATGATACTGTAAAGGAAACAAATTCTTTATCTAAAAGTGTACAAAAAAGTGTAGCGGAAAATCAAAATAATTATCGTGCCAGACAAAAATTAAAAAGAAATATTGAAAATATAAATCTTTCAAATGAAGTAGATCACTTGTCTATGAAAACAAAAAAGAGTCGGACAGAATATCAAAAAATATATGAGTGATTTTCTAATAACTGTCATATTTGCATGTCCCCATAGATAAATGACTAATAAAATTATTATTTTTTGCCACTCACTTCATAAATCACTTAATAGAAGTCTCTTCTTTAAGATACTTAATATTCAGTTTGTTAACATTAACATTATCATAGTTAAAATTAAGAAAATAGGGTTAAATTGTCAGGTCCGTGGCATACGTTTTTTAAAAATTTTGTTCTGAAATTTTCACGTAAGCAAATATTAAAACTATCTTTTAAGTACATTGTAGGCCAAATCTAACCAGATGTTTTAGATATAAAAATATTTTTATTACAATGATATTCAACGTACACGAGCACTTTTTTCATGTTTTAAATTGTTAATTACTTTCTACCAACACATGTTAACGTCATCGTGATTTTATTACTCAATTTTATGTTTAATTGACTTCTACTGGTATTATTTTGAAGTCCGAACATTGAAAAGAAAATATTTATTCGATTTTTTATTTCTTTACGTGTTTTAACTGTGACACACATGTTAGGACCGTGGAAAAATGTCAGGTCCGTGGCATGTAACTTTTGCATTTTCCATCGTAACTTTAGAAATATTTAAAATCTTGTAGTTTCCATTTGAACATATACTTTAATAACAAAAATGTACTGGAATATGTAATAAATGTCAAATTTGGTTCACTATTTAAGCAGAAAAATGTCTTATTAAAAAAAATCACAGTTATTTGAAAATCACCCATACATCATGAGTCAGAAAATGATGTACATGTTAGGAAAATGCTTATATTGCCTTCCACTTTTATAGGATCACCTCGTAATATGATGCAACTATATCAGGATGCTATGGCTATGGTTGGTCGCCATGGTAAACCTGATTTATTTATTACAATGACCTGTAATCCAAATTGAAAAGAGATACGAGAAAATTTGTTACCTCATCAAACTGCTGCTGACAGACCTGGTAAAGTAACTAGAGTATTTTCATTGAATGTGAAACATCTTTTAAATGTTATTGTAGAAAAAAAGATATTTCTGCAGAAATTCCTGATGAAAGTAGCAATCCTTTTTTGCATAACATAATAATGCAAAATAATATTCACGAACCTTGTGGGGATTGGTGTTTAATTGATAGTAATTGTTGAAAAAATTTTCCAAAGAGTTACCAAGAAGAAACTACAATTGAAGACAATTGTTATGTTCGTTGTCGTCGAAGAAATAATAATAAAACGTATGAGCGACCAAGTGGATTTGTTGTTGACAATTCTAATGTGGTTCCATATTCTCCAATACTTTCAGAAATATTTCATTGTCATGAAAATGTGGAAATAGTTTCAAGTATAAAATCTGTTAAATATTTATATAAATATATTTTCAAGGGTCATGATGCTACATCCATTTTTATTACAAATGCGAATGGCGAGGTAACAGAATGTTATTATTCGCGAAGGGAAAAATAATAACAATGTTTCTTTTGATTTGCAGTAAAATACAAAATTCATCGATTTTTTTAAACTCAATAAGCGTGATACTACTGCTCGTCAGTATTATTATACAGAAATACCAGAACATTGTACGTGGATAAAGAAATCTTGTGAATGAAGAAAAAGAATTCCTAAAGAAAAAGTATTGGAAAGAATGTATTCAATTAATCCACGTAAATTGGTTTAATTTCACCTTAGATTATTGTTGCTTACAGTAAAAGGAGTTACTTCTTTCCAAAGTTTAAGAACAGTTAATGGAGTTATTCATGAATCTTTTACATCTGCCTGTTTAGCATTAGGACTTATAGAAGATGATAGTAAGTGGATTAGGACAATGGAAGAAGCTACTTTATGGATGATGCCTTATTCACTTCGACAATTACTTGTAAGAATTCTCATTCATTGTCATCCTGTACATCCGGAAAAACTTTAAGAGATATTTAAGGATCCAATGTCAGAAGACTATTCAAAAATTGACAATATTGAATCTGAAGAAATAGTTTATAGAAATATAAAATCAATGTTATTGAATAAGAGATATTGTTTAACTGATTTTTAGGGTTTATTAGATATAGATGGAAATTTTCCTGAGCAGGTTGATGATATAAATACTATTGAACAAATCAAGATAGGAGAGGAGAATTATAATAAATTAAATGTTAAACAAAAAAAATATTGTTGATTATATATTTGAAGTAATAAAAGATTATTCTTGTAATAGTTTTAAATGCTTATATATTAATGGTTGTGGAGGATCTGGAAAGACTTTTTATATACTACCTTATGGTATTTACTAAAGAGTAAAGGAATAAATGTTTGCAACATGGCATTTACAGGCGTAGCTGCCACACTGCTTCTTAACGGGCAAACTGTACATAAAGTCTTAGGATTACCTGTTCCACAGTACAGTGATTCATCTTCAAATATTAAAGTTCAATCAAAAGAAGCACTCTTTTTAAAAAATATTGATGTTTTTATTTGCGATGAAGCACCAATGGCTCCAAAATATGCCTTAGAAGTTATGGATAAGTTATTAAGAGATATAATGAAATCAAGTGAAACGTTTTGTGGAAAACTTGTAATCCTAGGAGGAGATTTTCGACAAATTTTACCGATAAAAGAACGAGGTACTAGATCAGAAATAATAAATTTATCAATAAAAAATAGTCACTTATGGAAACATTAAAAAAATATATATTAACAGAAAATATGAGAGCTTTACCGGAGGAAACAGACTTTGTAGATTTCCTACTTAAAGTTGGCAATGGCGAATTAAATGATATTTATGTAGGAAGCCGAATCAGTGTTAACAGTATTTCTTTTTTTTGTGGATCTTAAAATTTTTAATATTAAAAATATTTATTAAAAGATAAATAATATTCATTTTCTGACAATATTATTGAATTATTGGGTAATTAGTTGAATATTTAACACTTTGAATGTCCCGCATTTCACGATTTGTGGCAATTTTTTTCAACAGATGGCGCCGAACTATCACTATTTGTTGGCAACATTGAGCGGAATTATGTCTATATTAGTCATTATTAGTGATTATTAGATTATAACGGTTCTAACAAACAACACAAACAAATAATCAAAATTTCTCGCTGTCTTTTCCGGCTAAAAAAAGACATAAATCTAAGTTTGTTGTCTTTGTGCAGTTCACGTTTTATCATTGTTTATTTTTAAATTTAAAATTTCGAATTTCATTTCTTACATTTTATCAATAATAAAATCTATAACTTGTTAAATCCAAAATTGTATCTACATTTTAATTTTCTCTTAATAAAATGTTATTTAAATTCACAGTTGCAATTCATGAAATCTATACCTATTATTTAATAAACCAATATTTATTGTTTATATAACTCATAATTTATCATTAATAAATTATACTGAAGCCGGAAATAAGGAGAAATTTCATATATCTGTCGGGATTACCTTAAAGTCTTAAAAAATCAAGTGATCGGGTTTACCCCGAGCGGTGAGCGGATTTACCCTGGAAAATTGTGAAATTGATATTTGGTATATATGTATTAAAAATTTTCCCTAAGTAAAATTAAAACAGATAAATAAAAAATTCTTTTTTATTTTGTTAGTAGAAATCATAATCTTCAAAATTATATAAATTAACTTGGATTTAGAGAATAATTTCCTAGGTTTTTATCGTTCTGAAAAAAAGTG
The DNA here is from genome assembly GCA_032873175.1 of Leptopilina drosophilae. Lineage (NCBI taxonomy): Eukaryota > Metazoa > Arthropoda > Insecta > Hymenoptera > Figitidae > Leptopilina > Leptopilina drosophilae. The sequence continues at coordinate 36,143,137 of CM065479.1, forward strand.
AGCGGGTTTACCCCAGTCTCCCCTATCTAAATTTATCAGGTTCGCTATAATTTTCCTGTAATATGCACTTAAAACTGAAGATCCCTACACGGAGAGAAATCTGGTGCTATCATTGCTTGCTGAATATTTACAAATTTTATTAGTTACTACTGAATAGAATTTTAGCTTGAGGTTATAATAATTTATATACGAAAGCATCTATTTAATGTAATGGAGAGTTCGATACGCAATAAGCATAACAGACAGTAGCTAATTTTACAAGAAATCTTTATTATAAATATAAAGAGAAAGAGCTATAAAAGTATTAGATTCTTCTTATAAGAATCGCTCGAACTCCGACTGATTTTCAGGCGGACTTTGTACAACATAATCTTACCTGTATATACGCACATATGACTCACACACGCATATTTCTTTGGACAGCTTTTTCGTCCTGTAACACATTATATATTATATGTAGTATTTAATACTTGTGTTGTTATAAGAAGATAATATTTATTTAATGTAGTAAGTAATCTGTTAAAATTTATTGCATTTTTACTCCTGTTTAAATGTATAAGCAACATGTGAAAATTGTTAGGTCACGTTATTCTAAACGTCACCGCGTTGTACGCGTTCCGTTCCTCCATCCAGAGAAATATATGTGTGTGAGTTATATGTGCGTATACGCAGGTAAGATTGTGTTGTATAAAGTCCGCCTGAAAATCAATCGGAGTTCGAGCGATTTTTATAAGAAGAATGAAATACTTCTATAGCACGTTCTCTTTGTATTTATAATAAAGATTTCGTGCAAAATTATCTACTGTCTCTTATGCTTATTGTATCGAAAGTATTTTTACAATAAGTATATGAATCTATTCTAAAAATATAAGAGAAACGTTAAGCAATTTAAGTAATATGCTCTTTGAGTAATATTAGCAGCAGATTACTCTCCGTGAACCGAAATTCAGCTCACTAGGTTGAGATTTGTAGAAATTAAGGGGGGACAGGGTCATTTTTTGCAATTTTTTCGAAAAAATTTAATTTATTTTCCTTTTATTTCACAAATATGTAGGTCAATTGGGTTCGCTATATTTTTCCTGTAATCTGCACTTAAAACTGAAGATCCCTACCAAATTTTAGCTCACCAGATTGAGATTTGTAGAAATTAAGGGTGAGGGACAGTCCATTTTGCGTGGCTGGGACGGACGCACGAGTGATTTCATAAGGGTTCTAAAAATATTAATATGAGGCATTTTACGTGTAATGTCCTAAGTTGAAATTTCAACTTCTTGAAAAAAATTGAAACTCGGGGAATTTGTTGTTCTATCAAGTAGAAATGTGCCCAAGAAAATATTTTTGACTTTTTCGAAAATTTGAAGGGGGTAGAGAGGGGCCAATTTAAACAATTTTGCTAACACCGGCTACTTTGTGAATTTTTTCTGAACGTACTTTTAATGGGAAAAATTTTTTAGAATATGTTTCGGAAAGGTTTTTTCGTCCTCTTTTCAATGGTGAATTTTATTTTTTAATATTTTAAAAATTTATCCCAATTTTTGATAATTAATATTTAAATTTCAATTTCCCAAAAAAGGGTCCGTTTTATTTGAAAATAAATTATTGCAAACGAAAGCTGAGGTTTTTTCCTATGCGCATGTAAATTTTCAGAATGCCCTTTTTTATTGTTTTTGAGTTATTAAATTTCAAAGAATAAATTGCTGCGCGCAGCGTTGCGGTGGCACTGAGCCGCGTGGTACCCAGCGTGATGCGAGGTCCCCGCGACGCTGCACGCAGCAATTTATTCTTTGACATTTAATAACTCAAAAAGAATAAAAAAGGGCATTCTGAAAATTTACATGCGCATAAAAAAATATTTAATTCTAAAAATATTTAATTAACTATGCATGATGCATGTTAATTAATATTTACTTATAGATCATTTCGAGCATTTTTAACACATTCTACATATTTTTTACACATTAAAACTCTAATCGCTCGCAAGTGAAATACGAAGCCCAATCTATTCCTAATCTACGCACCGAAGTCTAATACGCTAACCATTACGCTATTCGCTCGCATGCGGATGTGAGCATAATAATGTCGATATACAATACTGCTACGAAGCAAACAATTTTTCCGACTTATATACATCAATGAATAATAATTTTACAAATAATTTGTAATATTTTCGCATTTTATGAATAATATGTAAATAAATCTAGTGTTTTAAAACAATATTTAAAAATTTTATTTTTTCAATTATTCGATTATTATTATTATTACCTATTATACTTATTATTTTTATTATTAATTATTTTACATTTATAAATAATTAGCCGTATGCTTTATTTATAATTATTAAAGAAATTTGAATATAACAAAAAATTTAATTCTTTAATTTATTTGTTAATTAATAAATAAAAAAATATTTAAAACCTATTTTTCAAATTCATTAATTTTTACAATTAAGTTTTATATTCTTGTATTCTTAATTCTTTTTTAATATTTAAAATTTAAACAATTCTCCTACAAAAATGTTTTACAACATAATGGATTTAAAATTTTTATTACTATAATTATTATTTATTCATTTTAATTTATTAATTTTTATTGAAAACAATAAGACTATAGTTAAATTTTTGCATTGTAAAAAATCTATTTCTGAAGATTATAAATAATGTGTTAATTAAAAAATAATTATTTTAGAAAACATTAAATTGTTTAAAAAAGCAATGACAGTAACCATATTCTTAGTATATTATTATTAATTGAAATCTTAATTATAACAACATAAATGATATTGGTTCGCCGTCGGTAGAATGTCTGTTCCGCTCGGGTCGTCAGGCGGATGAATGCCAGTACGACGCCGGTTGTTCGGCGGCATCAAATCTGTACCGAGCTGGACGCGCAACCATAACAACACATAGTCACGTTCCAGTATAATGTCTGCACCGCTCCGGTTGCCAGGCGGATGAATACCAGTACGACGCCGGTTGTTCGGCGGCATCAAATCTGTACCGAGCCGAACGCACAGCCATTACAACACAGTATAAATTTTGATCCGGCGGTCGGATCCGTCTTTGTACCGCGTCAGCAGACATTAACATCCGAATCGGTACAGACTGCCTGTACCGGCATTGACTAGCTCCAATTCAATCGGCGCGGATCCTTGACGGTTGGATGATCCAGCATTCGTCCGACTTTTCCGCCTGGGGTCAATTGAGAGGGAAAGATCTAAAATAATTATTTGATTATTATTAGAAATGTCTAAAGTAAATTTTAAATGTTTATCGATGGAGTTAAATTTACATAATGTATCATCTACCTTATTTGAAGGTGCACTAATTAATATATCATCAATATATCGAAAGTAATAATAAACCGTAATAAAATAGGCCTTTTCATTATCTTACAATTGAACAATAAAATATCTCTACACAATTGGCAATGGAATTATTTGCAGGCTTCCACGATTTGAGACCCAGAGATTGAAATTCTTTTTTTCACAAAAAGTCAAGTGCAGCGACTAAAACTTTTATTCGTTTTTTTGGGCGCTAAAACCGAAAAAGGCCACCAAATATAAATTTAACCTTCTTAATACCCTTGAAAGGCAGTTGGAATTTTAATTTTTTTGGTAATTGAGAAGAATGTGCAATAATCATTTTTTGGTACATTGGAACAAAGAATATTTAGGGAAATACCTATGATTACACAAGCACGCACCTATTCAATTATATAAATCTTCGTTTTACTACACTTATTGCACAACCCAGAAACAACGGCGTGACCGTATAGTAGTTTTTTTCCCTTCGATGTGCGTTTTTTCCTAGTTGCAAAAGTAGGTACGGAATCAATTCTATTTGGCAAAAAACAGAATAACTATAGTACTGACTGAGTTCCGAGATTCAGTACCTACGATCAGTACTGAGAGTACTGTGTCCATGCCGGAGTTTAACTCTTTCATAGTTCCGGACATTTCGCTTGCTGGGTGTAAAAACATGATACATCGGATTGGCGTTGAAAAACATGATACGTCGGATTTGACTTAAAAAACATGACATATCGTCGTTTGAGTTGAAGAACATGACACGTCGAAAAAAATTTTTTCTTTTCAATTTTCAGTTGATACCACTGACCGCTAATTTTAAAATGTGCCGAATCTTTGAAACTTTTATGAAACAAATGCTTTCGCTTCATAATATGCCAATTCAAAGAAGAAATAGGTTAAATAATTTTGTATACAGTTTATGTTGATTTGAGACATTTTAAGATTCGCGGTCGGTGATACCAACCGAAATTTGAATAAAAAATTTTCGTTTTCGACGTGTCATGTTTTTCAACTCAAACGACGATATGTCATGTTTTTCAAGTCAAACCCGAGGTATCATGTTTTTACACCCAGCAAGCGATTTCTACTTGGCTAAAGTATAAGTACACCTCACAAGAATTTTGCCCCTTCTGTGGGTAGTTATGAAGCTTAAGGGGAGAAGATGAAGATATATTTATTTTTTTGTGGTGTTTTTCATTTTTAGCGCTTCAGAAAATATAGGATCAGACATCGCACGTTGTATAGGGGGTTAAGGGAGGGAAGAATTTGTTTTTAGTGCCAGGGACCCAAAAAAACGTAGGCTTAGACACCGTACTCGCCTTTTCGTGAAAATTCGAATTTCAACCCCCACCCTGGGGGTGTTAAGGGGATTAAGGGTGGAAAGGATTTGATTTTGGTTGTCTTTTAGTTTTAGCTACCCAAAAACGTAAGTTTAGACACCGCACTCGACTTTTTTTAAACTGAAATTCCAATCCCCGAGAGCATATTCGGTTTCAGCGACCCAAAAAAACATGGGGATAGGGGGGTGTGGCCTCTGGGTTTTGACTTTTTTGTGTGTGCCTATCATTACAGAGAACGAGTTTTATATTAAATTCAATAGTTCCTAGATTGACAAGATAAGCCAAAGATTTTTACTATAGAATTGATTTTTATGTGCGTATCTTTGTGCGTTTTTATCAATAAATTAAGGAATGAAATTTTTTGTAACGCCAGTGATGTGTCAGTGTTTTTTTATGTAAATTTATAATAACTTTTTCCTATATATTTTATGTAATTTTGTACGAAAGGGCACTGCCCATGTTAATAAATAAATTTGTGCAATTTATTTTTGATTCAGACCACCGGTATCATTAGCTATGGCCAGATATGGAACGCCATTGCCGCTGCCTACAGTTGCACCAACAACAAATTCTTCGACTGCAAATACACCGCCTCGTCAAGACACTGAAGATGGTAAGAAACATATACCTTATTTTTTTGAAATCTGAAATTTTTTAGCTACTACAATATATATTTATATATTTTAAGAAATGTTCAATTTAAAAATAAATTATTTTCTATCCTTGTCTAAATTTTTTACTTTTTTAAAAAACCAGTCAAATTTAAACACAATTGAATGTTACAATGTTAAGAGACGACAAATTTTTGCTATCATTCTTTGGAATAAAATTAATAAATGATTCGATATTAAATTAAATTTACAAAATAATTATTTTTCTCTAGTTTTGAATTTTTATTTCTAGAAAAAAGACAAGTTTTAAAAATGAAAACAGTTTAATGTTGGAAATCATAAAAAAAGTATTTTAAAATAATTTCACAAATTAAAATTAAATAAATCAATAAATTTCAATGTCAAATAATAAAAATTATCCAAGTGCAAAAACCAATGCGGCCTAACACTGTTGTAGTATTGGCAAAGTTGACACTGAGTCTTGTCAGATAATATTGGTCCGACTTTGTGACGACTCTTGAGGTGTTAATCTCGGTTGGACGTCGACAGCCAACAACGGACAGCCGTTATTGGCCCAATATTTGTGCCTTTTCTTCGCCCAATGTTTGTTTTTGAGTGTTGGTCAACATTCGTCAGATATTAATTACCCAATATTGTCAAAATGCAAAAAATATTAATAGTTTTTATTTAATTAACTAATTAATTTATAATATTTATGAGTTTTATTCACTTAAATTATACGCAATATTACAAACATTTAAAAAATTCTTATAACTCTCGGCGATCGATACCACATCCTGACATAACACAACCTAACACTCTGACGAGAAGTCAAGCGAGGCAAAAAGTTCTTATAAGCTATAATACTGGTCGATAATGGGCCGTTCTACGCCCCATTATTGGTAATTACATTATTGGGCCAAGACACGTCCCGTTATTGGCATTATTAATTTGCCGTTATAAAATCTGGAATAATCAAAGATCGATAGCAATATTGGTCCAGTAATCGCATGACACTTGTCTTATCATTGGCAATAATAATTTGCCATTACTAGTACGTTGCTTGGGCTGTTAACGCGCCTTTATTGACCCAAAATTCTGGGCAGTTTCGTCAAATTCGAAATTTAGAGCATCGGTGTCAATGTTAGCCAATATTTGGCTTAATGTCGGAAAATTATATTAATTAATTAAAATTTTTCCAGAAAAAGTTAAAAAATTACACTGCCTTCAGAAATTATCTGGATACGGCTGCACGCTCTGGGCCCAAAAACATGCCAATTTTTAAGTTGCAATTTTTTTGTAAATACAAATGTCATCGAACATTAACAAATATATTATTCAAAAAGTGATTAAATTCTACGATCAACGATACATAACTAAAAATTTTAATAATTTATGCAAAGATTGCAGCAATCGACAAGTTCAAAAAATAATTTTTTTTGAAATTTTCTCAAGCCCTACATATTTTTTAAAAATTGCAAAAAAATTAAAGACTTATATAGTGCAACGATTAAAGTATCATCTTTAATTTAAGACCAAAAGAGTTCAAAAATCTTGTTTGCTGCATCAGATATCATTAAAAATGACCGAACATGTTTTCTGACAAATGCATTGAATTAAATTTTTGGTCTTAAATTAAATATGAAACTTTTATTATCGCAACTACATAAGTTTCAATTTTTTTCTGCAATTTTTAAAAAATATGCAGGGCTTGAAAAAATTTTCAAAAAAATTTTTATTGCAAAAATTTTTTTGACAAATTTGTCTGAGTCTTGAGTTCCCAATAAGAGTATATAAATACAAATGTTTTAATCCCCTTTAAAATCGTCACATAATCGTTGGCCAAAGTATACAAACCCGGTAAGAAACGTAAAATAGAAAAGAATTCAATTTCCAGAAAATATGCTTTAAAAAAATGTAAGAAAGCCAAATTTTTCGAATTGTTTGTAAGAGCTTCTCTAGTTATTGTTTTAAAATAAAACGCAGTGACAGTTATGTTTTGCGTAATGTGAATTTCATTGTAATTTTGGCGAATATGGTTAAAAGGTGCAAAGTGCTTACGATGAAATATAAAATGCTCTTATTCAAGAAATTTTCAAGTGTTCAATATTTAAGTTAAGTTTTGAAACCTAAACTCACTTTTTAGTGGAATCTTGAGTGGTAGTGAGTTAATTCAGTATAGTGGAATAGAAATTTTTACCGATTTGCTGTACTTTTTAAAACTTTTAAATGCGCGTTTCATATTTTTGTGAAGTCAAATCAGAGTAATAGACTTTTCTCAAAGTTTGGTAGTTTCCGTGGAATAGAGCTCCAAGGTCGCCTATTAAGAAGAATACAACTTTTCTATTCTTCACTTCTTACTGTAAAGTTGTTCAATTTTAGATATTGCTATTTATGGCAATTTTGATGCTCACGATGTTAATTTTTTATGAGTAAGTGAAATAAAGGAAAGTAATAATTAAAATTAAATAAAGTTTTAAGAAAAATTTTACATTATATGTGATTTTGATGAAAATCACACAGCACCGACATTTTCTTGCAACTAAACAGATTCCAGGCGGAAATTTATCACTGCCATTGTACCGCGCCAGTACAAACATTGGTAAAACTGTACTGACATTCTACTGGAACATGACAATGTGTTGTAATGGCTGCGCGTCCGGCTCAGTAAAGATTTGATGCGGCCGAACTACCGGCGTTGTACCGTTTAAAATTACAGTGGAACCTCGTTTATACGGCCCTCTGTTAACCGTCCTCATTCCGAAATAAGATTTTTTTATAGCTTACAGTTAACATAATGTATAATATAGTATTTGTAAATTTTGATCATCATGACGACAAGTTTTGATATATTTCTCTACATATAAAATTTGTTTTTGTGTTTATTTGTCACTTTGTTATTCTTTTTCTCTGTCTACATAAAGTGTATGATATTTTAACTGAATCAGTTGATATTTTTTTACTCAATGAAGATAAAGTTCGCGAATGGTTAATTTGTGACGAAGCATTAAATTGCAATGCATTTATGACAGACAAAGAAATTCTTAAAAGTGTCGTTGAAACAGAAGCTGAAATAGAAGACGACACAAATATCGAATATGATGGCAGTGACAAGACCGAAAACAGAGTAAATACAAAAGATTTGTGCGAAGAAGCAAAAGAAGCATGTTCTGATATGCAAAAATTTATTGAATAATACGAGCAGCAAGACGACGCAAACGTTACGGACAACATGATTCTTCGTCGTCTTAGCACATATGCAACAAACAAATCACAAAGTAAAGTTAAACAAACAAAAATGACAGATTTTTTGTTACATAATTAACTTTTTGTGAATGAAAAATGTTTTTAAAAAATCATAAATTTATATACCTCTATTATCCGTCTTTTCGATTATCCGGCAGGGTGTTGGTCCGGTGCCTGTCGGATAATAGAGGTTCCACTGTATTTCAAACAATTTTCCAAAATTTGGTAATAAACTTATTGGCCTGTAACTGGTGGTCCTGGAGGAGTCCTTCTCTTTCATTGGCAGTGGTTTTACATTTGACACTTTCCATCTGTCCGGGAAATAACCAAAGTTCAGCATATTGTCTGGGAGTTTTTTAATGCTATATTTGGTATATTATCATCTCCTGTTAATTTTATATTTTTCACTTTATTTATAATTTTTTTATTTTAACAATATTGCAATAAAATTCATTATCTAATTCGAATTTAGGATTTATTGGTGTTTGAGAAATGTAATATGGGACATTCTTCCGTTTTGTCTATGTTATTTTCTGTTTTAAATTTATTTATTGTTCTATTGATAATTATATTTAATTCCTCCTTTTTATTTGAGCCCCTAATTTTATTTTTGTTTTTAGCGAATTGGGCACCCAGCAAGTTTAATGTCGGTATATGTTCTGTTATAACATAATTACCATTTATAACTGTATATTCGGTTGACTTTAGTTTTTTTTCTAATATTTCTATATTATTTTGTTGTTTATTTTTAATTAAATTATGTTTCATTAATAGTAATTTATTTTTAATTTTTTGTAGTTTTTTATTTTCGGAGCCGACATAATTTTTTAACGAATTATATTCTTTCTTTTTGGGTGTATTTTTTTCCAATTCATGGCATATTATTTTTTCGTAATGTTTTAAATATTTATCGATTTAATTTTTAGGTTATTTTCTATTTGTCGGTATATTTTGTACCGCATTTTGTTTTTCTAGATTGGTATGGTATGCCTTTTAATTAGTATTATTAATTATTAAAATTTAATCTATTTTGGGGGGTTGGTCTTTCGTATAACAAATTATCACCTATCCATCGCAAAGTATTACAGGGAGTTTATTGTTTACTGAGTTTGTTAATTTAACCTTAATATCGAAAAGTCCCATATCAAGAAACGAATTTGAAGCAGGAAAGGTTGCTTCTGTTGGCCCCCAAAGTTGTGTTTTAATTTTAAAATTATTTTTATTTTTTTTTGCTTAGGGAGTTTTAGGAAATCTGCCTACAGATACCTTGGATTCCGCACTCCAAGGTTATGTCGGGTTGGTATAATAAAACAAAAGAAAATACAGAAATAATAAATAAATAATATAGTAAATTTAGAATACTGGCGACCAACTGCCAGCCCGACCCACTAAAACCCGTAACCCTTCTTTTCGAGTCCTTTACCCTCCCTCGGAACTGTCGTAAAACTTTAGCCTTCGAGGGTGGCGCTCCAACAAAGTCGCTGCTGCGACTTTGTTCTTTACCTGAGGCTCTCCTGCACCAATATTTAAAAAATTTAAAACTATTTTAATATAAAAGCGGAATTAACAGCACAACAAAAAAATGAAAAAACAAATGTTATTTTTTTTAAAAATGTCAATAGATAAAATATTAAACGGGTCTAGAACAGAAACATATAAAATTAACAGATATATAATGTAAAAAAGTAATAATTGTATAAGAACGAATAAAATACAAAATAAATTAGAAGTGTATAAGGACAGATAAAACACAAATTAAAATAAAAGAGTATAAAGACAAATAAATCACAAAGTAAATTAATGAAGAACGAACAAACAAATTAAAAGCTGTTTAAATTACGCTTTTTGACGGCCGTCGAGATCCTTCCTCGACGTGACCAAGATTATGAAGTTCTCGATTTGCCGCCAATTCTCATCTGACTTGGTCATAAGCGATACCATATTCTTCGGTGTAACTTGACTGTTTATACCTTCTAACATGGCCCGCCACTCCAAGTCCCCCCTTTAAATGAAAAGAGGGTGTGTTCTGCGTTGTCCACAGGGAACTGGCAGTACGCACACACCTCGTCCTCGTGTAAAGTAAAGCGACACAGGTGATTTCCTATTTATCCAGGTGGCGAGTGTCGGGATAAGGCGATAAGTCCATCGACCTTTTTCCTCACCCTACCTTTGTTACCATCTTTCTATGAGCTTGTGCCTCGCATTTTTGCGGATCAGGCCCTTGCTTGATCTTATTTTCTCGTCCAAGGAACTGCTTTCTTTGAAAAAGAGAAACATTTCTTCCCTTCCCTTCGCAAAAAGATCTGCTGGCGGGACACATGCAAGGACCTGCACAGCACTCGTAGATACCGTCTTATATGCAGAGATAATACGCGTTGTTATCGATCTCTGCGCAGACAGTGTCTTTTCACAGATGGTCACACATCTTTTACTCCTCAAGGATGGGGCCCACGCTGGTGCTGCATATGGGGTATCCACACTTCGATCTAAGATGCATATAAGCGGGACGCTTTTCCGTGACGCTCCTATGTATATAGATATAGAAAATCATGGAAAGCGACACGAAAAACGTCCCGCTTTGCTGCTTAGATCGAAGAGTGGATTCCCCAATAGAGCATTTTAGCGTGAGCGACACTCGCCACCAGTCTCCATTTTTGATCACGGGGTCCGCCTACGTTTGGCATTAACCGTGAAAGATCTGCCGCATTCTCGGGGTGTTTTCGGTATGTCCACGAATCATGATCAGGATCACTGAGTGGTGCTCACTCGTTTCAAATTTCGAAAGTGATGAATTTCGAAAATCCTTTATTCTGATTGGCGCATAATTTGAAAATTCGATAATATGTAAAAAAGCTTTATGTTCTAGACAAAATGTTCCTAGGCGAGGCCAACGAAAAGAGTACTTATACGGGAAAGGGCATTAGAAAGAAAGAGATAGACAAACTATAAAATTCCCTAAAAAATCACTAGAAGTTTTGGATCAAGATCTGCTTCGTTAGCAGGATTATACTTTCGGATCACTAGCACCTATTGGACAGCCTCGCGGTCGACTTCTTTGTTGCTATTTTTTTAATTCTGTTCTATATTTTTAATTTTTCAATTATTATTAATTTCTTGTTTTTTATTATTTGTTATCCTTTTTTCATTAGAAACAATTTGATTCTATTATTATGGAAAATAAAATAAATTATATATATAAATCAATTTATTTATATTTTTGTTACATTTATATTCATCTTTTCTTATTGAAAAATTATTTTTATATTTATATTTTTGTATATTTTAAATTAAAATGCACATAATTTACAAACACATGTTTATAATTTTTTGAGATAATCCCAAGACAGCTCCATTTATTTCGTTTCCATTTAGACTGTGAGGTGTGCTCTACAGTCGCTCTTTTCAATATCATTTATGAAGTGACAATTTTTATTTTAAAAAACTTAACATTAGAGAAACTAAAAAAATTTTGGTAATTTTAATTCAGTCACAATACACAATTACTTACGGTGTATTTATACGACTAACGGTCGAAAAAATGTACCAAAAAAGTCAAATTCGCCTTCACACTAAGCTAGAAAGGTGATTCTGCAATAGCTTAAAAATGAATTTTTTTCTCTGATTCAGAACAATTGCACATCCTGCATATAAATTTACGATAATTTGCTTTGTATTTGATGAATTCAAGTGAATTTAATCAGAATGTGTGGTTACATTAAATTAGAAAAAATACATTGTAAATCTATTGCAGAAATAGCTTTACAATTTGGTGTGAAAGCGATTTTGACTTTTTTCGGTAAATTTTTTTTCTACCGACAGTCGTATAAATGCACCCTTATGCCTCTGTCATAGGACAGTGAAAGACAAGAATGGTTTTTACCTAATTCGTGTGAAAGCACCCTTAGTGTCAAGAACATAAAGCTCTTTTCATATAATATCAAGTTTTCGAAATTCATCACTTTCGAAATTTAAAACGAGTGAGCACCACTGAGTGATCCGGATCATGATTCGTGGACATACCGAAAACACCCTCGATCGCTTTATTTGACGCCGTAGCCATGTATTGGTGGAAGTTTAACTTTCCATCCAACTCAACTCTAAGATATTTTATTTGCTTACTCCACTTGATCTTGAATCCGTCTATCTCGATTCGTGGGAGCTCATAACCACGTCTGTCTGTGACCATCAGTGCCTCGGTCTTTTCCAGGGTCATTTCAAGACCTCCGGTATCCAGACAGCATTTTGTTAGTCGCAGAACATTCTTTCACCAATGTCCTAAGAGCCACCTCGATTTCGGCAGTGCACACGAACAACGCGTCGTCCGCAAAGCCGATAATCACCGCACCTTTAGGCAGGTCCATCCGCAAGAAGTCATCGTATGATACATTCCATATAAATGGACCCACTCTCGAGCCTTGAAGAGCCCCACGCAGCATCTCTTCCTTGAGAGAGCAGGTGTCTCCCTCATATATAACCCACCTGTCGCTAAGATAGTTATACATTATCCGCAGCAGGTAGGGCGGCATGTCTTTCTTTTCCATCGACTCGATAAGATCTTTCTATCTTGCGGAATTAAACGCCTTGCGTATGTCAATTGCTACCAACGCGCAGAAGCTCTTCTTTTTTAGGTCCCAATTTGTTTTTTCCTGCTTTGGCTATGTCCACAACTGTCTGGATGGCATCAACTGTAGACTTGCCTTTACGGAAATCAAATTGGTGATCCGATAGACTATTCTCTCCGGTCAAGTGGCTTTGCATTCACTGCAAAACCATATCCTCTAGAAGTTTACCCATCGTATCCAACAGGCATATGGGCCTGTACGACGAGACTTTATCTAGAGGTTTTTCACCTTTCCTTAGGAGGACTAACCTCTGTCGCTTCCAGTCGCGGAAGAACTCTCCTCTGTCAAGGCAAAGATTGAAGCATCGAAGCAGAATCTAGGGTGAAGTGTCGATAGCCAACTTTAGGATCTCGTTACTTATCCCATCTATTCCAGGCGCCTTTCCTGTCTTCAATCTTTTGCCTGCTTTTTGTAGTTCACTAAGTGTGAAGAGTTCTTCTCCTTCGACTTTGCAAATACTCCAATTCATTCTAACGTATGGCTCTGCAGGAAGAAACAAAGAATTTATTATCTTTTTAACCCAATCGGGATTGTTCAGGCCGGGGATCTTTTGCCTCATCACTAATTTCTTAGTAACGATGTTAAAAGCCAGACCCCATGGGTCCTTATCGACTTTCTCGATTAGGTCCTTCAAGCTACGGCGTCGCGACTTGCGGATCTCTTTCTTGAGGTTATTTTTTCGCCTCCTTGAAAGCCTCTTTCAGCAAAGGATCTCCCTTAGATCGGGTATATGTCCTTTTTGCTTTGAGGCATTCCTTTCTCAAGGAGTGCTAGCTCCTCTGACCACCAGTGCAAGGATTTCCTTACAGGAATGGTGGCTTTGGGTGGCATTGACGCATTGCAAGCGGTGACTATCATGTTCCTCACCTCTCGAACCTCCTCATCCAGACTGCTCGGCCTCTTTACCCAGCCCAAGTCTTTAATTACAAGGGCTTCTCTTAGGGACCGGCCGAACTTTTCCTTGTCGAGTCTCTTCATATTCCATGAGGAGGTTTTGCGACTAGGAACATCCTGTCTTTTTCCTCCTCATGTGTCTCCCATCGAAACTGAGAACTCAATGTACTGGTGGTCACTTGCGGTATATTCCTCAGAGACCCGCCAGTCGCTTATGCGGCTAAATATTTTAGACGATGCAATTGTTAGATCTATAATTGATCCTATCGCACGTCGTCTAAAAGTCCATGTATTAACCCAGTTTACAGCTAATAAGTCGTTTCTGGAGATCATTTCTCTAATACGAATTCCTCTCTTATCGAGTCTCGTCTCACCCCACTTTGGCGACTTTGCGTTAAAGTCGCCAGTGATGATAACATCCAGCCTGGATTCTGTTAGACTCGCTTCTAGGTCTTCGATATTGGCTTCGAAGTTTGTCAGTGGGTCTTTGGGTAAAAAGTAGCAGCTATGCATACGTATTTTAGCCAACTCTGCTGGTCCCACTGAACCCACTGCTGGTCTCCAGGAACTTGTCAACTCGCAATTCTGGGTTGCACAGTTTGATGGCGGCTCTCTTCGCCTTATCCAAAGAGCAAGGTCGCCTCCGTGATACTGCTCACTGCAAAACAGGATGTCGACCTCATTTTCCCTTCCTGTTTGCAACAGGAGCACCTGTGCATCCTTACTTGTATGCAGGTTGATCTGCAAAATCTTTAAGGATTTGCCCTTTTAAGTTTTTGCAGTTCTTCCCTGTAAACCAGGCAGGCTCTCTTTCCGGCGTCGTGATCAGTTTCTGGTTTCCCCAGGTCTAAGCATGTAAGGCACTTCGGCTTCTCTTTACAGCTTTTCGCGACATGGCCCTTCCCGCCGCATCTCCGACAGTTTTTACTTCTGTCGGGGCCTTTGCAGGTTCGCGTTGAGTGTCTGTAGGATAGACACTTTTAGCACCTAGCCACCTTAGCATGCTCGCGAATTGGAGCATTTATCCAGCCGATTTTGATCCAGGTCCTTGATCTCTAGAGACCTTCTATTCACTAGAGGTGTCACCTCAGCCCTGCCGTGCAGGGCCAAAGACAGTGCCTCTGCAAATTTTAAGGTCTTTCCACCCTTTTTCACGATCACGAGAACTTCCTGATTGAGAGTTCTCCTGATTTTCCGGATAACGGTACCTGTATCTTCAGGTTTAACCTTAGCTTTTATCAACGGCAAGATACCCTCATAAAACTTTGGGTCACAGCTTCCGTGGACCTAAGCTTCGAAGGGGGCTTCGAGAACTCTTTTTTCTCACCCGGGGGGGCTTCTTTTTTGGTGCCCGTTTCTTTGTCTTTTCCACAACTTTGAAGCCGTCTGACCATAAGTCTTGCTAAAACAACTTGAGGACGCATCCTTTGTTCCAACTAGCGACTCAGAATTAAGCTGTAAAGCATCCTTTCGCTTAGCTCTCTTTCCGCTTTGAGTCGCTTGTTGCGGACTCACATTCGGGCTTAGACCTTCCCTGGGGCGCTTACCAACCGTTTTTGCCTTACTAAGGCCTGCATCCTGAGTTGCAGTTGAAATCTTCGTCCGCCGTGGAGTACCCACAGTTGGAGTTTGTGGATATTGGTCTTTGAAAGGCTCGGGGATAAATCGTAAATTCTTACAAATTATATCGAACGCACTTTCCAAAACTGTCACTCTATGCTAAATATCACGACTGACGTTCTTTTGTCGCTTAAACGCTTGACGCACGCTTTTAAATATTCCGGGAACAGCCAGGAACTGATCTGCGACATTTGATTCATAGCATGTCAGATGGATGTGTATTTGGCTCCCTCCAAAATCCTTGGAGCCGTCTGCACCGACTATCGTCCTTTTGTGGGAAGCCCCGCCATCATGACAAGGTCTACCGAACATATCCAAAATGACACTCGATTCTGGCAGCGGATAGGCATCCTACCCCGGTGCACCGACGCCATCAAGAATGACAGTAATGTCCGGCAAATGATATGCATCCGTCCCCAGCACACTCATGTCATCCAAGACAGCAGCCGGGACTGGGAGAGGATAAGCATCCGTTTCTCCTAGCGCGTAAAAGATATCACCGATGTTCGGCAATAGGCAACCAGCAGCGGAGAAAATAATTTTTTTAAGCCACCATTTAAGATATTGTCCCCCCATGTTCACAGTCGAGTCACCCCAGTCTGTATGCCTAGTATTAAGGTCACCTGCTATTATAAATAAATTGTTTATTTGATCCAATTTTAATTCTTAAAAAATTCTTGTTAAATCAATTTTAAAATCATTTCTTGAGCTGCTCACCTCATGCATACTCGCAATGAATCAATTTCTATTTTTATTTAATTTAATTTTTATTATAATAATTTCTATATTTTTAAGTTCATTTCTGCATTTTAATTTGATTCGATCAAATAATTTTTTTAAAAATAAAAATGGCGGTTCCTTCTCCTCTTTCAGCTGTTATTCTATCTTCTCTTATTACATTATATTTTGTGAATTTTATATTGTGAAATTGTTTGAATTTTGCTTCGCAAACAAGTGCAATATCAATGTTTAGTATAGCGATAGTGTTTAGCAATGTGTATCTACGAGAATTGTGAATGTTAATTACATTTACGAAAACCATATTTACTTGTTTTGACTCTTTATTTATGTGTTGGTTATTATTATTATTTTTAATCGACATTTTTATTTATTTTCAGTTTTTCAAATAAAAAATCAATTTTATTTTTGTTCGAGTCTATTTTGTTATTTACTAATGTTAACTGTTTATTGAATTCAAATATGATTTCGTTTTTAAAAGAGTTTAGTATATTACATATTTTTCTATACCTAATAAACTTTGTTCGTTTTGTGTATTTTTATTAGGGGAGTGAGAGTGTCTAAGTTCGTTTTTTTGTTGTGGTTCATATTGTTCTTTATCAATTTGGTTATGAGTAGGAGCGACTGCTTTAGCAAAGGTTTTGTTTGGGTGACAAGTTTATTTATTTTTTCTATTTTTTCATTATATTTAATACGCTCCTCCTCGAGTTTATTTTTTTATATTTTGACTTTCAACGATTTTTGGGTAACCCAAAAAGGATGCTGGGTGTTCATATTGTTCACAATTAAGACAATACAGCTTATCTGTTTCAACCCTATTTTCAGAAGACAAGTTACATGTTCCCAGTTCATGTTTTTCAATGCATTTTACGCATCTATAATTTCTGTTGCAATATTTTTCTAGGTGGCCAAGTCGCTGACATTTGTAGCAGTGCAATAGTTTTTTATTTTTTATATACTTCAAAACGACTTTCTGATTCGCGATTATAGTTACTCTTATTAAAACCGACATTTGGTCACATCCCGTCAACTGCACTAAGAAGACCTCCCTATTACTGTCTATCTTAAAAAAATCGTTAAATTTAATTTTCTTAACCTTTATTATATTAATTTCCAGATATAATTTTTTCAATTCGTCACAAATTTCCAATTCTGAATAATTACCCGTCAATCCTCTCAACAGAATCGATTGTATTCTTTCTTCTTTTGGAGAACGCGTATAAAATTCAATTTGTTTTTCTTTCAATATTTATATAATACCTTTAAAGTTTCTTTCTTTCTTTTGATAAATTTTTAATCGAAAAATTTTTTGATCAATTTTCTCTCTTATTATTGAAACAAGTTCATTTATTTTTGTAGTATAAGTAATAATTGGGGGTAATTTTGTTTTAAAGTCATATGTGAGATTTTGACCGTTGGAGTTTTTATTTGCTGATTTGAATCTCGCTTGTCTTTACGAATATCATTTTTTAGCCTGGCCTCGTCTGTCTGTTGATCTCGATTTGTACTATGTACTTCTGTACCGTTGTCTTCTGATCTGCCGTACTAAGGAAAATCTTAGGTAAGCGACATTTTGACGAAAAATTTGTTTTTGATATCAATGGGTTCATTGAAAAACTGCATCTAATAGATGTAGTTTAAATTATTTAAAAAAATTATTTTTTATTAATAAATGACAAAAACTTAAGGAAAGTGCTTTACATAGTACAAAAATCGTACGAGGTTTTGAGCTCGAATATAAGAAAAGAAGGTAAATGTCGAAAGAAGGAAAACGTGGTCGAAGCAGAGCGCTGGCTACGAGATAAAAACCTCGGATTTGATTTGCTTGGATATACCTAAGTTCTTCTATCAAAAAGTGAGTCGAGCGCACTACGTAATCGCTATTCGGCTAAACTCGGATTGCCTTCGGGTCAAGTGATTTGTAGCAGGAAGTAACTGTCCGGCGTTTCATGCATAACACGAGTGTCAAACAAAATTTATTTGTTGACTTAAGTATTTAATTCATATTAATACTCATTAAATAAATAAATAAATATTGTTCTTCTTATAAGAAGTATATTGTTATCTGTTATCTAACCTACATCTTATTTATTAATTTGAAAAGTATGTTAACATAATGAAAATTAATTATAATTATTACTGGATTACTGGATCCAGTTCCGAAACGTCAAACTGAGAAAGAATTTTTTGATTGACATGTCCTTTTGGAGATCGGTTTTTCCAATATTTTAAATATATAATTATTACATATTTTATTTATTATTCTTTAATTATTATATTATTTAATAGAATAACATTAATAATAATAATATTCAGTAATACAAAAGTTCAAGAATTTTTAATGAATTATAATTTTTTTTTAAATTTATTATAATGTTAATTAAATAAGCATAATTAATAATAATAATAATTTAAAAAATAATAATTAACTGAGATATTAAATGTTTTTATATTCTTTTCACTGCGACCAAATTATATTTTTATTATTATAAAAAACTGCTCCCCTACCATGTGACGTAAATAGCATTTACGTGGTTCTTCCATCTGATCAACGGTCCAAGCTCGCTTACCTATTTGTCAGAAACTACGCAAAGAACTTTTCTTAATTTGTTACTTCGTTCAAAAAACACGTATGTATATTTTTTCTTATAATTTGTTTAAACAATTAACTTTTTATTACATAAGTTAATAGAGCACTATCACTTTACCCAGTATGGGAAGGTAAATTAAAAACTTTTTTAGATTATGTTAGGGTTCTTAATACAAACAGTTTTTCTTAATTTTCTCAGTTTGATCGAAATGGCGCTTACCTAAGTTCTTCCTTAGTCCGACAGTGCTGTCATCTTAATGTTATCACCCTCTATTATACTCGTCCAGTTTTCGCCCCCCTCGTCGTCGCCTCCTGATGTTTCCATCTCTTCAACTGCTAATATTTCATATTTGTTTAGAGATATAAAATTTATAAATCTCTTATCTGTGTTATCCATATTTAGGTGGTCATATTTTTTAATTGAATTTTCTGTTGGTTTTATATTTTCGTTTCTAATTATAGTCAGGGTTGTATTTTTTCCACCTGTTTATTTAGTATTATTTCGTCATTACTTTGATTAACGTTTTTTTCCTTTTTATTGTTGTTTTTTATTTGAATGTCATTTTTTCTTATCCCTTTCTCTGTTACATTTCGTTGAGCCTTTGTTGTTTTACTATGTGAAAGCGGGCCATTTTTCACCTTTGTTATTCCAGGTTTCTTTTCGCCTGTCGTCATGATTCTTTTTTATTTCTTCAATTTCTCTTTGAATTTTTTTACGTCAATTCCAAGTTTTTTTAAATCACTTGGCGATATTACTTGTGATTTTTGGATATGAATTTTTTCGTTGGTATTACGCTACCTTTTTGGATTGGTGAAGTGAAACTGGGTCTATGTTCCCTCTTCCCATATTTATTTGTCACTTGCTTTGGATTTTCAGCCGGCATCTTTCCATTTGTTAAGAGGGTCATGATTTTTGTCAACACTCCGTTTGTTTCACACTTGCACGCCAAATACTAAATTTGACGGCAAATATCACGTCACTTAATTAATTTTGGCGGCAATTTTTTTTGTTCTCGTGTCAACAAGCATTGCTTAATGCCAGCTTATCATCAATACCATCACAGCACAATGAATTTACTGTGTTCAGTTTATACACATTAACAAACAAACACGATTTTTCACTTTCATAATTTCACTTCCTCCTCTCTCACCAATAATTTAATGTTCATACTTTTAAATATTTTAGGACTTTATGAATATTATGTAAATAAATCTAGTGTTTTGATACAATATTTTTAAATTTACATTTTTTTATTATTCTATTATTATTATTTATTATTTTGGTAATTATGCAAAAGAAAGACTTTTCTCAATTTTGAAGAAAAACGGTTAATTCTTTTTGGAAAACTTTTCATTTTGCTACTTTTTGATAAATTCGTTGGGGGAGGACGAAAAAGTCCATTGCCGGAAGCCAGGGATGGGAAAAAAAAATTAAAATTTTCGTTTTTTGCATATAACTTTCTCAAAACTAATAATATCAAAAAAAATTCCTGTATAAGAGTTGTAGATCATGTCAAAATACATCTTTTTTATTTTACACAATTTCTTTTTAAATTGAGTATTTTTCGAGAACATTTAAAAATCCGTAATAATGATGTACGGAAGAATAAGGTGGCTCAAAGAGAGACCACAACAAAGGCGGGCAGAGCCCGCCCCAACTTGCTGCCTTTCTTTCCTAATGCAGAAAGAGAGTCAAATTGAGATTCTAGTTTGTACTAGAAGGTACTGAACCCAGACCCGACTCCCTCCAACGTGACGCCAAAAAAGCCTTTTTTATCTGACTCGTGGAAGAAACCATACTGAGCCGGGCGAAGCTCGCCTGTGCTAGTATTATTCCTCACATTCAAATATAAAAGTAGTCAAATTGACTTTCTAGTTAGTACTAAAATGTACTATAACCCAGATTCAAGCCCCCTGCAACGTTTAAAAAAAGCTTTCTTTAACTGACTCGTGGAGGAAACCATACTGAGGCGGGCGAAGCCCGCCTCTGCTAGTATTGTTCCTCACATTCAAATATGAAAGAAGTCAGATTGACTTTCTAGTTAATACTAAAAGGTACTATAACCTAGACCCGAGCCCCTTCTAAGAAAATTTTAAAAAGGTGGGCGCAAGACAACCCTCTTAGTGTCTTCATTTTTTTAGCAAGATGAAATGTATGATTTAAAGTTATCCTTGTAAAAATAATTGTTGGCCCTGAAAAGGGCCGATTGAAATGGTTGTGCTAACCATGGATGGTTTTATAAAGATTAAACTTCAATAGTTTCAGTAGCCTTTGCAGATGGCGACTTCGCCATTCCTTGAATTGCCTTAAAGATTCTGTGGTACCGTTGAGTGTGGTTTGGGAATTTCTTTTAAAAAGAAGCTCAGCAATGTATCCGTACATGTGTTCTGTTATTCGTCCGTAACGTGGAATGCAATCCTTAGTGTCGCGCCATGTCCTCTCAATGTGTTGCATATGAGCTCCGGATTCCGGATCCTTAAAATTATATGTGTGGTTGACTTGGAAATGTGGGAAACCTTCTTGATTTAAACAATCAGAAGCTTTCCAACAGTCGAACATTATTTTTGAGCCCTCGACGATTTTTTCCTTTATTACCTTAAGTAATGAAGAAGTAGACCGATCAGGAACTGCAGTGATAAAAATGTCTCTCGTTTTCCGGTCATAACCTCCAAATAACCATTGCCCATCAATAGAACGTCCACGATGATATTTTCGTTTCCCAAATTTGGCTTCATCGATTTCAACAATTTTATTAAGTCCGACAATTTTATTTGACGTATTATCAATACACCAAAAAATATAGCTTTTCTTATAAAAATGTTCCAACCAATGACTGTATGATCGATGAAGTCATGTTCATTTTTTAAATTTTTAAGTCGCGGCGGTCGCAAGAAAATATAATATTCAGTAAACTCAGAAGCTTCTTGGAAGGATATATGAGAATTTTCCAACCAAGTGTCCTTTTTGACCGAAATCTTGAAGTTACACTTTAGATTTATAATTTTCTTTCCTTTTTGAATTTTGTGAGTTTTTTGACATTGCCATTTCATACTTTCTTGATAAAAAATTGCTGTTTCCCCACACTCAGAACACAATACCTCTTTAGCAATTGCATTATGCTTCTGAAAAAACTCGATTAATTTCACCAGTTCTCGTTTGCACATGTGTGCAAAATCGGTGTGACTCCATAAACATCCGTCACAATCCATTCTTGACAAGTAAATGATTTGTTTACAAACGGTTTTTAAATCTCACAACTATCGATATTTGCAGGGATGGGTTGTTGATTTTTTAAATATATTAAGTCTGTTTTACATGTTTTCCAAAGATGGGTTTCTAAGGAATATATTAATACTTTTAGGGATGGGTTGTTAATTATTTCTACATATGTTAAAGCTATTTTACAAGATATTTAAAAATATATCGTAAATTCTTCAGTAAAATATGTAAATGGTTAATTTCTTTTGGGAAAACTTTCACTTAGCTGGAAAAGGAAAAATAAGATGCCTCAAGAAGAGACCACAACAAAGGCTTTTGAAAGTGTTATATTTGAGATGTTCCTTACTCCAGGAAATCGTTTTACATTTTGGTGGTGTCAGACATAAAATGTTCGATACTCGAGGATCTAGTTTCTCATTTTGGAGGTTCCACATTTGAGAACTTCGATACTCAATGAACAATCTTGTCTTGTCGTGTTGAAGGAAGCGTCTATTTTTATTAATATCTGTTTCAACCATGGACTGTCAAGGTTGTGAATTTTTGCATTTGAATATCTCAAATGTGACGCTTCTGAAAGTTGGCAAAATGTCACATTTGAGATGTTTGATACTCAAGGAACTAGTTTCTCATTTTGGAGGTGTCGCATTTAAGAAGTTCGATATTCAATGAACAACCTTGTCTAGTCGTGCTAAGCTTGAGCCCACAATAAGATAAATCGTCTCGATTACTGAAGGAAGCGACAATTTTCACTTATAATCGTTTCAACCATTGACTGTCAAGGTAGTGAATTTTCGTGCTTTGAATTCTTAAAGCTTCTGGATAACGACAAATGCAATGTAAGCTGCTGCTTTGTTGTGGTCTCTCCTTGAGGCATCTTAAAAAAGGCTTTTTTGGCGACACGTTGGAGGGGGGTCTGGTCTTGGTTCAGTACCTTCTAGTACCAACTAGATTGGCAATTTGACTCTCTTCCTGCATTAGAAAAGGAAAGGAAACAAGTTGCGGCAGGCTTCGCCCGCCTTTGTGTAGTGATGCACTTCGAGCGAGTATCGTCTCGAAAAACCGAGAATCTCGCGAGAAAAACAATGAAAACAATTGAATGTGATATTTTCATCTCTTTTCATGTATGAAAGGACAGAGTCTCGTCGTGCATTACTACTTTGTTGTGGTTTCTCCTTGAGGCACCTTATTCTTCCGTACATAATTATTACGGATTTTTGAATTTTCTCGAAAAACACTCAATTTAGAAAGAAATTGTGTGAAATAAAGAAAGATGTATTTTGACAAGATCTATAACTGTTATAAAGGAAATTTTTTGATATTATTAGTTTTGAGAAATTTATATGCGAAAAACAAAAATTTTAATTTTGTTTCTCATCCCTGGCTTACGGTAATAAACTTTTTCGTCCTCCCCCAACGAATTTTACAAAAACTATCCAAATGAAAGGTTTTCCAAACAGAATTAACCATTTTTCTTTAAAATTGAGAAAAATTCTTTTTCTGCATAATTACTATTATTTTTATTATTTATTTTTTTATATTTATAAATAATTAGTTGTATACTTTATTTATAATTATTAAAGAAATTTGCATATATAAGAAAGAAATTTAATTCTTTCAATAAAATTATTGCTAAATTTTTGCATTGTAAAAAATCTATTTGTCAAGATTCTAAATAATGTGTTAATTAAAAGAAATAATTATCCTAGAAAACATTAAATTGTTTTAAAGAAAAACAGTGACAATAGCTATATTCTTAGCTTATTATTATTATTATTATTATTATTATTATTATTATTATTATTATTATTATTATTATTATTGAAATCTTAATAATAACCGGAAACCAAGCCGGACATGCAGCCATTACAACATATTTTACTAAATCGGTGTTAGATTTATTATATCGTACCATTTTGAATTTTAGAAAACTAATAGCAGATTGGTAATCAGCGATCACAAAAACCTCCGAGTAACAAGTTTCATGTGAATCCTATAAATTTTTTATTTTAACAGCAACCATATTGGATGCGCAATTTTGAATTTTGGACATCTAAAAGCAGATTTGTAATCAGCGACGCCAAAAACCTCCGGGTAACCATTTTCAATCGAATCTAGTCAATTTTTAATTTTTAATCAAACTCTTAGGCTGTGTGACGTCAAAACGAGAAACCTCTTAAAATATACCTAACGTTCCACGTTTTAAATTAGTTTCAATAAAGAATGTAATTTGGGATGAGGATAAGTCAATAAGCCTACTAAATGTTGTGAGAGAATAATTTATTTAAAAACCAACAAGAAAGAAAAAGTATTGACAAAAATACAGTGAGTATAGTTTTAAATTATAAACCTTACTTTTAAGAATAACGATTACTAGTGTTGAATGATGTGGTGATATTATCTGGTAATCCGATCTTGAATGGTTTTGAGAGCTGGTTGCAACAGGACCTCTTGTTTACGCTAATGAGATAGTGTATTGTATTTTGGTAATATTTGCTTTCTTCCAGACGGATGTCGGCTCCTTAGCAAATTTCGATGGTTTGAAATTTGGAATGTGTTGTTTTAATATAAGATAGATACTTGAATTTCTTTTCAAATTAATATTTTTGAAAATAGTAAAAATCACTTTAGGGGAAATAATTCTCTTTTAACCGTAGTACGTTTCAAATCAATACTTTGAAAATAATTTTAAAGTTCACTTTTAAAAGAAACACTTTCAGATGACACTGGTTTCCAAATTATTTCTGTCTGTTCTAATCAGAACTTTTCACTCTTTTTAAATAAAAATTTCCTGATTAGACCAATTCTCATGGCTACTAGAATCGTCTCGACCTTAGTAGATTTCATTGCGCATGACATCGCTTCGACCTTTCATAGAGTTGAAGTCGCAACTTTGTCTTTGATCCTCAGGTGTGGTGCGTGTACATATTAATAATCTGTATCTTCGATCTTGAATTTCTCGTAATCGTCATTCTTTCAACATTCTTTTGAAATACTATTCTTTTCTGGATTTGTTAAATCCAGTATAATATAATAAATAATGTATAATAAACACATGATATAAATACAATATTCGTTAGAAAATACGCTGAATATACTTCAATTTCAAAACATACAAAACATAAGAATTAAAAGTACTGCATATCATATCATGATGAAATACATTATTTTAATAGAAAATGTATGCAATAATTATCGAAAAAATACAATATATGAAAATTAATACATACGTGAAAATATATAGTTAAATTAAGTATATTAATAAGGAGTTACAAACGTAAGAGCTGTTTTTATTTCAGCTAAATTATATGGGTAATATAACCTAAACTAGCTCTACAGTACTAAGGAAGAACTTAGGTAAGCGCTATTTCGATCAAACTGAGAAAATTAAGAAAAACTGTTTGTATTAAGAACCCTAATATAATCTAAAAAATTGTTTAATTTAACTTCATATACTTGATAAAGTGATATTGCTCTATTTACTTATGTAATAAAAAGTTTATTGTTTAAACAAATTATATGAAAAAATGGACATACGTGTTTTTTTGAATGCAAATACGAAGTAAAAAGTTAAGGAAAGTCCTTTGCGTAGTTTCTGATAAATAGGTAGGCGAGCTCGGACCGCTGATCAGATGGAAGAACCACGTAAACGCCATTGACGTCACATGGTAGGGGAGTATTTTTTTATGATAGTAAAAATATAATTTGGTCGCAGTAAAAAGAATAAAAACATTTAATATCTCAGTTAATCATTATTTTTTAAATAATTATTATTTTTATTAATGCTTATTTAATTAACATTATAATAAATTCAAAATATAATTATAATTCAGTAAAAATTCTTGAACTTTTGTATTACTTAATATTATTATTAATAATGTTATTCTATTGAATAATATAATAATTAAAGAATAATAAATAGAATATGTAATAATCATAATTAATTTTCATTATGTTAACATACTTTTCAAATGAATAATTAAGATGTAGGTAAGATGACAGATAAAAATATACTTTTTATGAGAAGGACAATATTTTTTTATTTAATGAGTGTTTATATGAATTAAATACTTAAATCAACAAATAAATTTTGTTTGACACACGTGTTACGCATGAAACGTCAGCCAGTTACTTTGTGCTACAAATCACCTGACCCGAAGGCAATCCGAGTTTAGCCGAATGGCGATTACGTAGTGCGCTCGACTTACTTTTTGAAAGAAGAACTTAGGTATATCCAAGAAAATCAAATCCAAAGTTTTTATCTCGTAGCCAGCGCTCAGCTTCGACCACGTTTTCGATGGAAAAACTACGTAAGTGACTTTAGCGGACTTTTTCCTTCTTATCTTATATTTGAGCTCAAAACGTCGTACGATTTTTAGACTATGTAAAGCACTTTCCTAAAGTTTTTGTCATTTATTCTTTTATTTTCTAAAGTTTCTAAGATTTTAACCACTTCGCTGGCAGGGTGTTCCAAATGGCGTTCAACGCGCCGAGGCCCAGACTGTCAAAAACATGTACTTATAGTATTACCATTCATAATAATAAATAATAGTTATATATATATATATATATATATATATATATATACTAACTGTCGTACCCGTCTTCGACGGGTTTTAGTTATTTCAAATACATTCAATGGTGTGTCTACCAGTCTCTAAAAATAAGAAATAGTGGGGAATTTAATTCGACAGGAAAAAATAATAATTAGCTACCATAAACTATTTTATTAGAAAAATATTACCATTTTATATCAGTGATTGACTTTTTATCATCAAATAATTCATTTTTAATTAATTAAAATGCAGAAAACAATGCTTGTCAATTATTTGTAGAAATTTAAATATAGTATTATAAGTTAATCCAAAATTTCTACTAATTTTCGACTAAAAAGTCGAATTCGAACTAATTGTATCATAACTGCTAAAATCTAAAATAAGACCTATATTGCGTAAGTTGAATTCACAGTTTTTTCCTATTAAATTCAATTCCTACATATTTCCCATTTTTCCCAGTTGGTAGAACCCCTGTTAAAAGTATTAGTAAAAACGAAAACCCATCAAAGAGTATTTTCATAAAATATGTGAATTTTTGTAGCCATTTGAAGTTTTATTTATTGTTAAGACTTATCAAGAAAATTTACATTTGATAAAAAATAGACCTAAAAAAATTTTGACAAAGCTGGGAAAAACCGGACAGTTTGTAAAACAGAAATAATATTAGACACCGTGTTTAACTATTGCTTTACAATAATCCAAGTATCGTATCACAGGTATTCTTGAATTTCTGCAGTATCTATTTTATCATAAAAAAATCTTCATTTTTAATAATTGAAAAATAATTTTAATGCTATAAATTAATATTTTTTAATATCATTTACCATCCTTATTAATAAAATCAGATGTCTGTGTGTACATTGCTTCAAACTTCAAAATTTTAGCATAAATAGTTGTTATTGACATCAATTATTTCCAGAAATAATTTTAAAAATTTTAATGTATGTATGTATGTAAAAAAATTGGATAAATAAATAATTTTGAATTGTATTATTTTGACGTTAAAATCTTAATCAAAGATCCTAAACATATTACTGACTTTAGTTTATTAGTAATTAGTATCAGTTATATTTTTCTCAATTTTTGACATTAAAACCATTTTTAAACATATATTTTAAAAGCTTTCCATTAAAAAATGTGTAATTTTCCGTTTTTTGAAACTATTTTTATATTTATATCCTAGTAATAGAATAGTATTTTTTGCAAAATTATACTAAAGTGTGCCTAACTAACATGTAATACTCAAGTATAGAAAGTTTAAAAACAATCCATGATACATTAAAAAATATAAAATTTAAAAAAATTTCGATAATTCGATATTTACATTTAAGTTAAATGACACAATTTTTTGAAAAATTATGCTAAAATTTGACGAAATAACATGTAACAATCAGTTATAGATCATTTAAAATCAATTCATTGAAAAATATTAAATTTGATAAATTTCGATTTTTAAAATTTTTTTGAAAACATTTTTATAGTTACATATTGGTTATAAGGCATTATTTTGGCCAAAATTATTTTGAATAATGGCTTAATAACATGTTAACTCAATTATAGAAAGTTTAAAAGCATTTTTAAAAAAATGTAAAATATGAAAATTTTTTATTTTTTTTTTTAAATTAAACATCTCTAGTTCTAATTAATATTTTTTAAATCGTTAAATTTATATACCTTCGTTGGGCCAATACCAAACAATGTGCCGAATTTAGTTCAAATCGGTAGAAGCGTTTTTGTGTTATGAGGAAACATACCTGTGACAGACATACCTACATACATACACACATACACACGCATACATACATACATTACAATTTTTACGATTATTTCTGGAATCCTTTATGTCAATAACAACTATTTATCCTAAAAGTTTTAAGTTTTAAGCAATGTACAGATAGACGTCTGATTTTATTAATAAGGATATATATATATATATATATATATATATATATATATATATATATATATATATATATATATATAATAATAATAATATATAATATATATATATATATATATATATATATATTATATATATAATAATATTCTATATAAATATCTTTTTTAATAAAAATACAAGTTTTATTGTGTAAAAACGCCCTGCCAGTGAAGTAGGTAATAACAAGTTTTTAACAAAAAAAATTTAAACTATATCTATCAGATGCAGTTTTTTCAATGAACCCATTGATATCAAAAACTCATTTTTCGTCAAAATGTCGCCTACCTAAGTTTTTCCTTAGTACGGCAGAGCTGTCGGACCTGTCTTCGAAAGGTTTTAGTTTCTGCTAATATATTTGATACGGTGTCTACCCACCGGGAATAACATTTTACTGAAAAAAACTAATAATCAGTAACTATTAACTATTTCGTTAGGAAAATATTACAATTTGAATCGGTGACAGATTTCTGTATATCGAATTTGTTATTCAGGAATAGTATTTGTCAACTTTTAGTACATTATGTATTGGTAGTACTGTAATTAATGTATTAAAATTTAATCCTAAATTTACATTAGCATTTGGAGTTAAAGTAAAGTTTAATTGTAAATAATTGTGTCTCAATTAGACCCTACGTTACGATTGCTAAAACCTAAATAAAATCTATATGTTTAAGCTAAAAGTGGGGCTTAAATTTATGATTCGGGTCTGTTGTCATAAATATTATAAAAATTAAAGTATAAAGCAGTTTTTAAAAACAAATTAATGAAAAAACTTTTTTTATTTGGTAAGAAAATTACCGATTTTTCCTGGTAAAATTAAAGAGCCTCGGCAAAAAATGCCCCTTTTTCGTACCTCGAATTTTGAAACTTTTTTATGCCAAATGGTTGCATATGATGACCCAATAATCCCTGCCAATTTTCAAGATGAGCATGTGCCCCCTTTCCGAAATACAGGGGGTCAAAGGGGGCCATGTCCAAAAATAGAATATGCAATATAATCGAATAATAAAGTTAAAAAAAATCAGACAAAATGGTTCCCTTAAGATTTTCGTCTGCTGATTACGAATCTAAAGTCCGTTTTTAAAAATTCAAAATGGCGGACCCAATATGGCGGACAACATTTTTAAAAATCGATCCAATTTACTTAAAAATCGTTACTCGGAGGTTTTTGGGGTCGCTGATTACGAATATGACGTCCGTTTTCAAAAATTCAAAATGGCGGATCCAATATAGCGGACGACATTTTTGAAAATCGATCCAATTGATTTGAAACTTGTTACTCGAGGGTTTTTGGGGTCGCTGATTACGAATGTGATGTCCGTTTTCAAAAATTCAAAATGTCAGATCTAATATAACGAATAAAGGCAAGGTTTAAGGTTAAATTCAGCTTGCAAAGGCCAGATGTAATAATTTTGAAACCATCTAAAGTAAGATGTAATATTCCAATCAACAAAGATAAGGGATTAGAATCCAACCAATGAAGGCAAGATGTAATCAACAACCCGATCAGCAAAGATAAGAGATAATAATCCAACCAACAAAGGTAAGATGAAGTTATCCAACCAATGAAGGCAAGATGTAATCAACAACCCGAACAGCAAAGATAAGAGATAATAATCCAACCAACAAAGGTAAGATGAAGTTATCCAACTAATGAAGGCAAGATGTAATCGACAACCCGATCAACAAAGATAAGGGATTAGAATCCAACCAACAAAGGTAAGATGAAGTTATCCAACCAATGAAGGCAAGATATCAATGTTTCTAGATTACTTTTTGTTTTCTGTGTAAGCTCAAAAAAATATATTTACTAATAAAAAATGGTTAGTGCTTTTTCAATGTTAGTCCACCTTTAGATTCGTAATCAGCGATCCCAAAAACCCCCGAGTAACAAGTTTCAAGTCAATTGGATCGATTTTCAAAAATGTCGTCCGCCATATTGGATCCGCCATTTTGAATTTTTGAAAACGGACGTCATATTCGTAATCAGCGACCCCAAAAACCCCCGAGTAACGATTTTTAAGTAAATTGGATCGATTTTTAAAAATGTCGTCCGCCATATTGGGTCCGCCATTTTGAATTTTTAAAAACGGACTTCAGATTTGTAATCAGCAGACCAAAATCTTAAGGGAACCATTTCGTCTGATTTTTTTAAACATTATTATTCGATTATATTGCATATTCTATTTTTGGACATGGCCCCCTTTGACCCCCTGTATTTCGGAAAGGGGGCACATGCTCATCTTGAAATTTTGCAGGGATTATTGGGTCATCATATGTAACCATTTGGCATAAAAAAAGTTTCAAAATTCGAGGTACGAAAAAGGGGCATTTTTTGCGTGGGGCTTGCCGAGGCTCTTTCCGCGGCTATTTATCAGTTTCCCTGCGCAATTAGTAGACACTTTGTTAAATGTATTAACCCTTCGCAGTCCAGCTAAAAATCGCTTGTTGTCCAAAAACGGTCCAAGAAAAAAAAGTTTCTAAAAAATGTGATTTCATTGTAATTAAGGTTTTTGGAGTCGCAAAATTCGAATTTGAAGTCAGTTTTTCAAAATTTAAAATGGCGGACCCAAAATGGCGAATTCACAAATTTTATCAGATTTTATTGAAACTTGTTACTCTGGGGTTTTCGGAGTCTCTGATTACGAATCTAATGTCAAATTTTCAAAAATTTAAAATGACGGATCCAATATGGATGTCGAGAAAATAAAAAATCCAATGGATTTGTTTAAAACTTGTTACTCGGGGGTTTTCGCGGTCGCTGATTACGAATCTGATGTCAGATTTTGAAATCCAAAATGGCGGACCTAAAATTCGATTAAATTGCATAAATCTTAAAATTATCCGCCATATTGGACTCACTATTTTAATTTCGTAAATCTGACATCATATTCGTAATCAGCGACCCCGAAAACTCGCAAGTAACAAGTTTCAAGCGTATATTTGATAAATTTTTAAATCTTCATAGTCGCCATTTTAGGTCCACCATTTTGAATTTTGAAAATCTGACTGAAATTCGGATTCAGCGACAGACGTAAAGGTGGCACGACTTTTTGTCGCCAAATATGGACCATGGACTGTCAAGGGGTTAAAGTAGAAACTAAAACTCGTCAAAGACTGGTACTGGTATATAACATTTTTTTATAACATATTATCTTAAAAAGAGTATTATCTTAAAATAAATAAATTTTTGTAGCAATCTATAAATTTATTTAGGGCTAAAACTAAAAATCAAGTATATTTAAATTTGTTTAAAAAAATAAACCGGGTAAAATTTTGACAAAGCCAGGAATTTTATTAAACAAACATTGACACCCTGCTTAAGATTTGTCTTTACATTGCTCAAAACATCTTTAGAAGTTTAATCAAAAACCAAAATAACGCAACTTCTTACCATGTAAGCTTTACTCAGTACAATAATTATAGTACCTAGACAGCACGTAAACTTGCAGCAAGCTTGCCGCGCAATATTGCTAATGTTGCACGATAAGCTTTCCTCAAGCTTGAAATGTCACACCTGACACAAGGTTACACTGTAAGATTGCTGTAAGCTTGCCTCAATGTTGCTCGGTGAGATTGCCGTAACGTTATTGCAAGATTGACATAAACTTAATACAAGATTGCCGTAAGATTACAAAAAATTTTTTGCAAATTTTAAAATGAAAAAATTTCTAAGTTTTTTATTTTTTATATTTTTTATAGCTTCATAAGGGCGTATATTTTGTTATGCGAAGCGCGGAGGGGGGCGGAGCCCCCCTAGTATGTGTATATATATATATATATATATAGGTCAATTTTGACATAAGTTTTGAAGTAATGTGAGGCCGTTATTTATCCTCCTTTTAAACCGTTAGGTCAAAAAATAGGTCAATTTGGACATAAGTTTTGAGGTAATGTGTGCCTGTTATTTTTCCTCTTTTTGACCTATAGGATAATATATAGGTCAAATTAGACATAGGTTTTGAGGTAATGTGAGGCCGTTATTTATTCTCCTTTTAAACCTATAGGTAAAAAAATAGGTCAAATTAGACATAGATTTTGACGTAATGTTAGGCCGTTATTTATTCTCTTTTAAACCTATGGGTCAAAAAATAGGTCAATTCTGACGTAAGTTTTCACCGCTCTTACTACAGGGGGCCCTTAGAAATCTTGACTCTGCGGCGGCGGCGGCGAAATGTTTTTATATAATATACTAGGGGGGCTCCGCCGACCTGCGCGCCAACCCCCTGATTTTATATGATACTATATATCTTATGATATTAGCCATTTTCAAATTTTTAATCTTTGTCATCAATTTTGAAGTAACATACCAGCCTGCAAGTAAAAAAATTTTCTTTTGTGTAGGCTTCGACGTCCTATTTCGCGCTTCTATTTGAGGGGGCAAGCTCTGACCTGTTGGTAAAACACAGATCAAATTTTGACGTAATGTGAAGGCCCACATTAAGGCTCTTTTTAAAACCCTTTTAAAAAACTATTTTTTTTAAAAAATAAATTAAACATAAATTTTGAAAGTAAGCTTACGGCAAGGTTACAGTGCAAAATTAGCAATATTGCGCGTCAAGCTTGCCGCAAGGTTGCTGCAAGCTTAGCTGCTGTCTGGGTATCGTATCACAGGTGACTTACAATTCTAGACATCCTGCAATATCATTTTTCATAAAATATTTATCATCATCAAATCAATTTATAAATTTAAGGCGAATTTGAATATATATTGAACGTATTTTTAAATTTACATCTTAGTCATATTTTTTTTGTATAAAATTATGCTAAAATTTGACTAAATAACAGGTAGGGGAGACCGGGGCGTAATGGATCAGGAGCGTAATTTCGGTTTTTGATCAAAATAATGTACTTGGCATACTCTAAGTTTGTACCAAGTTTTATTGTTATTCATTTATTATTGTTAAAAATATGGTAGAAAAAGTAATTTTGACGCTTGAAATTAAATTTTTAAAGTGTTTGTTTTTTTTGTTATATCTTTTTCAAAATTCCTTGTAAAATTTTTGTATATCAGGTTTTGGGCTTCAAACATTTGTTCTTAAAGAACAATTGACAATTTTTGTTAAATAATTACGGTATAGATAAAAAATAACAAAATTTTTAATAAAAACCTCCAGGTCGTAATGGATCACTTTAGCCAGGGCGTATTGACTCGCAAATTTAATTAGAAAAACCTATTATATTTGAAATATTACTAAAATAATAACCAATAATAACCCTTTATAAACAAATAACTGAAGAATAGATTTTTTAAGTAAATGGATTTTGCATTTCGCTACGACTTTTTAAAATTTGAAAATGTTTAGAATATAAATTAAATGTGTTCCATTTTCAATATTCTTTGTCATAAATGTTCAATAGAAATCAAAATTGTCAATATTAAATAATATTTCATGATCAAAATTATAAGTTCATAGCTGATTCAATACGCCCCGGGTAGTGATGCATTACGCCCCGGCTCAAAGCGGAATTTTTCACCTTGCATTTCTTCAAAAACATTGTCCTCGAAAAAAAAGTATTAATGATATTAGGGCGTACTTTTTTTAATTGAAAGCTGCGATGTTAGGCTAATGATAAAATTTTTATTAGAGAAATAATGACGAAGTTAAGCAACAAATAGTGAAAAGTGATCCATTACGTCCCGGTCTCCCCTATTATTTAATTATACAGCGTTTAAAAGCAATTCATTAAAAAATGTAAACTTTGAAAATTTGCAATTTTTAAAAATTTTTGAAAACATTATGATACTTAAATCTTAGTTATAGGACACTATTTTTGTAAAAGTAATACTTCATTATAGATAGTTTAAAAGCAGTTAATTACAAAATATCAAATTTGGATACTTGTGATTTTTTGAATTTTTTTAAAATCATGGAAATACTTACATTTTAGTTATAGGACATTTTTTTGGCAAATCTATTCTAGAATATGACGACATAACAAGTTATACTCAATTATTTAAGGTTGGAAAGAATTTTTTAAATAAATGTACAATTTGAACATTTTTGATTTCTGAATTTTTTGAAAAAATTGAATGTTTTCCGTTCTAATTTATACTTTTCAAATCTGTAAATTTATAAAAAAAATTCTATGCTTTAAAAATACAAGTTACATACGTGGAAATACTCGATAACTCATCCCCTTTCAATTGCAAAGTGGCAGAATTGAAAATTCAAAATAGCGTCCTTAATATGTCAAGTAGAAAAGGCTAAATTCGTAAATATGTAAATGTATTATTAATTTTTTTTAAATTTTGCATAAATTTTGTGTCACAAAATATTTTAATATTTTTGGGGTCGCTAATTACGACTCTAATGTCCGATTTTAGAAATTCAAAAGGGCGGACGAATTTTTTTAATTTTGTGACATCGCTTGAAACTTGTGACTCGGGGGTTTTCTAGGTCTCTAATTACGAATCTGAAATCAGTTTTTCAAAGTACCCCGCACAAAATACATTGAAAAAAGTTTCGGTCAAATTTGTCCAAACTTCGAAGTTTTGTAGCTTACAACCTTCTGAACCAAAATTTTGATGGCGAAACCCCCGAAAATCAATAGTTTTTTAGCTACATCATGTTGAACCTCAAAAAATGAGTGAAAAAAAGCAAATCTTGCTCATGGCTCAAGACTTAATGAAAAGGTGGAAGCTTGTTGATGACTATAGGCTTGATCAAAGTTTAATCGTGGCTCAAGGCTTGAGCTTGGCTCAACGATTAATCATGGCTCGAAGCTCTAATATGGATCAAGGCTTAAGCATGGATTACACAGGCCTGCAAATTTTGGCTTAGTTCTGTTACAGAAAAAGTGAATGGTTATTCTTATAGCTTTTTTGACAAAATGGCCCATCACTTTAGGATTTCTTGTAATATTGCCTTAAATAGCCAAAAAAAGTCTATTTTGGCCATTTTTCGGAATTTTTTTTGGTTAACCAAAATTTTTTCTTTCAATTTGCGAAATTGCATCGTATAGTGCTATATCTAAGCTTTAAAACCCATTTTTCAAAATTGCTTTACGATTTTTTAGAAAAAAGTTATGTAGATTTGAAATTAAATGCCATTTTGAACTTGTGCATACATACTTACATTTGCATAAAAAATTTCAAATCTACATAACTCTGTTTTAGAAAATCGTAAAGCAATTTTGAAAAATGGATTTTAAAGCTTAGACATAGTACTATACGATGCAATTTCGCAAATTGAAAAAAAAATTTTGTTTAACCAAAAAAAATTACTAAAAATGGCCAAAATAGTCCTTTTTTGGCTATTTAAGGCAATATTACAAGAAATCCTGACGTGATGGGCCATTTTGGAAATCGGATTCGTATTCTACGTCAAAAAAGCTATAAGAATAACCTTTCACTTTTTCTGTAACAGAACTAAGCCAAAATTTGCAGGCCTGTGTTATGGCTCGAAGCTCTAATATGGATTAAGGCTTGATTATGGATCAACAGTTAATCATGGCTTAAAACTTGATTATCGATCAAGGCCTGATCATGAATCAAGGCTTGATTATGGCACGAAGCTCTAATATGGATTAAGGCTTGATTATGGCTCAACAGTTAATCATGTCTTGAAACTCGATTATGGATCGAGACTTGATCTTGAATCAAGGCTTGATTATAGCTCAAAACTCGAATATGAATCAAGGCTTGATTATGGCTCAGCAGTTAATCATGGCTTGAAACTCGATTATAAATCAAGGCTTGATTATGGCTTGAAATTCGATTATAGATCAAGGCTTGATCCACATTAGAGTTTCGAGCCATGATTAACTATTGGGCCAAAATCAAACCATGATCCATAATCGAGTTTCAAGCTATTTAAAACTGTTTAGCCATAATCAAGCCTTGATCCATAATCGAATTTCAAGACATAATGAAGCCTTAATCCATGATCAAGTCTTGATCCATAATCAAGTTTCCAGCCACGATTAACTGTTAAGCCATAATCAAGCCTTAATCCATGATCAAGCCTTGATCCATATTAGAGCTTAGAGCCATGATTAATCGTTGAGCCATAATCAAGCCTTGAGCTAAGATTAATCCTTGAGCCAAGATCAAACTTTAATCTAGCCTATAGCCATCAACAAGCTTCCACCCGTTGCATTAAGTCCTCAGCATTGAGCTTGAGCAAGCTTTGCCATTTTTCACTCATTTTTTGAGGCTTAACATGATTTTGCTTATAATTTATTGATATTCGGGGGTTTGCCATTAATATGTTTTATGTAGGAGGTTATAAGCTATCAAATTTCGAAGTTTGAAAAAGTTTGACGGACATTTTTTTCAATGTATTTTGTGCGGGGTCCTTTCAAAATGGCGGACCCAAAATAGCGGACAAAATTTTTTAAATTTTACTAAATTTGCTAGAGACTTGTTGTTCCGGGATTAACGAATCTGAAATCAGTTTTAAAAATTTTTAAATGTCGGACCCAAAATAACGGACAAAATTTTTTAAAATTTTTCTGTCATTAAATTGTTTTATTATTTATTTCGGTTTTGTTTTCTGCCAAGGTAAAGCGTTTTATCCACAGATTTAGTAGGGGAGTAGGTTCGGTTGTGAGCATAGTTTCGTTTTTGACTTATAATTTGTGTCCTTATAGATATTAAGAAAACAAATGTATATGTATTTAAAACTAGGGTCCTTATCTAACTACTCGTGAAGGACATAAATTGATTCCGATGCCCAGAAAAATTTTATTAAAAAATCAATAAATTGGTTTTTTTTCTAACAATAAAAATCATGTTTCGGTTGTGGCACTCCTAAAAAATCTATTAAAAATTCAATAAAAATTATTAAGTAACTATTAACTAACTACATAAGAATTATTTCTTCTAATTTTGACATTACTACCTCCCCATGTAAGGGCATATAAGATTTGTCACACTAAACCTGAACTGCCTAGTTACTACAATTATTATAACTGCGAACGCCGTACGGACATCAAAGTCTCATTATATTAATTTCCGTGCTGGACAACAAAACTCTTAAAATTTATAAAACACTATTAAATGTTGTAAGGAATTACTTATGATTATATCGACAACGATATTTCACAATTTATCAAAAATAAGAGTGGTGTCCACAACCGAATTCATTTGGATGCCCACAACCAAACTTGACGATCATTTTAAAACATCATGAAAAAAATTTTGCTTGTGAACATTTTTGTAATACTTGGTATTGGATCATAAAATATAACATATTTACTGTGTAAATACGCTTTGAACTTATCATTTTAATCAATTCCCTTCGATTTGTTTAACATTTAATAATGTTTAAAGATACATTTTTGTTATATTCAACGTGTCGAAAGATTAATTTATATTATGACGTATTACTTCGAACAAGAATTGATTTTGTTCAAAGCTTCTGCCTACATCTGTCCTAATCTGACGCATTCAACAATTTAATTTTAAGAAATTTACGTTAATAAATTTCGCCGTCAGACACCAATTCATTTTTAAAAAGATAATTAATAAACTTTACTCGGCTCGACAATCTTTCTGACCTTCCTCGTGGTCTACCCCTCTTCGGCGGAAGGCTCCTCAGGAGGTATCGGCAAAATCCAAGGGAAAAGAACAAGGGAGTTTCAACAGCAAATAATAGGATATAATTACCCACCTCAGGTCTGTTTTACTATTCAACTTTATTATATAACTTTTATCCCAGAATTTTTCACGAAACAATTGTCAACTCATTAGTAAGACCCTTCACTAAACGTGAAGCGGAAACCTACAATATCGACCAAGTTTCAAATTCTAGAAGAAGTAACGATTTTTAAACCTAGACGTCACCGTCAAACAATATAAATTGAAAAACAAATTTAAAGCTATGAAAAAATGGGGGACTAACTCTGCTAGTCCCCCATTTTTTCATAGCTTTAAATTTGTTTTTCAACTTTATTATAATTTGCGCACGAGCCTCCGGCTCAACTCTCACAATAGTTCTCACTTACACGAAATATTTTCACTCGGAAAGAGAAAAGAAAAAAAGTGAATTATTTAACGAAATTAGGCGCATTTGAATTTTTAAATCTGCGAAGTCTGATTTCAAGAAAATGACGGTAAATATATTTAAGGGGTTACATGGGTTTACTCGGCAAAAAAAACTATTTCCAACAATTTTTTTATATGAAGAAATTAATATTTTATTCGTAACTTTTTAGATCTTTAAACATACATATTTAAATAAGAATTTTATAAATTTTTGAAGGAAAATATGTAGAAGTCAGCCATTGAGACGTTATTTCCGGTGACCCCCAGGAAAAAAGGTGCGTCCGCGTTGACAGCACAATTCTTAACAGAATCATCTGAAATTAAAAAACCAAAGATTTTCTTTTAGTACAGACCTGAAACTAGAAATTGAACGAAGGGGAAAAAAAGTTAAAATTGGATTTTTGGCTCACCTTTTTACAAAAATATGCAAATTTTGATAAAATTTTCTTAACATTTTTTTTAAATAGTTGTGATTGAAGAAAAAAAATTCCTTTGTCCAAGTTCTCGAGAATTGTATCTCGAAGGCCTGTGCAAAATTTCATGAAGATCGGTTGAGTAGCTTCCGAGAAATTTTGACAACCGACCTTAAAAACACAGTTTAAAGAAAAACGTATTTTAAGTTTTGAGTACCAATAAAAGTGAAAAAAAAGGTTTTTTTAACTTACATTGAATCTTCGATTCCTGGGCCATAAAGCTGACTCATAATTTCTTCTTATTGGCAAACCATAATACATAGTTAATTTGTCAATTAATTTACCAGTCAGTCTACTTTTTTCAGAAAGAGTTTTTTTCAGTCTTTTTACCTTTGACATTTTCTTCCTCAACTGTTTTGTTGACTAAATTACGTAAACGTAATTCTCCCATTCTCTTCTGCACATGCCCAACGCATTCTTTTTTGTTGATAACAAAATCTTCACCGTAAGGTTGGGCTTTGAGAATACCAGAGTATGTTTTTGAATTCCCATCTTCAATATAGTTTACGTACCTCAGGACATATTTTGCAATGAAACGTTTAAACATTGCAACAACCGAAAATACTTCTATATTTCCGGATGCACCAATGTGATTTGCGCTGCATTGATTTGTTGCGATGTGTTCTTCTTTCTACCCTTCATACTCTGCTGTGATTAATTTTTTTCCAAGACTCACATAACTTACAGTAAGAGGATTTTACAATGATATCTAAGACATTTCCCGAATAATGTCTGATTAGTGAAGTCACACCATATAGTGATGTGTAGCCAAGCTTTTTCTACGTACCGTCACCAGAAATACTCACATCTGTCGTATCTTCAACCTCGTTTTCAAAGTTCGTTAATTCCTTTTCTTGTTCAGCGGTAAAAGAGAATAGTTTTTGAGCAATTGTCCCGATACAATCATTTATTTTAGAAATATAAAAATCGTATGTTGATTGTGTTGTCGCCGTAAGAAACAACTAATATTATAATTTTTGGTGAGTTGGTTACTCAACTGAGAGCCAGCTCTACTTTATTTATTTAACAAGTAAAAGTACAAAAACTTGGAGATAATCAATCCTTCCAATTCTTCACTGAGCCTTATTGGAAGACAAACGTGCTATCACTTTGAATAGCGACTAATTAATCTGACCACACCTGCTTATGCTTAGGTTTTAAGGACTGTGAACTCGTCCCACTCTTTACAATACACACTCATACTTTATACTGTCGGCATCTCCCCGCTTTAAATTTTCGATGATTTTTAAATTAACATTAATTTAAAAATTCGATGCAGGTTTCCTTTTAGGAAGTTTCGAATATAATTCAAATTTTAATCCATGCAGATTTTTCTCAATAGCTACATGCTGAGTTGGACCTGTACTATTAAAACTACAATTTCTGTTACAATTCTGAATACAATATGTTATGAA
Source organism: Leptopilina drosophilae (assembly GCA_032873175.1). Taxonomy (NCBI): domain Eukaryota; kingdom Metazoa; phylum Arthropoda; class Insecta; order Hymenoptera; family Figitidae; genus Leptopilina; species Leptopilina drosophilae. Next base: position 36,183,696 of record CM065479.1, read on the forward strand.
AGTACACTGTTTAATTTCTTTTTGAAAGATTATAAGTACAATACTTGCATATTCTATATATTCTAAATTCGTCAAAAACTATTTTCTCGAACTCTCAAATCTTTAATGTTTTTCTAAGCCTTCTAGCATCATTTCACTTCTTACTAATTCCTGCTTCTTTTATTCTGGCTAAATTGAAAAACCTTAGTAATTTTGGTAATTTATCATTAGTAAATTTTAAATCGTCTTTTTTGAAATCTAATTCTATTCTGATTGTTTCCTCAAAGTATCTTTTTATATTTCACAATTTCTTATCATTATAAGTATTCTTTTCGCATACTATATCTATAAATATTTCTTTTATAAATATACGTACATAACCTATGGCTGTTTTTCACAGATGTTTAATCGCTGAGTAGTAATTGAGATTTTCGACAATTTTCATTAAACATTTTTATTAAATGCGCGCCACAATTTTCTGTTTGATATATTAAATAGCTCGATTCATTTCTTTTACAGCTTTATATTCTTCTATAGTGCTACATTTTTCTAAGTCTGTCTTGTCAATCGGTACGTATTCAGATGACGTTTGTAAAATGTGTGGTTTGCTTTGTCATCGTTCGTTTCTTCTCAAATTGTCTTTAGTAAGTAAGTAAGTACTCAAATACTTAATCGCATTGTCATTGTCCATATCGTCATACTTTATTTCTCTTCTTACATTATTATTATACCATCTGATTCTTTATAATATTCCTGCTTTCTTTTATTTTGTTTAAATCGTTGACATAGATTACATGTTTTGATAGTCTTCAACATCTTTTGTAATGTTGGGCCAGTTTGTCATATTTCTTATCTTCTGTACTGTAATATCCTTAAAATAATGTCCTCCTAATATTCCTTCATGTGCTTCTGCTATAATTTTTTTTCTATTTCTTTCAATGTGTTTCTTTATCAAATATATTTCCTTATCACCGCCTTTCCATATTTTAAAAAGAATTCTTCATATTTTGTTTTCATCTATATCTTCGTAAATAATTCTTAATCTTTCTTCTCTAGTTTCTTTTTCTAAAAATGCTGTTAATTGCTTATTTGTCACCTGAAGATTAATTTTTATTTTGTCATCTTCTTCTGTTTTTTCTTTCGTGATCCAAATTTCTTTTATCTTTGTCGGTCCAAATTCTCGTTTTATGATTAACTGTCCAGTTTCTTCTATTATATTTGTTTTCAATCGCATTTTATTCGCGTCATCATTTTCTTTTTGAGGTATATCTCTTATCCGGTGTACTTCTTTAGCATCTGTAGTCAATTTTATAGTCTTTATTACTTTTAATTCATCCTTAATCATTGATTGATCGCTTTCTTCTGTCTGTGAATCTATTTCCATATTTTCATGTTTATTTTCGTCAACAATTATTAAATTGTCGTCTTCTGTTTGCGTATGTATTTCCATTTTCTTATTTTTTTTAATTACACCTGTAGTAGGCGCGTTCTGCTGTTCTAACGTATCATTTGTACCATCTGTTGTCATCTGAACCATTGGAATTCGAGATAAGGCGTCAGCGTTTGTGTTAGCAATTCCTTTCTTACAAATAGTTTCATAATCATATTTTGTGATTGCTGAATATCTTCCTTTAAAGTTAGTAAAACAGATTTTATCTCTCTTGTTTGCACTAGATTGCGGATAAAGTATTTTAGGTCCTAATTTTCAAATACCTTTTTCTAAATCCATTATAAACTTTTGATCGTAAAGTAAATTCATTCCAATTAAACCGTTTTCTCTAAATGCATTTTCATCTTTTGTAACTTTCAAAAACTGATTCTGTACCGTAAAGTTTTAAACAAATAGAATATTCGAACATTATGGGATTGTTTCCGATTGTTAAAACATTATTAGGCGCATATTTTTTAAAGTACGTATATTTCTTAAGAATGTGCTGACACTTGCATTTGTTTCTATTTCCTGTCTTACGAAAGTTTCTTGAGGTGTTATATTCATACAATCTATAGACTCCTTGATTTTATCCTGACACTGCATAAATCTTGAGGTGAATGACTCTAAACCCTCATTTTTGCCCATTATACATAAATCGCGAGCCCTTTGAAGTGATTCGAAACTATCCTTTTTCGAATAAAATTCGTAATCTCTCAAAAAAATCGGCAATTATTGCATGTAGTAATGTTAGTCTCTCATTTCTTTTCGTTTTTCTTTTAGATAATCTTATTAGGTGAATCAAATTTTCTAAACCGCTTCCGTTAAATTCTGGTACTAATTTTGTGCTTTCCCCAAAATCATATTCTGCAATTTCTTCTAATTCTTCGTAATCGCTGTTTAATTCGTTTTCATTTAAGAGTAAACCTTCCTCTCTTCTAACTGGTTGTTCCATAGCTACTAATCTCGTTTCGAATCTTTCCATTTTTGCAAGAATATTTTGCAAATGGTTATTTGAAGCATTTGATGTTTCTGGCATGATGTTTAGAATATTGTCTAATTTTAGTCTGTCAGTCAGTGATATTGAAAGGGATGAACTTTCTGTGTCTATTGTTTCGTTTTCCCTACTTTTTCTATATGATTTTAAATCCAGTTCAATTTTATAAATTTCCTATATCGTCCAATTTTTATTTTATATCTGTTCGCGTTTTCTAATTTAAAATTTCATTTCTTGCAATCCTGCTACAAGGAGTACACAAGAATATTAAAACCGTTTTTTTTGTTTATTAACGATGGCAATACTCATAAAATCACGGAGTATACCAACGCTTTAAAAAAAAACTTAGCCACACCCTATGAAGGTCGCCGTTTAACGTACGTAAAGTGGACTTATACTCTTGTTTTAAAGATTCGTAATTTTCTTTTATATACCTTACTGTTTGTCTGGATAACTTCGAACTCTGATTCGTAGATTTGGATAACTCTCTGGATACCTCTCTGTAAATCTGGATAACTCTTTGGATACATATCTGAAGATCTGGATATCACTATGTAAATCTGGATAACTCTGGATACCTCTTTGTAGATCTGGATAACTCTCTGGATACCTCTCTGTAGATCTGGATAACTCTTGATATCATTCTGTAGATCTCTGCTTTTTCTTTTCTTTCTCGTTCACTTTAGATAATCACTTTGTTTATCTGGATCTAGCTCTGGGTTCTGGATACTCAAAATCTGGATGAACTTCCAAAAAATTTTTTGAATATCCTAGCGTTGCTACCAAATATGTTGTCGCCGTAAGAAACAACTAACATTATTATTTTTGGTGAGTTGGTTACTTAACTGAGAGCCAACTCTACTTTATTTATTTAACAAGTAAAAGTACAAAAACTTGGAGAAAATCAATTCTTCCAATTCTCCACTGAGCCGTTTTGGAAGACAAACGTGCTATCACTTTGAATAGCGACTAATTAATCTGACCACACCTGCTTATGCTTAAGTTTTTAAGGACTGTGAACTCATCTCCACTCTTTACAATACACACTCATATTTTATACTGTCGACAATTGGTTTAACAATGAATTGCTTATATCAATTAAACCGCAAAATTTCTTGCATCCGGCAAGCCCCAAGCCCAATGTTCGCATAACAAAAATGAACCGTCAATTTATTTCATACGACTTTCCGATTTGTTTACACGATAAAATATATTTGGATAACATCGTTCACATGCTACCACAATTTTAAATCCCAGACCGTATTTCGAGCATTGTTGAAAATTTAATTTTCCATTACACAATTTTTCTTCATCCTTATTCTTGTGGATCATCCTTATTGTGCGGTGTTAGAACACCGCACAAACACCGCACAAAATACAAGAGTGTTGAAAAGACTAAGATAAAGTCTATAATTGAATATTTGATATTGTCTTTTAACTGAATTTGGTTTTTTCTCCTTGGCTGTGTTCCGATCACGGTGTTCAAATTAAAAAACCAACTTCAGTTAAAAGACAATATACAATTTTAACCTGAAATAAAGTGAAATTTTTAAACACTTGTATCTCTCAAATTAGATTCAAGGCCAAAACGAAACTTGTTGGTGTGTGTAGATTTTAGTACGATTTAATAACTGTAAAAGTGAACAATTTTTTTATTTTTCTTTAACGGATATATTAAGTTGCAAAGTTTTCAAAAATTCGGAAATCGCGTACATTCAACTTAACTCATTAACGCCTGAATGCACTGAATTTTTAGTCTGACTTCAATCTTAAATATTTTCTAATATACTTATTATTTTCTTTTCGACAAACAATTTTTTTTGCATTAAAGTGTCCCCTATCCGAATATGATATTAGAAAATTAATAAAAAATTGTTTAACAATATTTTTTTGCATATAATTAAAAAATTGCACGATTTTTTAAAGGTTTTCTATTACAAATTCTTAAATTTTTAAGTCAAAAAATTTTTTTGACATCTAATATTACCATAAATCGTGCACTCGATTGTTATACTTTCCAAAAATATATTGACTTTTTAAATTTAAACATTTGATTTTTCATAATGGCGCCTAAAAACTAATTTTTTTTTGAAAATTTGAAATTTGATGCTCGATATACATTTTTTAAAACTTTGGCTTGAAAATGTTTACACAGGGGTTTTCGGGGTTGCTGATTACGAATTTGATATTAGTTTTTCAAAATTCAAAAAGGCGGATCCAATATAGCGGACAAAAATTTCAAAATTTGGTTGGATTCTTTTACAAATCCGTATTCGGGGGTTTTTGGAATCGCTCATTACGAATTTGATATTAGCATTTTAAAAATCAAAATGGCGAATCTAATATTACGGAAAAAAAGAAAATTCCACTTACCTTTGAAAAAACGAAAAATGAAGTTATTAATTTTTATTGTTATATTCACTTTTATAATTTTTTGATTATTTTTTTATAATTTAAATATTTTATTAAATAAATATAATAAAATGTAATAATTATTAGCATAATAATTGCATAATATTAGATCTCCTATTTTGATTTTTAAAAAAACTAAAAAACCTTTTTATAATTAATCAGCGACGCCGAAAAACCCCACAGAATTTTCAAAATTTTGTCCACCATATTACATCCGCTATTTTTGCATTTTGGAAAGATAATATCAGATTCACGACGAGCGACCCCAAAAACCTCCGAATACTGATTTATAAAAGAATTCAACCAAATTTTGAAATTTTTGTTTGCCATATTGAATCCGCCATTTTGAATTTTTGAAAACTAATATCAGATTCGTATTCAGCGACCCCAAAAACCCCTGTGTGCGGATTTGTATGAGAAACCAACCAATTTTTGAAATTTTCGTCCGCCATATTGGATCTGCCATTTTGAATTTTGAAAAACTAATATCAAATTCGTAATCAGCGACCCCAAAAACCCCCGAGTAAACGTTTTCAAGCCATAGTTTAAAAAAATGTATATCGAGCATCAAATTTCAAATTTTCCTGTAATCTGCAATTAAAACTGAAGATTTTTGCTGAATTTCAGCTCACCAGGGTCTGAATTGTAGAAAATAGGTGGGGGACAGGGTCATTTTTGGCAATTTTTTCAAAAAACTTAATTTCTTTCTCTTCTATTTCGCAAATATGTAGACCTGTCAGGATCGCTATAATTTTCCTGTAATCTGCACTTAAAACTGAAGATCCCTGCTGAATTTCAGCTCACCAGGTTCAGATTTGTAGAAGTTAAGGGGGGGGACAGGGTCAATTTTTGCAATTTTTTCAAAAAAATTTAATTTCTTTCTCTTCTATTTCGCAAATATGTAGGCCAATCGTGTTTGCTATAATTTTCCTGTTATCTGCACTTAAAACTAAAGATCCCTACCGAATTTCAGCTAACCAGGTTCAGATTTGTAGAAGTTAAGGGGGGGGGGGTGGGAATGGTCAATTTTTGCAATTTTTTCAAAAAATTTAATTTCTTTGCCTTCTATTTCGCAAATATGTAGGCCAATCGTGTTCGCTATATTTTTCCTGTAATCTGCACGTAAAACTGAAGGTCCCTACCAAATTTCAGCTCACCAGGTTGAGATTTGTAGAAGTTAAGGGGGGGGGACAGGGTCATTTTTATCAATTTTTTTGACAAAATTTATTTTCTTTCCCTTCCCTTTTGCAAATATGTAGGCCAATCGGGTTCACTATATTTTTCCTGTAATCTGCACTTAAAACTGAAGATCCCTACCGAATTTCAGCTCACAAGGTTGAGATTTGTAGAAGTTAAGGGGGGGGGACAGCCCATTTTGCGTGGCTGGGACGAACACACGAGTGATTTCATAAGGGTTCCGTCAGTACACCTACGATGTACGGAACCCTAAAAACCTTTAAAAAATCATGCAATTTTTTAATTATATGCAAAAAAATATTGTTAAACAATTTTTTATTAATTTTCTAATATCATATTCGGATAGAGGACACTTTAATGCAAAAAAAAAAAATTTTTGTTAAAGAGAAAATAATATGTTTATTAGAAGATATTTAAGATTGAAGTCAGACTAAAAATTCTATATTCGGTGAGTTTTTATTTAATTCAATAATTCCCCCTTCTCGTAATTAATTAAAAAAATCGTCGAAATTAGGTTATTTGGCAGACCAACTTTAAAAACATGTTTTATCTATTATTTTAATTTTTTACTAGTGTATTGAACACGGATTAATTAATTAAGTAATTTTAAACAAGAATCAATAACTTTTTTACATTTTGAAGCATTTTTCTATGTTTTTTTTATACATTTTCTAACAGCTAAAAAAGTGACATTTTTTCGCAATTTCTCCACTTTACACTCATATTTTGAGAAAATTAATAAATATTTTAACAAAATTTTTTTTATTTAATTCCCTAGACATCATAAAGAATCATTTCTGAAAGAATCAATTTTTTCTAAAATTAGGCCGCAACAACTTTATTCTATATATAATGGTCTGACCCCAAACGTTTTGAATATAATTATGTGTTAATACAAATACTGTATCTTAATGATACAGTTACATATTAATATTGAGAAATTTCAAAGTTATGTACCGTCCTTTTTTTTTATTTTTCAAAAGTGAAAAAGCGAATTTTTTTCAATATCTTTACAATGTACAACTAAATTTTAAAAAGAAAAAAAAAACGTCTGTCTTGAAAAATTAAGTAATTATTTATTAAAACTGACATTTCCAGCATTTAAGGAATTTAAATTATTATTATTATTATATAATTAAATCAATAAAACTTTCATTTTTAAAGTATATTAAACTTTTAATTCAGCATTTGAATGCAAAACACTTTTAATGTTACAAAAATTCAAAACCTACATGAAATACATTCAACAAAAAATAAATTTCCATAGAATTCAAAATTATTTTACTCCACCTTTAGATTAATTCAATGCACTGAAAAAAAAGTTCATTGAATCAAGTAAATGCATTTTCATGACCTAATTTACTTAAAACAAACCTATATTTTCTTATTGGAAGAAATTTTGTTTTCTTGTGTCAAGTAGTTTTGAGTATTAGGCAAATATTTTTTTGTTTTCTTTAAATGACTACTTATTTCATCCAACACCCATAGTCTTGAGCCAAGAAAATGGTAAGTTTAATATAAGTTAATAATTGTTTCTACTTAATTAAAAATTAACTTCTTGGTCAAGTTCCACATTTTCGTGGACCAAGAATATGTGATCTTTATCCAAGAAAAATTCTTCTTTCTCAAATATACTATATCAAGAAAATCGTTTCCTTGAATCAATACTATAAGTCTTGACCGTATTTAATCTCACGATTTGCTACAACCAAAAAAAATTTTCTTGGTTCAGTACTTTTTTCCGGTGTACGTCAATTTTTTGTTTTAATGTATTGTTTTACTTTGTTACTATTAGGATTGTTCTGCTTATATTTTTTCGTTCGTGTTTTTTCCTAGCTAATTCTCTAAGCTTCATCAATTTATTTTCACGTAAACAATATATTACTTTCCTATGAATTTCCATAAAATTAGGATACTTCTTCCAATCTGAAGAAAACATTTTCCCTTCAACATTAATTTTCGTTTTAGTTTAACCCTTTAACGACGAGATGTGCTACTTTTCAACATGAATTTCAAACGCTTAGAATTAGTAGAAAAAAACCATAAAATTTTTCAAAAGTCCATCTCCCACTATTTTAGGGGTCGCTCTTTCGAATGGCGTGGTCAAAATTTTCAAACAATCATATTAAACCCTTCTTTTTTTAAAAAATACTTGAAAATGTCAGTTTTTTTATTGCAATTTTTTTAAAAAGAATTTTTTTCTTCGCCATAACATTTTTTAAATAGAACAAAAAGTATCGGAAACGTGTTCACAATAGTTGTACTTAAAAAATATCCATTTCTAATTTTTATTTTTTTCGATATTGAATTTAAAATGGCGCATGAAGGGCAAAAAAATTTCCAAATTTTACGTAAGGTTACCAACTTTTTCAAAATTGCTCAAATATAATTGAAATATGTTACTCGGGGGTTTTAGGGGTCGCTGATTACGAATCTGAAGTCAGATTCAAAAAATTCAAAATGGCGGATCCAATATGGCGGTCAAATTTTGTAAAACTCATTCAATTTAGTTGAAACTCGTTACTCAGAGGTTTTTGGGGTCGCTGATCATGAATCTTAAGTTAGATTTAAAAAATTCAAAATGGTGGGTCCAATATGGCGGTCGAATTTTGTGAAACTCATTCAATTTAGTTGAAATTCGTTACTCGGAGCTTTTTGGGTTCGCTGATCACGAATCTGCAGTCAGTTTCATATAATTCTATATGGCGAATCCAAAATGGCGGCTTAATTTTCCAAAATTACTGAGATTTGCAAGAAATTTGTTACACTGAGGTTTTTGGGGTCGCTGATTTTGTATATGAAGTCGCCTTTAGCCTTTAAATAATTAAAGTTGCCCGATTCTCACCACAAGGAGGTAGACGATATAGAGAATCATTATTTTTTACTTTTTTAGTTCTAACTTTGTTCAAATAATCTTTGTTGATGCTCATAGCCAAAAATTTTGTACTTTCTATTTCCGAACAAAGAAATACTGCAATACATGCAAGTTGTATTACTGTGACAATTGCTTCAAAAAAGCGCATAATACAAATGAATAGTTTTTAATAAAAAGTTAAAAGAAGTAATTTAAAAAATTGAAAAAACAAAAAAATTAAAAGTCACTGAAAAAGTAAAAAAAAATTGTTCTCTATATCGCCTACTTCCTCGTGGTGATAATCGGGCAACTTTGATTATTTAATGGCTAAAAGCGACTTCATATTCAAAATCAGCGACCCCGAAAACCCCAGAGTAACAAATTTTATGCAAATCTTAGTAATGTTGGAAAATTACGCTGCCATTTTGGATCCGCCATTTTGAATTTATTGAATCTGACTTCATATTTGTAATCAGCGACCTAAAAAACCCCCGAGTAACAAATGTCAAGCAAATCTAAGTAATTTTGAAAAATTTAGCTGCCATTTTGGATTCGCCATATAGAATTTTATGAATCTGACTTCAGATTCGTGATCAGCGACCCCAAAAACCTACGAGTAACGAGTTTCAACTAAATTGAATGAGTTTCACAAAATTTGATCGCCATATTGGATCCGCCATTTTGAATTTTTTGAATCTGACTTCAGATTCGTAATCAGCGACCCCTAAAACTCCCGAGTAACAAATTTCAATTATATTTGAGCAATTTTGAAAAAGTTGGTAACCTTACGTAAAATTAGGAAATTTTTTTGCTCTTCATGCGCCATTTTAAATTCAAAATCGAAAAAAATAAATATTAGAAATGGATATTTTTCAAGTACAACTATTGGGAACACGTTTCCGATACTTTTTGTTCTATTTAAAAAACGTTATGGCGAAGAAAAAAATTCTTTTAAAAAAATTGCAATAAAAACTGACATTTTCAAGTATTTTTTAAAAAAAGAAGGGTTTAATATGATTGTTTGAAAATTTTGACCAGGCCATTCGAAATAGCGACCCCTAAAATAGTAGGAGATGGACTTTTGAACAATTTTATGGCTTCTTTCTACTAATTCTAGGCGTTTGAAATTCATGTTGAAAAGCAGCACATCTCTTCGTTAAAGGGTTAAAAAATAATGATAAAACAGTTAACGAAATTAAAAAAGATATTTAGTATTAAAAGAACTTTTTAAACTTTTTAACAAAAATTCGATCGTTTACTAAACATTAGATTCCATGAAATTTCTACTAATATTTATTTGTGTCATTTTTTCAGCAAAGTCTATGAAGAACACAAAACATTTAGAGAAAAAACTAACAAAAAAAAATAAAAGCAGAACAAACCCAATAGTAACAAAGTTAAACAATACACTAACACAGACAATTGAATCAATCTAAAGGTGTTGAATTATTATGTTATTTTTGTTGAATGTATTTCATGTAGTTTTTGAACTTTTGCCACATTAAAAGTGTTTTGCATTCAAATTCTGAATTAAATGTTTAATATACTTTAAAAATTTAGTTGTATATTGTAAAGATATCGAAAAAATGTAATTTTTCATTTTGGAAAAAGAAAAAATTTGTTATTCCCCTTTAACATGCGGGACCCCGATAAATTTTATCGGAAAATAATCTTTAGACTTGTAGAAAAGAATAAAAAATTTTAGAGAAAAAAAACGATGGGGTTTTTAAGAAAATTTAATCCGAAATGAGGGACAAAAAAACCCATTACATTATAGACAGTTGCAAGAAAGATACATCAATTTAAATATTTTTTATCGTTATTTTCTTCAAATCAGACTTCGCAGTTTTAAAAATTCAAATGCGCCTAACTTCGTTAAATAATTTTTTTGGCTAAACAGCAAAACATGTGTCGTCTAAAATTGTGTGAAAAATAATATATTTCCATAGGAAACTGACTGACTTACATATTTTAGCCTGTCTGAATTGAAATGAAATGAACCTTCTATAAAATATTTGATAAAATGGTCTATAAAGTTATTCTATATATGAGGCATTTTACGTGTAATGTCCTTAGTTGAAATTTCAACTTCTTGAAAAAAATTGAAACTCGGGGAATTTGTTGTTCTATCAAGTAGAAATGTGCCCCAAAAAATATTTTTGACTTTTTCAAAAATTTGAAGGGGGTAGAGGGGGGCCAATTTGACCAATTTTGCTAACACCGGCTACTTTGTGAATTTTTTCTGAACGTACTTTTAATGGGGAAAATTTTTCAGAATATGTTTCGGAAAGGTTTTTTCGTCCTCTTTTCAATGGTGAATTTTATTTTTTAATATTTTAAAAATTTCTCCCAATTTTTGATAATTAATATTTAAATTTCAATTTCCCAAAAAAGGGTCCGTTTTATTTGAAAATAAATTATTGCAAACGAAAGCTGAGGTTTTTTCCTATGCGCATGTAAATTTTCAGAATGCCCTTTTTTTTGCTTTTGAGTTATTAAATTTCAAAGAATAAATTGCTGCGCGCAGCGTTGCGGTGGCACTGAGCCGCGTGGTACACAGGGTGATGCGAGGTGCCCGCAACGCTGCGCGTAGCAATTTATTCTTTGAAATTTAATAACTCAAAAACAAAAAAAAGGGCATTCTGGAAATTTACATGCGCATAGGAAAAAACCTCAGCTTTCGTTTGCAATAATTTATTTTCAAATAAAACGGACCCTTTTTTGGGAAATTGAAATTTAAATATTAATTATCAAAAATTGGGAGAAATTTTTAAAATATTAAAAAGTAAAATTCACCATTGAAAACAGGACGAAAAAACCTTTCCGAAACATATTCTGAAAAATTTTTCCCATTAAAAGTACGTTCAGAAAAAATTCACAAAGTAGCCGGTGTTAGCAAAATTGGTCAAATTGGCCCCCCTCTACCCCTTTCAAATTTTCGAAAAAGTCAAAAATATTTTTTGGGCCACATTTCTACTTGATAGAACAACAAATTCCCCGAGTTTCAATTTTTTTCAAGAAGTTGAAATTTCAACTTAGGACATTACACGTAAAATGCCTCATATGAGGCATTCCATGTCAAGTCATCCAGCGGTCTTACGGTGTAATGCTTACTTCGATAATTTTTTATTCTTAAACTATTAAACATAAAAATTTGACAAAAAAAACTTTTAAAAATGTACCTTGCCAAATTTTTATGTTTAATAGTTTAAGAGTAAAAAATTATCGAAGTAAGCATTACACCGTAAGACCCCTGGATGACTTGACATCGAATGCCTCATATATAGAATCACTTTATAGAACATTCTATTAAATATTTTATAGAATATAACTGAATGTTTCTTAACTTCTACTGAAATTTTATAAAATATTTTCTGTCAAATTCTATAGAATATTCTATAGAATGCACTACAATGAAAAGTGAGAATTTTTGGAGTGAGAGTGAAAAATGAGAACTTTTTAAGAGAGAGTGAGAGAGAAAGTGAGCATTTTTTGAATGAATGTGAAATTGACTGTGAAAATGAAGAGTGTAAATTTTTTGAGTAAAAGTGAGGGTGAGAATTGAGAATTTTTTAGGTAAAAGTGACAGTAAAAATTGAGAATTTTTTAGTGAAAGTGAGAGTGAAAAGTGAAAGTGAGAGCTTCTCTATCACTAGTGGGTCAGCCGGCGGCGCTAGCCCTTCACAATTACCTTGATAAGTGGGCCTTTCGACTCGGGGCTTTTCCGACGGATGACGCGACGATTTAGAATTTTCAATCATTGAACGAAAATTGAAAATTCACTTCGTCACAATATATAGTAAAAAGTGCAGGTGTTTAATCACTTTTGTATTCACATAGAAAACTATGTTAGGTCATGACACATACATGATACTTGTCAGATTAGACAAATTTCATTTCTGTCAAAAGTTCTGCGTGGGTGTCCACAACTGAACCATGCCCAGAACTCTTAATCGAGAGAAGCACAAAGGATCAGGTTTGAGAAAAACATCAAAGGCGTTATTGAAGAAATTTCCTCAAATTTCTCAGAACGCTAGAATATGTTACGAATGTAAAACAAGATGTATCAAGGGAAATCAGTCGATAATTCAAGTAACTCTGATGAACCACCACATAAAAAAATTTCAGTCGAGAGAAGATGAATTAGAATTATTATGTGGCCTTAAAAATAAATTTGCTTCTCTTCCTGAAAACGTTCCTTCACGCTTATCAATACTTACAATAGCTCCTGAATCTTAGAGTATTCGTCAGATTATTTCCGAATTTGGATGTTCTGAAAGGCAGGCAAAAAACAAAGCTTTTGAGAAAAGCTGAGGAAGTTTTGTCAATATCTAATTAAAAAAAGGTTAAGTATTATCCGATCTGATAGTGAAGAAGGTGCAAGTTTTCTACGAGTCTGACCAAAATAGTCGAATAATGACAAATAAAAAGGACACAGTTAATATTAAAAGAAATGGTGTGACTGAAAAAGTACAAAAACTTTTTTTACTTTCGGATATTAAAGTAATTAAAAAAATTCGTCCGCCATTTTGAATTTCTAAAATCGGACATTAGATTCGTAATCAGCGACCCCAAAAATATTAAAATATGTTGTGACACAAAATTTATGCATCATTTTTAAAATCAAATTAGTTAATATTTACTTATTTCAAATTTATAATTTTTTAATTCTGCCACTTTGCAATTGAAAGGGGAAGAGTTAATGAGTATTTTCACGTATGTAACTTGTATTTTTAAAGCATAGAATTTTGGAGATTGTTGTGGGCCGCTTGACGTGAACCGTTCCATATACATACATACACGAAATTTTTTATTGTCAGTTTTGGAATCCTGGATTCTCAAAAGGAATAATGTACAGACAAAAGTCTCTTCTTATATATTAAGGTGACCATTATTTTGCAAAAGTTGAAATTTCTTAGTTCGACGGGCAAAATTTTCTTTAGAATGTGAAAAAAATGAGCTATGCACAAGAAAAACCCAATCGATCAATATTAACACGTGCCACAGAAGGGTTAAAGTTTAAATGGATTTTAACATAGGATTAGTGAACTTTTTTTGTATTTTGTATAAGAACTTTATTTTAAAATCATGTTTTGCCTTGGCGACATTAATATTTATGGTTTTTGATATGCTGAACACGAATCCGATGTCAAAAATAAGTTTTGGCAGCTTCCATCTGTCAAAAAAGCTGTAAATCTTTTTAAAATGACAGTTTTTGTGTTTAATTTAGTAAATCAAACCATATTTTTTTCATACAAAAAATATTTTAAGAACAACAAGGTCAAAATAAATAGAAACATGTAATATTGAAAGTTGACAGCTGTCAATTAAACTGTCAAACTTTTTAAAACAAGTTTTTCATAGTTTTTACATTATATTACTCAGATAAAAAAATTTTTAGGGTATTAAGGTAAACGTGAATAGAATTATGTAAATTTGATAGTTGACGACAGTCAATTAAAATGTCTAACTTTTGAATCGGAGACTTTTTACATTAAATTACTTGCATACAAGTGTTTTTAAGCACAATGTGGTTAATCTTATTAGCGACATGTATTTTTCACAATTGGTAACTGTCAAAAAATTAATAAGAGAATTTTACTTTTTAACTATAAAATTTAATTTTTAAGTACCTTTTTCCATAAATTTGTTAATTTACATTACTTTTTGTTCTAGTATTTCAAAAGTTTGACCTCTTAAACGGCAGTTGTTAACTGACAAATTTTTGTAATTCTATTTAGGTTTACCTCAATGCCCTAAAAATATTTTATCTGAGTAATTTAATGTAAAAACTGTAAAAAACTTTCGTTTTTAAAAGCTTGAAAGTTTAATTGACAACTGTCAATATTACATATTGCTATTTAATTTCACCTAGTTGATTTTAAAATATTTTTATATGAGCAAAAATTGGTTTGATTTATAAAATTAAACACAAAAACTTTTTAAATTGACACAAACACCAATGGGCGGTTCGGGTCCAATAAGTTGTTTTCTAGCCCCTTCTTTGGCTAGCTCATCCGCCCTATCGTTTCCCACGAATCCACTGTGACAAGGGATCCAGAGAAGGGTAACGCGGTTTGTTTCAGCTAGTTTGTTAAGTGCCTCATGACAGTCACCGACCAGCCGTGATGTTGATAAGTATCGTTTCAAGGAGAAAATATCTGCCTTGCTATCAGAAAGAATAAAAATATCTTTGTCGTGACAATTTTTCAAGGCTTCAACAGCACCATAAAGTATCGCCACAATTTCAGCTTGTAACATAGTAACAGTGGTCCCTAACTTAAAAGAGTGTCCCACTTGAGAGGTTACATGATAGATTTCTGCACCAACTCCATTCCCGCCTTTTGATCCATCTGTGTACCAGACTTCACAGTCAGCTGGAATATTTGTCAGTCCATTTATCCAATCTTCTCTACTAGGTATATTAATGTTATACTTTTGTCGAAGAGGCACAAAGAGACAGTTCTGTCCCTAATTATACTTAGGAGGGGGCTTTTCAGCAATTTCTTTGGGAAACGCCATCTACCCACCTCCATGCAGCCCACAGGACCGCTCAACCTTAGGGCCGCCTTAACCGCCGCTGCTTTAATTGTAAGGTGTAAGGGTTCTAGCCCCAAGAGCGCACCAAGGGCAGCAGTAGGAGTTATACGCACCGCCCCCGTTATTCCTCTAAGTACCATCCCCCTTATCTTTTCCAATTCTGCTTGTGATGTTTTTAATTCAACCCTACTCCACCAGACCACACAGGTATAGGTCAGCCTAGGGAGCAGAATTGCTTCATAGATCCACAATAGTGTATCCGGTTTAAGACCCCAGCTACTACCTATGGCCCTTCTACATTGCCACAGAGCAGGTGTAAGTTTCCTGCACTTCTCCTCCAGGTGCTTTTTCCAAAGCAATTTTCTATCCAGGATTACTCCTAAATATTTTGCCAGCTCTGTATATTGGATCTCTTCTCCAGACAGCGTAAGTGAGCACGAGGCTTTCCACTTATACCGTCTGGTAAAGATAACCGCTTCCGTTTTCCCCGGATTTACAGATGAACCTACCCTCTTACACCATTTGTCTACCTGGTTTAAAGCCTTTTGGTCCACTTCGAGTACAACGTCGAGATGGGGACCGTGGACGATTAACAAAATGTCATCCGCATACTTAATCACATGGTATCCTGCTTTGGTCAGAGTTCTTAGTAGTTCATTCCCACCAAGGACCAGAGCAAGGGTGAAAGAACACCTCCTTGGGGTCATCCAGAATTAACTGTCCCTTTCAGGACTGAGTCTCCTTTAGTTGATACGAGGTTTCTGTTTTTTTGACAGGTCTAATCAACCACTTCTGTAGGAATATTAAAAGCTGTCATAGCTCTACTTATGGATTCCGGAGGCCCATCAATAAGGTCAACTGCTCTCGCCAGAGCTGTCTCCATAGAGCATCCTGCTCTATACGCATATTGATCCTCTTGTAGCGGGAAACGCTCCAAAATTTCACTGCGGATATATCTATCCACCAACCTTTCAACTAGTTTTAGAATAAAGGATGTAAGGCTAATGGGACGAAAATCCTTCGGTGAGGTATACCCGTTCTTGCCCGCTTTAGGTATGAATACGACTTATGAATACGACTTTCGTACCCCTCCACGCAGTCGGGACATATCCCAGAGTCAAACTCGCTCTCGCAAGCTTCACCAATGGCCCAACAGCCTCGTCTATCTCTCTTTGCAAGAGGACAGGGTAGACGCCATCAGGACCGGGAGACTTGTAAGGACTAAAAAATTCCGCGGCCCATCTGATCCTCTCGGCATTCACGATCCTGTTAGCCAGCTGCCTTCGCGGCCGATAATCAGCCTGTGGTAGGTTTGATAGCGACCCAGGGTCATGTCCGCACTCCCCCGACCTTGAAAAGCCCGGAAAGTGTACCTGGACCAGATAAGCCAAGGTCTCATCGTCCGACTCAGAAAAAGTCCCATCCGGCAATAATAAAGTGTCCAAAATTTCATCAGGGTTCTTGGCAAGCAGCTTATCCAATCTGGCTGCCTCTTTCCCTTTTTCGATGCTGGAAGAGAAAGCATTCCAACTGACTTGTTTTGCTTTCCTTATTTCATTGCTATAGTCGTCTGTCATTTTTGTAAAGTCAGACCAACCATTAGTCGTGCGCCTTTTCTTGGCACGCTTAAAGAGTCCCCTATTTTCTTTCCTGAGATATTCTAATCTCTCATTCCACCAGCACACCTCTTTTCCCGAAAATACTTTTGTCGGTTTGCAGCTACCTTCATAAGCTGCCATAATAGCCTTTGTAAAATCATTGGCCGCCTCATCTAGGGTTTGACAATCTCTTATCTTACCCGGTAAACCAGAAAGTGTCCTTCGAAGTTCAGAGTTGTAGCTAGCCCAATCCGTCTTTCTAGGATTACGAATCCACTTAGTTTCGGATCGGACCGCAGACTCCACCTCGAAGACTATCTGTGAATGGTCAGAAAGTGAAGGTTCATTAGAAACTCTCCATCTTCTTACCTTATTTACAATGCTTTCGAAGCAGATAGTGATATCAATCGCTTCCTGACTAATCGCATTGCTAAAAGTCGGAGTCGAACCCTTCTTAAGAATATCTAGATCTGTTCCGATTAAATGTTTCAGAAGCTCCTGTCTTCTCTGATTGTCCTTTGAGCTCCTCTACACCGTATGTTGTAAGTTTTGCATCGCAGCCCAGCAACAGAGGAAGTCCCTTTTCCATACAGTAGTACACCAACCTACAAACTTCAATTGGTGGATTATTTTTATTATCATACGGAAAATATGTCGATCCAACGACTGTCTTACCTATACCCTCCAGGTTAGTTACCACCACTATTAGGTCCCCTGAGCACAGATCCAATAGTGGAGTTGCGTTAACGCCCTTAGTAAGAATGCCCTATTGACACCTCTAACTAACCATGGTTCTTGTATTAGTGAGATGCCTGTGTGCAACTTAGCCAAGCTCCTCATCAGTACTGCCTTTGCTATGATGCAAGTTAATCTGAGTAGCGGTGAGCTTACAAACAGTGAATTATGTTTGCTCTTCACTCACCTCTACATTGTTTGAGCCATCACGATCAGGGACAGTGACCTTAAAGGTTATCCGCCAGAAGTGATAGTGAGGCCAAAATTCAAGGGCCTTTATAGCCTTCGCCTGACTTTCAGGAACTTGAGCAACAAGAAGAAAACTCTTGTCACCCCTGTTGGCCACCTGAGACCCATCGACATTCAGCATACGCCAAGTCGATGTCTTCAACGTGGGGTTGAAAGCCTCCAAATGTTGCAAGACATGTTGTCCGCGCGTCCACCGTTTCTCCCGGGAACCACGCAGTAGCCTTTACCATTCTTTGGAGCATTTCAACGTTACCAGTCTTTAACTTCGCTCCCTCCCAGGGCTCATGGTCGGCCACACATATCGTTATCCATTCCTTAGCCTCCGGGTTGGAAGCGACGATGATAAAGACTCCTCCTCTGCAGAAGGAAGCCTCAAAGCGCAGCCACCTTTCGACCGGCTCTCTGCAGGTGAGCGTCACAACGGTCTTCCTAAGAAGTCAAACTGCTCATCTATAAGCGCCACGTCTGGATAGCCCTCGCTACAGACCACCACCGTAAGAGGATTTGCCCTTTGAGCCATTGTTAGCCCAACATTGTACCCCTCTCTCCTGATACTCTGCTGGATCGACTTTGGTCTCTTTACCCCCTCCTTTTCCAGGGGTGACGCATCCTGACCACTCTTTCTCTTCGAGACAGTAGCAACATCCGAGAAAACAGAGTTGGTTACACCGGCTTTAAGCCGTTCTTCCCTTAACCGTTTCTTCTCAGAACCGTTAAGGCGCTTTCTTTTGGTTAGGGGCCTTTCTACCGCCCCTGAGCCTCCACCCTTACCTAAGACCACATTACCATCAGATCCCAAAGGACCCGAAGGAACAGCCAAAGAGAAAGGAGAGGACTGATCCACGACCTCAGGGTTAGAGACCGTCACATTTACAGCCTCCGAGGAGTTCGCTCCCCCGAGCCTTACGAGATCACTAACTGACCAGTACAATTCCGACAAAGAGACGGGCAACCAGTCCGTCGTGAGCGACAGATTTGGTAACCCTAGTGCCATTCATCTATCGACACGGCAGAAACATCTTGGATTGGGGGACCGTTTCTTAGTTGGGGCCCCGCAGACAGTACGCCCCTCCGCTTCCAGTGGTGATAATTTCTGATCGCCTCAATGTTGCTTCCTCACCATTCTCATCCCTCCACTCCGTGGAGCTGGTCTATTGGGAGGTCTCTCCCTTCTGCGGAGCAGGCCGCCGAAAACAACCAACGAGGGCTAGAACGGGGTCCAGGGGTACTCTCCGATTAGGCCTTTAAGCCACCCCACCAGCTGCAAGATCCTACGATCCCTAGGGGTGGACAATTTACTTAAATCAATTTTAATTTTTTCTGGAGATTTTTCTATACATTTCAAAATATACACTCAGCAAGTAAGCTACGTGGAAAAAATTTACTGCGTAGCCTTAAATGCTATAGAATTCAACTTCGCATTATGTCAAGTTTTTTAATTTATCCGGCAGCTTGCAACAACTTTGTAGCAAGTTTATCCCTAAAACTTGTAGCAAGTTTGACAAATAAGCTTGTCCAAAACTTGCCTCACAAACTTGCAGCAAGCTTATATCATAATCTTGTAGCAAGATTGCAGTGTAAGCTTGCAGTAATAGGACTTTTTGTTACTTGCCACAAACTTGTCACGAGCTTGCACATCAACCATAATGCAAGTTTGTGACAAGCTTATATGCTAATTAAGTACTTTACTTTTTTCAGTGAAATATAGAAATTTAAAATCTATGGTATTTTACGATTCTTAATATGCAACATTTTTTTAAAAAACATTTCTTTAAATAAATTTAAAGATTTAAGTAATACTTAAATAAATGATTTTTAAAATAAATTTTAGATATTGTAAAATTGTAAAAAACCATAGATTCTAAATTTTTATGTTACAAAGTTGAATTAGTTAAAATGCAGAAGTTTTAAGTTATGAAATTTTTGTTTTAAAGTCATCACAATAGATTCTAAAATCTATTGTTAAAGAATGGTTTTTGGTAGCAATTACTTAAAACTTCAAAATTTTAGCAGAAATAGTTGATATTGAAATCAAGGATTCTAGAAATAATCATAAAAATTATAATGTACGTATGTATCTGTCACCGAAGGAAGGAAGGTTTATTAATTTTTTAAATGAATATTACTATACTATCTGTAACAGTAAAATTAAAGAAACCAAGGCAAATTTTAACATAATTTCACAACAATTACTGCTAAAAAACTAAATAATTATTTTTTAAATTTTTCATTGTTGATTGATTTCTGCTAAAGAAAAAGGTTTATTGGATTTAAATAAAAAATTATCTATATAAATAAGATTAGAATTTCGTCTATATATTGCATAAAATTAGAAAATTCATGTTTAGTTTTTCTAATCGAGTAGTAAGAATTCCAAAAATGACATTAAAAATACTGTATGTCTGTCCGCAATATTTTGTTCGGGGTTAACATAAAAACATTTTGACTGACTAAAGCGAAACTTGTCAGTCTCTCAGACATTAGTCTAACTTAAAATCCTAGCCAAACTTGATTGAAAAATATTAAGAGGAACAAAAGTTATCATTTTTTTACAAAATTAAAAAAATGCAACCTTTTCTTTATCAAATTGATGTGAAACTTTCGGTTTGTGTCCTTTTCTATCAAATGCATCTCGTTCGGGAATCTATTCTGCGTTGGCGTATATCTAACTACG
Source organism: Leptopilina drosophilae (assembly GCA_032873175.1). Lineage (NCBI taxonomy): Eukaryota > Metazoa > Arthropoda > Insecta > Hymenoptera > Figitidae > Leptopilina > Leptopilina drosophilae. The sequence continues at coordinate 36,204,360 of CM065479.1, forward strand.
GGACAGGAAGAAATACAGCGCTTATTCAACATTTTTTCCATTGTATACACTAAGAAAAGCACATTTGTTCCCTTTTAACGAGCGGTAGCTGACTTTATGGTAACGTGCAGAAAGTTTTCTTCTTCCGGGAGTGTAATTACACAGAATGTATTAACATTCTGTGTATGTCAAGTTCAACATTTGTTAAATACATTTTTTAACATTGCTAATTAATAGAATTTTGAGATTAAAAATACCAACTTTATGATAAATGTGTTTAAAATGATATTAATTAAAATACTTTTAGGTTATGCCTTTTACATACTTTATTTGCATGTTAAATAATTTTCAGTTTCATAACTATATATTATGATAAATGTCCATAGCAAATAAGAAACCTAAAATTTTCACATTTATGTTAAATATAAAAAAAATACTGAGATAACTAAGTTCAAACATTTATTTAGAATTGAGTATATTTTATTGTAATATAATTTCATAGATTTTAAAATTAATAATGAGAATTCGATATTTTAATTTCAAGACACAGTGCCGCCCAGCAGGATTTGCCCACCCTGTCACAGTTAAATATGTTACAAAAAGCTTTATATTTTGATAATAAAGATATCGAGGTTTTAAAGGTCTCATTTTAAAGCTTATATCTTCTACTTTAACAATATTGAAATAATTAATTAAAAACATTTTTTTTAAAGTTTAACTACTGTTTAGAAAAAACAAAAATTTTAACTTTTTTGCCAATTTCAAACAATTGTAGTTTATAAACAAGTCGTCGAAAATTACGCATTTTAAAGCTTATTTTATCCCTTTTTGTTACGATCAAGTTCGCAACTTTTATATTTACCTAAATTTGAATGATATAAAATCCATTTAATTAATATTACCCTAAAAACACACTGAACATTATTGCACAAAAACAATTTCTCAACAACCTACTTTTTAATCGGGTATTTAGTACAAATAATTGAGCAAGATAGAATTGTCTTTATTCTTAACCCATTAACGCCCAAATGACCACAATTTTAACATAAACTTCAACACACGATTTAAAGTATTTTCAGGTAATGAATTATAGCATCAATGAGATATAAGGGGTTTTGGGGGTCGCTCTTCAAGATTCTGGGGTCAAAATAGCGATTTGACCAACACAAAATCCAATATGGCGGATTTTTTTGAAAAAACACCCAAAAAATCATTGATTTTTTTTTAAATATTTTTTTTAGAACTAAAAAATTTTTTTCAACTTTTCTAAAGTATGCTATTGGTGGGCAAAGTAGTTGTACTTTCAAAATATAAAATAGAGAAACTTTGATTTCAAGATGGCGGAATCGAAATTTTGAAAAAGTGAATGCATTATGGTAAAAAAAATTTCACAGCAATATTCAAAAAGTTTCCAAATTCATATCAAAATTTATACTCGGGGGTTTTCGGGGTCGCTGATAACGAATCCCATGTCAGTTTTTCAAAATTCAAAATGGCGGATCCAATATGGCGGACTTTTTTAAAAAAAAATTTGGAATCGCTTAAAACTTTTTACTTGGGAGTTTTGAGTGTCGCTGATGACAAATTCGATATCAGTTTTTGGAAATTTACAATGACGCATCTAATAAAGCTGACGCTTTTTTTAAACAAAATTTTTCGTTCTATTTTAATGGTGTTTCCAAATTTTACCACGTGGAGGTGTAAAAACCGAAGAATCTTATTTTTTTGTTTTTAATTTTCATTTTTTTAAATTTTTTGTAAGAAATTTAAAACATCTTTTGCATAAATATTTTTTGAACATTTCTGAATTTTCTGGCTCTCTGCCGATAATTGTCAGAAGAAGTTTTGTTTTTGTTTATATCAAGCTTCGTGACTTTCTTTTGGGTAAAAAAAGTACGAGATCCTGTTGCAATTTTTTGAATTTATATTTTTTGTGCAGTTCCTTCGTTCTTCAATTGCGTTCCATATCGATATTCATTTGTTTTTTACCACCATTTGAATAGTCAAGTACACACTTCCATCACTATCCTATTCTTTTTCTACACAAAACACAACTTATAGTTATGACATAAACTGACATAGGGTTCGTCATCAGCGACCTCGAAAACCCCCGAGTGACAAGTTTCAAGTGAATCCAAGAAATGATTCAAAAAAATGTCTGCCATTTTGGATCCTCTATTTTGAATTTTGAAAAACTGACATGGGATTCGTTATCAGCGACCACGAGAACCCCCGAGTGAAAAGTTTCAAGTGAATCCAAGAAATTTTTCAAAAAAGTCCGCCATATTGGATTCGCCATTTTGAATTTTAAAAAACTATAATTGGATTCGTCATCAGCGACCTCGAAAACCCCTGAGTGACAAGTTTCAAGTGAATCCAAGAAATTTTTCAAAAAAATGTTAGCCATATGGATCCGCCATTTTGAATTTTGAAAAACTGACTTGGGATTCGTTATCAGCGACCCCGAAAACCCCCGAGTATAAATTTTGAATCGAATTTGGGTACTTTTTGAATATTGCTGTGATTTTTTTTTACTATAATGCATTCACTTTTTCAAAATTTCGATTTCGCCATCTTGAAATCAAAGTTTCTCTATTTTACATTTTGAAAGTACAACTATTTTGCCCACCAATAGCATACTTTAGAAAAGTTGAAAAAAATTTTTAGTTCTAAAAAAATATTTAAGAAAAAATCAATGATTTTTTGGGTGTTTTTTCAAAAAAATCCGCCATATTGGATTTTGTGTTGGTCGAATCGCTATTTTGACTCCAGATTCTTGAAGAGCGACTCTCAAAACCCCCTATACCTCATTGATGCTATAATTTATTACCTGAAAATACATTAAATCATGTGTTGAAGTTTAACTTAAAATTGTGGTCATTTGGGCGTTAATGGGTTAATATTAAAAGCTAAGATGTTTCTGAGTTGATTTCGATTGTTTCTCAAAAACAAAGTGTTACATTTTAGTTTAGATATTGAAATTGTCAAATTCTGCAAGCTGTCAGAATTTCACTTAGTAACAACAAAGTGTAAAAAAGACTTTTATGAGGATTTCCCCACTTAATTGTCATTCTATAAAAACAATGAAAATGGAGAAATATTGACAGTTGCCCGCGTAAACTTGGCGAGACTAAGTCAAAAGGCAGTTTAAGTCAGGCAAGAGTACCTGAAATTATTATATATTTGACAGTGATATATAGACTTGCTTTGATTAAAAGTAAATACGATTTAGATCAAGTGAATTTAGTCAAACGCGTGCTATTTGTGTAAAATAAATCGAAATATAATATCGACAATAAAAAGACTTATATTGAAAAAATTGTAGTGAATCTAGATAGTTTGAAGCTGCCAAAATAAACGCTTAATTTAAATACAAAAATAAACAATATTTGCAAATAAGCAAAATTGGAATTTATGCGAAAAATAAATAAAATAATAGTTGTTTGAACATAATAAAGATTATATTTATTGTACTTAATTCGTATCTGCATCATTTTAGTGAAGAAAAAAAAACAGAATTTTGTGATGTAAATTTTATATTAATGTTAAAATTATATATGATCTTGGGAAGGTAAGATTTGAATAAAAAATTCAAAAGTGTGTCGTTAAAAGAGCGACGTTTCGTTGGCTAGGGTTTGCCAACCTCATCAGGCTAAAATTTTATTAAACAGATAGGTTACACATCAGTATTTCTTTGGAAAGGTCTAAAAGCACTATTTCTATAAATAAACAATAATGATATACCTAAATTTCGTTAGAACATCGAACACATGCTAACACGTCAAAGATTAAAATTTTGTCAAAATATAATAAAAAATCACTCCACACTTAAAAGAAAAAAATTCAAAATCGAGAGAAAACATTCTCACACAGCGATTCACTGTCAACTGAAAAGAAATTTAATCATCTTATAAAGTCAAACTAGGAAACACGTGAGAGAAGTCAACGAACCAAAACATCACACATTCTTAAATGAGGTACAATATTGATTTATTATTTTCTCTATAGACACGAGTCCATGCGTCTAAGTAAAGGAAAGAATGTTTTGTTTAAGGTGAATATATCTTCCTTTCTGTTGATAGTGGAATGATTTGTTTTTATATGGATCATTTCAGATATTCGTCTTTTTTTAAAATTAGGTTCATTATCCAATATTTTTGTATTTTCCCAATCAAAATCATGGTTAAAATTTAAACGATGTCGATAGACCACAGAATTATCATTTACTTTTTTATGTTCGTTGATGCGAGTTTGTAGTGATCGCTTTGTCTCTCCTATATAAGTTGCTGGGCAGTCTTTACAATCAAACTTATATACGACATTCGTTTTATCCCATTTTTTAGTTATATCTTTTCCCAATTTTATAATAGAATTAGAGTTTTTGTTGACGATGGGAATAGAGGTACAATCAAATGCCCTAAGAACATTTGACAACTTAAAGAAATATTTTTCATTAAAGGGCAAAGCCACCTTGGGGATTTGACTATATATACTAACTCTATTTTGGTCGTTATTATTCTCATTCAAATGTTTTATTTTGTTCATTCTAATACTAATATGTTTTTCAATAAAATCTAAAGGATAACTATTGTTTTTTAGAATTTTTCTAATTTTCTTCAAGTTGTCAAAATAGAATTTTTTATTGGATAATGAAATGGCTCTATCAACTAAGTTGTACACAATATTCTTTTTTTGTTGAATTGGATGATCTGAAAAATAATTAATTAGTCTGTCGGAAGAAGTAGGTTTTTGATACCAGTCAGTGATTATTTGATTATTTTCTCTAATGAGTGTCAAGTCAAGAAAGTTAATGGAATTGTTCTTTTCTATTTCCATAGTAAATTGTAACTTTTGGTTATAAGAATTGAAAGTGTCAATTACAAGATCGACATGTTCTCTTCTTACAGCCAAAATTGTATCATCTACATATCTGAAGTAGAATAGTGGAACACAATTATATTTTTCTTTTAGTATATCAAGACAATCACTTTCCAGATCATCCATAACAAGGTCGGAGACGAAGGCCGAGATTGGTGAGCCCATAGGCGTTCCGTAAATCGGCCTATAAAACTTTCCGTCGAGTGAGAAATACGTGTTATTGAATACAAACTTAGTGCAGTCAATGATGTCGCAGAATGGAATTTTACAATTTTGATTTATAGAGCGTATGCGTCGATCTAAACTCTGAATGACTAGTTCACAGGAGATGTTTGTAAACATAGAACTTACATCAAGTAAAAGAAAAGTATAGCCATCGTCCATGGCAAGGTTACATAATTTGTTTTTTAATTCTAAACTATTGTTGATATTCGATCGTGGTAAAGTAATACAATTTTTTAAGGAGTTATATAATGTTTTGGCTAGAAAATGAGTAGGGCTATTAATTAGAGAAATGATTGGACGAAGTGGAACACCTTCCTTGTGTATTTTAGGAAGTCCATACGCTTTAGCCAACACGGAGTCAGTCAAGGTCAATTGATTTGGATGGTATAATTTATCAAGAAATTCACTTTCATTTAGATGTTTAAGAATCCCTGATGTCTCTCTAATCAGTTTTTTAAGAGGATTCTTTTTTATAAGTTCGTATGTTGAAGCATCGGAAAATAAGTTCGACATTTTATTTTTAACATTAACAAACGATGGAAGGATATATCTCAAACAAGCTAAATTTTATATTCATAAAATTTTTCGATTAAATAATATTAATCGAGTTAAAAGATTTAAATCAGTATTGCAAATTGTAGTAGGTTGCAGAAATACGAAACGGGATTAGGTTACAACACAAGGCCGTGCGTACGCGAGTAGTAAGCATCAATGAAATTTCTTAAGTAGGAATATTGTATTTAGTATTTTTTTCTGTCATTTAAAGAGAAATATCAGGCTGTTTATTTTTTTATCCAATAGTTACTGTTTTGTAAGAATTATATGCTTGAGAATGAATTAAAATTATTATTGAGAAATAAATTTCGAGTTAAAAAAATAAAATAGGGGTTTAAATTTAATAATTATTTATTTATTTTGTTTTGTTTAATTACCCCCCCCCCAAATTATGGAAGTGAGATTCAATATATTTTTAAATTATTTAAATTTTATTGTACCATTCATCCGCTCAACTTTTAAAAACGCTTAGAAATTTATTTCTTCAAGCTAAAGTAAAAGTTTTGTAGCATTAAATATTCTGTTATTTTGTATTTAAATGAATCAATTCAATATTGTTTAAAAATAAAATTTTAATCAATAATTAATTAAGTCATACATTTCACAACGGGCCACAGTCGCCCCGTTCCGTTGTTAGCAGAGTTTGACATACGTTACTCTTATGCCCAAACAAGAAGCATTTGCTTCGTTTCAAGAAAAGTTTGTTTAAGTAGAAGAAGTTTAAAACTAAAATTAAATTTTGCAAAGAGTTTTATTTTAAATATAAGATTTGTAAATCAAGGTATTTCAGATCAATAATAACAAAAGAAATATGTCACTAAGAAAGTAAATTAAAATAAATAATTACGATATAAAAGATATGTAAAAGTGTGGTAATACGATACGGCATTATGTTGCAGACACAAGACCATTTTTACGCAAAATAGGCATGAATGAATTTTTTTAGTACAGAGAGTTTGACATTCAGTTTTAAGAAATTAATTAAATAATTTCTTAAATTTGTAATTTTGATTATATTTGTGCAAGACGATCTACAAAAAATGAAAAACTATTTTTCATGTTGTAATAGGAATACAAAAAAATAATATCGTGAAAAATTAGTATAATCTTGTAAGATGAATTGTTATTAGATTACAATATCAATTATAATGCATATTTCGAAAGCTAAAATAATTAAAAAAAGAAGTACAAATGCGTTTACAAAAATAAAGTTAAATGAGTTATTTACTATTTATCTATTGTATTTAAATTATATTATTATCATTGTATTCAAGAATGTTACTTAGAAGCAACTCTAAGATAGGGATTCGTAAATATGTCAACAAAAATAAAGAGTATAAAAAACATCAAGCCAACCATAACCTGGGACAAGTGGAACATACATAATTTCTATAACAGCGATAGAAATTTTGAAGAATATAACATCGATTCACAAAATTTACAATGCAGATTTGCTGAAGAAGAACAAGAACTTCATTTCCGAAACGAATACAGAAGATATAACGATATACACTATGATTGCAGAATCGAGCGGCAGAAAGATTATGGATATACTAATTACGAAGAATCATAAATAAACTGGGAGGAACCATCTTTTAAAATTAATTATTTTCAAGTAAATAATTTTGTGGAAAATAGATCAAGATTTAAAAAAATACATCACTATGATTTCGTAACGCCACAAATTCGTTTCAAAGATTCGCATACAAACCAAAACTCTTTAGCGAGCGCAAAGCAATTACATTATAATGTCTCAAACTTCGAAATTGAACCACAATTTGAAACAGAAATAAAAAAATCAAGCGAGAAAGAAGAAAATATCACTATTAACAACATAAACAATACAATATTTCTGAAAGAAAGAAGGACTCAAGAGCAATTAAACAGCAAGAAGGAAGAAGGAAAAAATAGAAGAATTTAGGGTGTAACAATAAATCAAAATGCGAAATCTCTAATAGAAACATCACATAAAGACGAAAATCCCAAAAGGAATATGACCATTTCTTCTTTCAAATGTGTGAATCAAGAGACATTAGAAGGGCTCAAAACTTTAAACAGAAAATTCAAAAACCTTGTGACAAAAATCCAAAATTATTCTGAGGAAAAACAGCAACTTATAATAAATAAAGACAATAAGACAAAGAATGTGCCAGATGAATTTACAAATGAAATAAAAAGTGATAAACTGGACATCGAAAGTAATGGACAGAGGACGACATTAAACAGTGACACTCAGCAAAATTTGCGTATACCAGGGTCAATGTCGTTAGTATTGGAAGTCAATTTAGTTAAACAGAAATTAGAAGTAGAAGTAGTTAATGCAAGAAAATGGGTTAATGAAATCCAAAGAGAAAGATCAAATGTGAAAGAGCATTTGAAGAAAAAAGTAAATGCGTTTTATTTTGAGAAAAATAAAAAATTACGAGACAATATAGGGAGAGATCTAGAAACAAGAGTTAAATTAGAGAGGTTAGACATAGGTAAATTCAAACAGGGGCAGTCATAATGGAAGTTCAAGCATGAAATATTTTTAACAATCTATTTGGGTAAATTATTAAATTTACTATTAAAAAAAACCTTATAAACTAATTGTAATATAAACATGAATTTTTAAGGATTATAATTCTTTTCTTATTCTATTGAAAACTATTCTATACTTTATTTAATTCTTTTCTAAAATATACAAAGTAAAGTTAAAATTGAGGACATTAAATGACAACTAATTCAATATGTAACAAGGGATACAATAAATAGCACAATACATAAAACATAGGACCAAAAATTTATTACTATTTTTGTTGAAAGAAAAACATAATCAAAAAAGTAATAAGTCAAATAGTAACATTTACAAATGCTATACTAATTTGGAATAATATTGCATAAACACTTGCTAACAAATAAAATTTGTCCAAAACACTAGAATATTAAAAAAAAATTTTAATAACAAGTTTTAAAATAATGGTTTTATCTAAATACAGGAACCATAAAAAACCACCTTTACTAAAAAATGGTATTTAGAAAAAAATTTCAAAATAAATAATTACCTGATTAAAATGTTTATTTTTCTACAATTATGTATGAAATCAACAAAAAGTTATAATATTGTTTTAACCATTTGTATACATAGTCGTTATTATTATTAACAAAAATTAACCAAATGTTTATTCTATTTAAAGTTCAAGTTACCAGTATTATACTTTACGATAAAGAAAAAGTATATTATTTGTTTAATTGTTTAAAAAAATTAGGTTTCATTAATGCTCTGATAAATCTATGCTAAATCGCAAATTAAAATTTATTTTTGAATATTTCAAGAAACTGCAATCTTTTCTTTCTCATAACACCTTAAAACTATGATGCACTAAATAATATTAAAAAAGGAATGTTTTAAATTTAGAGCATAAATGAAGCTAAATATGTATATTATCAATAACATATATTAACAAGTTTAACATTATTAATTTATAAACTTTAATATTAAAAAAAATATTTTTCTCAAAAAGAATGTTATTATTTTTTATTGTTCTTATTGAAAACTAAAGAAAACAAATCAACTAAAATATAACATAAAAGTATATCCTTAAAAATATTTTAAACAGTAATATTTAATTTTAAATGCATTTTGAAAAAAAGAAAGGTTAGATTCAAACTATTTTAATTATTACGTACTTTTAGTTAGAGAAAACGAAACACTTATTGAAATAATAATTTTTCTGAAGTAAATGTATTCAAGATAGCTAAGAAAACAAAACGTTTATTGTCCAAACAATACATTTGAACAATTAAACTAAAAAAATAAACAGTACAATGTAAAAAACAATTTTAAAGATTTATTTTTTTTAAATATTTTACTAATTTTTTCAATATTTCCATAAATCCAAGTACATTCAAATTCTATAAAGAATTAAAAACATTAACATAAAAATATATTTTGTCATAATTTAGAATTCATTCTCTATTAAAAGCTATCAATGAACGACAGCACATAAAACAAAGAGAATTAAGTTTAAATTTTATTTTTTTTACATATTTCTATAAATTCTCATTGCTTATCAATTTCTAATTGATACTGGGTAAGACTCCGTCAGAAAATATGCGATTTGCATGGGGTCTTTGGATTAGGCTGTAATTTGGTGAAATTGTAGTATTAAATACTAGAAACAAGTAAGCCAAAAAGTTTTTGGAAATTTTGAAATTTGTTAAAGTTACGCCATTTTGAATTTTCTTGTTATAATTTTTTTAAATCTTAATATTTCCGAAAGTTTTTGATGAAATTTAATAAAATTTGGAAGGCTTATACTTGACATCATGTTTCTTCTGACTATCACATAAAAAAAACAAAAAAATTTTTTTTGCCCAAAAAAAGTAAAAAAAATTTTTGAAACCGTTTTGCCCGAGCGGGACCGATTTTTGAGTTTTCTTGTCAATTAAAAAAATATTCCTTATAATTTCACCTTTCATTTAAAAAAAGAAAATCGATGGAGACTCAAATAGTTTTTGAGATATTGCAATTTTTGTGGAAGCGCGACCAGGTTTCGGTGTCAGCGATGTGTGAGTGCCCGGGAATCCTAATTCTTACACTTTACTGTTCAAAATTGTGTAGAACCTAAAAGTTTTATCCGATTTTGATGTTCTTGGTCTCAAATGAAAGAAGATAATTTTTCTAAGAGTTTCCCTGAAACTGTTGTTTCAATTATTAATTGTTTATATATTTCTTTGTTACTCAAAGTAAACAATTTACAAGAATTTTGAAAAAAATCGTGTTTATTTTTTATTTTTCCATTCCTCATGATCGAAATCAATTTAAATTAGTTCGATACCTCAGTGTGATACAGTCCTATCTTCTGGTAATACTTTAAACTGTCCCATCTCCAGGTGATGTTTTGTACCGTGCTATCTCTAATTTGACAGATTGTGGCGTGAACAAAAAAAAATAAATTACGATACTTAGAATATTGATTACATACAAAAAAATTATTTTTTTATATTTTAAGAGAGATTTTTAATCATAATATATAAAAATTTAGTGTGAATTAATAAAATTTAACCACTTAAATGCATTTAGAAAACAGCTAATACATAAACCTTACTTTTTGACAGCACGATACAAAGTATCACCTGAAGATAGGACTGTACTAAATATTACCAGAAGATAGGACTGTATTACACTGAAGTATCGAGTTTAGTATGACCACCGATAAATAATAATGCATATTTCAATTTATTTACATAATTTCGTTAATTAATAAATAGATAACTCTGGTTCTTCTTTTAAAAAATTATATTTTTTACAGATAAATTTATGTTTATTTAAGTAATTTATGTCTATTTTGTTACAAAATAATTTTAAAATTAATAATTATCATTGTTATTAACAATTAGATTTATATAAAATATAAATTAAAAATTAATTAATCAATTTTTTATTACTTATTTATATCTTTATTTGTATATGCATAAATTTGTCTCTAAAAAATACAATTTTTTTAATAATTGTTAAAAACAATAATAATTATTAAGATGATGATAAAATCGATCACTCCGAGTCAGGATTCAATAAACAAAAAGAGTAATTTCTTTTTAACGTTTCGACAGCACGGCTGTCCTCTTCAGAAACGTAAGAAAATATTATATATCATGTGAGTCACATATTGCTTATACAAAACGAACGTCTTCGTCAAAGCAAGAACGATTAGACACTGATCGATTTTATCATCATCTTACTAATTTGTCGACCGAGTGATAGCATCATTAATATATATAATAATAATTATTAATTTTAAAATTATTTTGTAACTAAATAGACATAAATTACTTAAATAAACATAAATTTATCTGGAAAAAATATAATTTTTTTTAAGAAGAACCAGAGTTATCTATTTATTAATTAACGAAATTATGTAAATAAATTGAAATATGCATTATTATTTATCGGTGGTCATACTAAACTAATTTAAATTGATTTCGATCATGAGGAATGGAAAAATAAAAAATAAACACGATTTTTTTCAAAATTCTTGTAAATTGTTTACTTTGAGTAACAAAGAAATATATAAACAATTAATAATTGAAACAACAGTTTCAGGGAAACTCTTAGAAAAATTATCTTCTTTCATTTGAGACCAAGAACATCAAAATCGGATAAAACTTTTAGGTTCTACACAATTTTGAACAGTAAAGTGTAAGAATTAGGATTCCCGGGCACTCACACATCGCTGACACCGAAACCTGGTCGCGCTTCCACAAAAATTGCAATATCTCAAAAACTATTTGAGTCTCCATCGATTTTCTTTTTTTAAATGAAAGGTGAAATTATAAGGAATATTTTTTTAATTGACAAGAAAACTCAAAAATCGGTCCCGCTCGGGCAAAACGGTTTCAAAAATTTTTTTTACTTTTTTTGGGCAAAAAAAATTTTTTTGTTTTTTTTATGTGATAGTCAGAAGAAACATGATGTCAAGTATAAGCCTTCCAAATTTTATTAAATTTCATCAAAAACTTTCGGAAATATTAAGATTTAAAAAAATTATAACAAGAAAATTCAAAATGGCGTAACTTTAACAAATTTCAAAATTTCCAAAAACTTTTTGGCTTACTTGTTTCTAGTATCCAATATTACAATTTCACCAAATTACAGTCTAATCCAAAGACCCCATGCAAATCGCATATTTTCTGACGGAGTCTTACCCTACTGCGAAAAATGTAATAAAGATTTACTGTTAAATAACAATTCAACATTATTTCTTTAAATTTTTGCATTATGTGAAATTAAAGAACAAATTTTATATCCTTCGATTAAGTTTGCATTTTTTCGATAAATCTTAGTAAATTTCAAGAATAAAGTAATGATTTGCCAAAGTCAAATATTTTTTTTCTAGATTACGACAAATTCAAATTTTTCTATCTATGATGTTGGAAAATAATTTAATACATTTGTGACTCTCCACGGTAAAAGGGATCTCAGCTTCCAACAGTGAATTTTGCGTGGAACGCCACATATAAACTTTAAGATTATTTTAAATACGTTTCCAATCTCAGAATTATTATTTTTAAAAGTTAGAAGTAAAAAATAACGTAATTTAAAATAATTTCCATGAATAAAGTAAAAAAGGGTATATACCTTAATGTTAAAAAATATAATTTTTTGTTTGCAAACAACTTTATAAAATCATAACAAGTTATTCTTTTTCCTAAAAAATAAGCAATTTTTTTAAAATATCATTAAAAAATTGTAAACAAAATCCTTTTTTGGTGTTGAAATATATATATATATATTAGAATTAAATTTAAATATTGTAATGTTGGGTTATTAAGTTTGCAAACTAAGATACTTAAAAATCTTCCTAAAACAAAAAAAGAGGAAACGATTTTTTTAAACAAAAAGTTTGCCTTTATTTAAAAGAATCATTTCAAATGTTAACGCAAAACAACGGAAATATTTATATTGTAAAGATAAGACTGCCAAGAGACGTCAGTCTAATAAAAGGGGACAGTAACAACAATTTTGTTGTCATATCCTATACATAAAAATTTTTCTCTGATCTTAATAAAAAAATCAATAAATAAGCATCCACATGTTTATTTTTTTCTCATGATATAAAATTAGCAAACTACAAAAAGCAATAACAAAATTAGTCGATTGTTAAAAATCACTGATATCAGAGAAAGAATTTTTTTAATAAATACTAAACTTTCAAAAAAAAAATTATGTAAAATTCTTAACAAGAGGAATTTTTGTAAAACTCGAAAGAGTTAAAATCATAAAAAGGAAGATTTACACCAAGTAACAACACCATTACACCACGACTTCAACAGCTGCCAAGGGACGTCAGCCAAAAATAAAAAAGGGGCATTTGTTACGATCAAGTTCAAAACTTTTATATTCACCTAAATTTGAATTATATAAAATCCATTTAATTAATATTAATCTAAAAACACACTGAACATTATTGCACAAAAACACATATTGATTTGTAATATCGATACTCATAATTACAGCATTAAACAATTTCTCAACAACCTACTTTTTAATCGGGTATTTAGTACAAATAATTGAGCAAGATAGAATTGTCTTTATTCTTAATATTGAAAGCTAAGATGTTTCTGAATTGATTTCGATTGTTTTTCAATAACAAAGTGTTACATTTTAGTTTAGATGTTGAAATTGCCAAATTCTGCAAACTGTCAGAATTTCACTTAGTAACAACAAAGTGTAAAAAAGACTTTAATGAGGATTTCCCCACTTAATTGTCATTCTATAAAAACATATATTGAATATATATTGAAATTGCATATATTACTCTGGGAATACTTTTGCCAGATTAAAAGAAATTGTTGTATTTAAAAATACTAAGGGTTTTTTAATATATATATTATAAATATTAAAATAATTGATTTTTATTTATTCCTATTTCCAAACAGTTATTTATTACAAAATTTTTCTTATTTATATGACACAATTGTCACGTAAATGAAATTAATATTTACGTATAGGGAAGAATCCACTACCTTTCTTATTTGCTAAAGAGCATTTTTGTTATCTAAGTGAAATTTGAATTAATAATAAAATAATTTCTTTTATTTTAATTATTTATTTAAATCGTTTCTTAACACCTTTAAAATGCTTTTTTAAAAATTGTCGTACTATAATATTTTTTCAGAAAGTTATTATCATTTTTTTAAAAACAGACATTTTTTAAAATAGATATTACTTTGAAAACGGTTCATTTTTTTGAAAAAGTTTCAGACAAAAGATGTTGATTTCTGCGTATGTAGATTTATGAAAAAAATTTGGGGTAAATGTAAACGGAATATCTATTATTCACCAAAAACATTTTTTTGTTTAGAGGTAAAATGGTCATCCATTTTTTTGCATGAACTTGTCATTTTACTTCCCTAGAATAATTTTATGAGTAACAAAAAAATTTTGATGCACTTGAATCGCCTAAATTAGTAATGTAAAAACTTGAATAACTTCAACAAATTTTAATAGATTTTCATTCAACTTGGTAAAAAAATGTTTTTAAGGTTGCTGAAAAAGAATCTAAAATAGAATTTTTAAATTTCAAAATGGTGGATCTAATATTGAACCGTTTTCCTATATTCTAAACATGTAAATGCATTAAGCAATACTGAGTAACACGAAGGAGGTATGAAAGAAGACTTAATTTCCTTTTAATATAATTTTACATTGCCAAAGTAATGAAATTATGAAATAGAAGTAAATTTCTTTAATTATTTTCTCTAAAATGTAGTTAAACTTCTGTTTACATTTACCCCGAGTTTTTTAATTCTCGGGGTAAATGTAAACACTCAATTATTTATTAACAAAATTGACGAAAATCAAAAATCAAAGTCAATTTTTGTTAATGCATTAATAAGGAAGAATTAGAAATTGTAGTTAGATTTTTTAATTTTTTTATGGGGGTGGTAGCGATTCTACGCAAATAAACCCTACGAAATAAAATTCTACACAATTAACTCTACACCAGGAAATTGTACACAATACATTTAATAATTTTGATTAATTCTACGTAAATAAATTCTACAGATAAAAGTCCTACACATTAGAATTAAATAGAACAAAATATATCATTAAAATCTTTAAATTCTACACGATTAAATACTACATCAGAAAATTTGACACAGTTTATTTTAATTAAAATAAAATTCTAATAATAATTTTTTTATTTTAAATTATAATTCTACGCAGTCAAATTGTACACCAGAAAACTCTACACATTTGAAAAATATTGATTAAATTAACTTTTAAAAAATTCTAAATAAATAAATTCTACAAATAAATATTCTACACAATAATAATACTAAATAAAATGTAACTTTAAATAAAATTTATTTAATTTTGCACGGTTAAATACTACATTAAAAAATTCTACACAATGTATTTTTAAACGAAGAAAAATACGAATTATTTTTTCAATTTAATTTTTAATTCTCCACACTTAAATTGGACCCCAGAAAACTCTACACATTGGAGAAATATTGATTAAATTAAGTTTAAAAAAATTGTAAATAAAGAAATTCTACAAATAAATACTCTACACATTAGAACTAAATAATATGTAACTTTAAATAAAATTTATTTAATTTTGCACGGTTAAATACTACATAAAAAAATTCTACGCAATATAACGAAAAAAATAACAATTATTTTTTAAATTAAATTTTTAATATTCTGCACAGTTAAATTGAAAACTAAAAAACTTTACACAATGAAATAATTTTTTTAAGAAATTTTAAAACTAGTCAAATATATTCTTCAAAAAAAAAACTCTACACATTAAAATAAAATAACTATAAAGTTTTTAATCTAATTTGTTTAATTCTACACACTTAAATTCTATATCAGAAAATTATACACAAATTATTTTTAAGCAGGGAAAAATATTTTCTTTATTTTTTTTATTTAATTTTTAACCCTATACATTTTAATTCAACTCTGGAAAACTCTACACAAATGAGCTTTAAAGTCTTCGCATATTATTTTTAGATAAGATGAAATTATTTTTTTAACTCTACCCAATTAAATTAAACCCAAAGAAACTCTACAAATGAATTCATTTAATTAATAATAATAATAATAATAATAATATATAATAATTTAATATAATATAATATAATATAATATAATATAATATAATATAATATAATATAATATAATATTATATAATATAATATAATATAATATAATATAATATAATATAATATAATATAATATAATATAATAATAATATTATATTATATTATATTATATTATATAATATAATATAATATAATATAATATAATATAATATAATATAATATAATATAATATAATATAATATAATATAATATAATATAATATAATATAATATAATATAATATAATATAATATAATATAATATATTTGTTGCCAAAAATTGTTGTGTTGAGTTTTATTTTGTAGAGTTTTCCAGAGTTGAATTAAAATGTATAGGGTTAAAATTTCTTAAAAAAATTATTTCATTGTGTCAAGTTTTTTGGTTTTCAATTTAACTGTGCAGAATATTAAAAATTTAATTTAAAAAATAATTGTTATTTTTTTCGTTATATTGCGTAGAATTTTTTTATGTAGTATTTAACCGTGCAAAATTAAATAAATTTTATTTAAAGTTACTTATTATTTAGTTCTAATGTGTAGAGTATTTATTTGTAGAATTTCTTTATTTACAATTTTTTTAAACTTAATTTAATCAATATTTCTCCAATGTGTAGAGTTTTCTGGGGTCCAATTTAAGTGTGGAGAATTAAAAATTAAATTGAAAAAATAATTCGTATTTTTCTTCGTTTAAAAATACATTGTGTAGAATTTTTTAATGTAGTATTTAACCGTGCAAAATTAAATAAATTTTATTTAAAGTTACATTTTATTTAGTATTATTATTGTGTAGAATATTTATTTGTAGAATTTATTTATTTAGAATTTTTTAAAAGTTAATTTAATCAATATTTTTCAAATGTGTAGAGTTTTCTGGTGTACAATTTGACTGCGTAGAATTATAATTTAAAATAAAAAAATTATTATTAGAATTTTATTTTAATTAAAATAAACTGTGTCAAATTTTCTGATGTAGTATTTAATCGTGTAGAATTTAAAGATTTTAATGATATATTTTGTTCTATTTAATTCTAATGTGTAGGACTTTTTTCTGTAGAATTTATTTACGTAGAATTAATCAAAATTATTAAATGTATTGTGTACAATTTCCTGGTGTAGAGTTAATTGTGTAGAATTTTATTTCGTAGGGTTTATTTGCGTAGAATCGCTACCACCCCTTTTTTATGCAAATGCGAGACAGAATACTAAAAGAATAAAATTTTGATTTTCAATCTTCTTTGCGTTAAAAGATAACTTACACTATGGCATTGCTAATTGTCAAAATAAAATATTGTCAATCCTCAGAACATTTTGTAGGTGAGCTGAGGTAAAAATATTAACGTCGTACTGGATTTTAAATTTGTAAATTTAGCTAAAACATCTACTGTTTACATTCACTCCTTGTATACGGGGAAATCTCACCAAATGGGGACAAATTGGGTACTGAGATATCGGTGCCACAAAAAGCCTCCATATTGCCAATTCACATTTATATATTTTTGTTAACTCTCTTTCACGAGTATGAGATTTAAAAATAATTGTTTTTAGGCAAAATTAAAGATTTGTGCAACTGATTTCTTCATTAAAATCGTAGAAATTGATAAATTCCTGGCGTAACTCGCATTTATTCGAATTTTTATTAAGCGATAACTTTTTGAGCAATTTATTTTTTATGTTTTGAGATTTTTGTCATTCATCCATGGGTTGTGAAGATTAGAAAAATATAAATTGGACAAGTGTGCCAATTATAATATTCCAGATAATGAGCTCTTAATAAATATAACTGTATTTTCACCAAACTTTGAAAATCATTAATTTTCTTACAATACTCGTTGAGTGATCATCATTTAACATTCGCTCATATACTATTTACATTTTTAGGTATTCAGAAAAAGAATTTTGGGTGGTAGAACATTGTGCCACTTGATACATCTATGAAATCGGCCTTGGAAAACGCGCAACGAGTGCGTAACTCTTTGTCAAAATATGGTTTTTCGACGAGCACAAGAAATCACTTTTAAAAAAATGGATACACCTTAGCGTAATATCTTGCTTTAGTGTAAATAAATATATGTGCAAAATGCTCACCCCTAAAAATAATATTTAGGGTTGATAATAAATAATTTTTCACCTAAATATATTAGTTACTCTGTTTATAGGGCCATTGCTGAAAAACATTTATTTGAACAATATTGCGGGTGGATTTTTGATGAATGTAAGTTCAGGTAAATAAAAGGAAATGTGTTCTGAAGGGTTTTAAAATATATTAAATTTTTTAGAATAAGTGAAGTGACTGATAGGGTGGTATCCATCCCTATTTTGAAAAAAATTTTAAATAATCGAAATTAATTTTAAAAAATTATTTTACTTAAAATAAGACTAATTTCTTTCCTTAAAATAAAATTCTATTTTAATCATGCTCATGTTGTTTTATCTAAAAACAAGAGTAGTGGAATTACAATCTTCATTTGTAACTTTTTTCTCTTAGAAGTAAGTTTAACCTGCACTTTTAACCAAAAATATGAATAATATATTTTAAATACAGTAGCAATTAAAAAATATAAGTTACGCCAGTTAAAATATACTTCTATTTGGTCGAAAAATAATAATTTATGGTAAAAAACAATGTGCCAATAAAATTGAAAATAAAATTTTTTTAAAAGAAAAAGTCCCCACTTGGTGAGATTTCCCCATACATTTACCCCAAATGATCCTATATTTGTTTTAAAATATTTGTTATTCACCATTTATATTTGTTCATAAAATAAGATTGAATTATTTTAAATATTGACATTTTATTTTTACTTATTTGTAGTAATAATAGAATTATTTCTTTTTACAAAATATATATATATATATATATATATATATATATATATATATATATATATATATATATATATATATTAGTTCCCATTATTATTATAATATTTTAATTTTTATTATTCACTTAAAAGCATCTTTATTGTTAATATATACGTATAAGCAGTAAATGCACATTAATATGAATTTTCTACAAAATACATATGGGTTATTCCACGTGAAATTTCAGTCGAACTTTTAAAATGGGCCAAAAATATTTTTTTCTATTCTGTATTGAGAAAAAACAGATACGTATTTTTTTATTTTTTGTTTTCGGAGGCCAAATTTTTGAGTTATGAATTTTTAAAATTTTTGACTTGTAATTGTAGAGCTATATTTTGTAAGTCTAAAAATATTTAGTTTAGGAAAAAGTTGTCAAAGAATGAAAGCTTCACTTTTATTTCGACTTTCAAGAAATGTAAAAAAAATTTTTTATTTGTTGTTAAATTTTTTTTTCATAAACAAATTAATTTTTTTAACTGTAGGTTATATTATATTAGTATAAACTAATTCAGGGCATGTGCATAGTACTGGAATCCAAAAATAAACGTTTATTTTAAAAGAAAAATACAGTATTAATTTCTTAACTTATTTGGTTGAAAAAAAATTTTAACAATTCAATATTTCAAAGTTTGCATGTAAGGATATCTTGTAAAATTTTTTCCCTTTTATTTAATGCAAAGAACACTTAAATAAATAAAAAATTGTACGCTATAAACAGTTTTTTTCCAATAAAAAATAAAAAAAATATTTTCGAGCCCATTTTAAGAGGTCGACTGAAATCTCACGTGGAATAGCCCATATATTAAATTAATAATTTTAAATGAATAATGAAAATTATTAATTATACAGGTCTACAAGGTTTTTTAAGATATCTGAGTGATTTCTCATGTATTTTTGTGCGCTGAATACGATCCCGGTCCCCAAAATTGCGTATCACGTCAGGATTTTGAGAAAAGTCGGGGTAAACACACAGAAAAAACGTGTTTTAGACTGTTTTCAGTATTTTTTCTCGTAATCCTGATTTTAGACTTTTATTTAGTCATATGCGTTATTGTCGTATAAATTAAAGCTTGAATCTTTACATGATCGGAAATTTTGAAGTATAAAATCATGTAGAGCACATAATAATGCATTGAAAACTACTCTGATAATCAAAAGAACCAAAACAAATTGTTTGAGGCTTATTACCCCCACTTTTTCAACATTCTCCATTTCCTTTATTTTGGCATTGTGAGTGTTAAGGGGTACAATTTAATCTTTATTTTAAAACTACATAGAAGTTTTAAGCACGTCAGATTAAGGATGCATTTATACGACTGACGGTAGAAAAAAAGTTTACCGAAAAAAGTCAAAATCGTCTTCACACCAAGTTATAAAGGTGTTTCTGCAATAGCTTTAAAATGCATTTATTTTTTCTAATTAAAAGTAACTGCATATTCTGCTTAAAAGTTCAATTAAAATCATTAAATACAAAGCAAATTATCGTAAATTTATATGCAGAATATAAAATTACTTCCAATCAGACAAAACAAAGTATTTTCAAACCATTGTAGGTACACCATTACAGATTTGGGTGAAGGCGATTTTGACATTTTTTGGCAAATTTTTTTTCTACTGGCAGTCCTGCAAATGTACTCTAAGAAGAGAAAATACTCAAATCCTTCAATAGTACATTTTTGGGGGTCTTTAACCCCACTTTTCTCAAAATCTTTTACTTTTTTTATCTTATGAATATGGGTCTTAAAGTGCAAGAATAAAGCTTTAATTTGACATGTGTATGTATTGAATGTATATATGTGAGTATACATGTGTACGTATGGAGTGTATATGTGTGCGTATACATTAGTATTTGTTGTGTGCAATGGCAAAATACTACTGCGCATGTCTGACATTGGCAAAACACTATTGCGCATACCTGACATTGACAGAACATTATTGCGCATGTCTGACATTGACAGAACACTACTGCGCATGACTGACATTGACAGAACACTACTGCACATGCCTAACATGCGTATATGTATGTACAGTGAGTAAATATATAAACAATACGATGAATGAATGACAAAAGTCGAACGATTGAACGAATAATATGTTAATATTATAGGAGATTTCCTTTTAAAATGTATAGTTAAATTTCTGTATATATTTACCCCGAGTTTTTGAATTCTCGAGGTAAATGTAAACACTTAATTATTTATTAACTAAATTAACGAAATCTTCTTTGTATTAAAAGATAACTTACACTATGGCATTGCCAATTGTCAAAATAAAATATTGTCAATACCCAGAATATTTTGTATGGCAGGTGAGGTAAAAATATTGACGTCGTACATATTTTTAAATTTGTAATCTTGTGTTTACATTTACCCCAAATGACCCTATATTTTTTCTTACATCTACATACAGAAATCAACATCTTTTGTCTTAAACTTTTTCTAAAAAAATGAACCGTTTTTAAAATAATAATTATTTTAAAAAAGGGTTGTTTTTGTAAACAAGTGATAATAACTTCCAAAAAAACAGTAAAACAATTTTGGAAAAAGCATTTTAAAGGTGATAAAATAAGCTTTAAAATGCCTTAGATAAAATTAATTTACGAAGACTTGTTGAAAAACCACAATTGTTTGTAATCGTAAAAAACTTGAAATTTTTGTTTTTCCGAACAGTAATTAAACATTGAATTTTTTTTAAAATTAATTATTTCAATATTGTTAAAGTAGAAGATATAAGCTTTAAAATCAAAATATAAAGCTTTTTGTAACACCTTTAACTGTGACAGGGTCAGCAAACCCTGCTGGGCAGCACTGTAAGTAGATACCGAATGCATGCGTACCTAGAGAATAGATATGTGATTCCCCTCGGTGAACCTTAGCTGCAAAAAATTAATTGTGAGTTACTTAAATCATTCCATAGTTTTTGAGTTGTTCTTTCATATACAAAAGTAAAAAATAATTTCTACATACAGGTTTTTTGCTATTAATGTTTAAAATTGAGCTTGTTGAGTGTTTACACGTGGTTAGGGTGGTGAGCTGACCGGGATTTGAAAAACTAACCGAGAAATGGCCAGGAATTTTTTTTAACCGTGAATTTCTGGTGTTCTTTCTACTATTTGTTCTTAAAATTTCTAAAATATTCAAAAATAAAATTTTCTTTTAATTTTGCGAATGTAACTGTAGTTTAAAATTACTAATTACATAGTAAACTAAAGGCATTGTTTATCTTTAAGTTTTTTTGTTCTCATTCTTGTTTATTTAAAAAATCATATAATAATAGTGTTCAATTGTTGATAAAAATTTGACCGGGAAATGACCGCAAATTCAAAATAAAAAAAATTCGCTACCCTGTTTATTAAGAAAATCAGTCCCTCTACTTTCCAATACTACTACACTTCGTGTAACATGGATAACGATAAATGTGTAGTGAGTAGTGGGACTAAATTTCATTGGAACGTCTTAACCAATCAGAGTGGCTCTACTTTAAATGCCTTTCTTGTAAAATTTGTCTATTCACTGAAAAAATTTTAGGCGGTTGGCTGTACTGGTTCTCTTAAAACGCCGGAACAAATTTTTTCCTTCCAACCATCACGTCAGACATCCTTTTTCTAAACAGTATATTTACTTTTTCTGTTTAACCGCTGTGCCGATAACTATTTCTCTAGTCCACAGAACAACGCATGCGCTAAAACAGTATGTCTACTATCTAGAAATCAGCACGTCTGACGTGCTGGTCGAAAGGGAAATTGGTTGTTCTGGAACCAGTACAGCCAACCGCCTAAAATTTTTTCAGTGTTGCAGCTAAAGGCCTACGCAGAATAAAATGTTTAACCGGAACCACAATCGTAATCGTAAGCGTAAGAATGAACAATATACACATCCTTCATTAACTCATTCTTACGGTTACGATTGCTGTTCTAGTTAAAGTTTCTATTCTGTGTAGGCCTTGAGGTCGCTTTCACCGTAGAGCATCACATATGTTTTCAAGTAAATTTTGCTCTTCTTAGGGCCAGTTCCACAACTTCGACTTTAAACCCAGTTCAGGTAAACCGAGTTAATTTTTAACCAGCGCTCTAACCGCGAGTTACCGGGTCATGCGTTCCACAGCAGATTTTTGAACGTCGTTTCTTTTTGAACGTATACCTCCTTCGTCATAGTTCTATTTTCCCTAACATTTCTACTGTAGCTAACGTTTTCATTGGGCAAAGTAAAAAAGCGGAACATTAACACATGTTTCGAAAAAGAAAAGCGTTGATACATGTTAAAATCTTTCTGAATCATTTGTGTTGAAAGTATATATAATCGTTATAAAAATGTCTGTGAAAAGAAAAAGAGGAGCAAATTTTAGTGAAGTTGAAAAAGGAAGCTTAATGAATTTAATAGAAGAAAATAAAGAAATTATAGAAAATAAAAAAACGGATGCTGTATCTTTGAAAACAAAAGAAGCTTGCTGGGAACAAATAGCAGCAGCATACAACAGCAACAACATTGCAAATTACAGAACAGTTGATTCCCTAAAATCATGTTGGGAAAACTGTAAAAAAAGAGTAAAAAGCATTTCGCCGAAATGAGAAGAGAACGTTTCATCACAGGTAATTGCTTTTTTTATAATTATAATACACGCACATAAGAACTTTACGTTAACAAAGGATAGTTTAAAACATGTATAAAAATTATTTATTTATACCACTTTTTAAATAAAAATTTAAATATGAACAATATTTTTATTCAATAAATAAGTTTAAGTTAAAAATACTTACATTTTTTATTTGCTTTATATTACAATTTATTTTTAACTGTACTTTAACGTTTGGTTTTGAATTAGTTTTATGAGCCAATCATGTTATTTAAAATAGTTTCGATTTCATATAATATAATAATTAAACATCACTTCCTATTCACACTTTAAAGTTTTACTATTATAATAAAATTTTAAATACATATATTAATAAACTATTTTATTTTTAAAAAGGTGGAGGACAAATTGAAATTAAAGAAGATCCATTATCTGAACGCGTAAAAGCTTTAATGGAGACTTCTGTAATTGGACTTGCCAATCCTTTTGATTCTGATGAAATTATTAATAAAGAGTCTCAAAGTAATCAGTATCAAGAACATGAAGGAGAGGATCTGGTCGATGATGAGTGTATATTGATAGGGGTAATTTTCTTTTATTAGTAACTTAATTTTCTTACTTGAAATGTGAAAAATTGAATTTAAAAAATAATATTTGCAGGTTCTTGACGAAGCTGTGGATATGACAGATAATCTCAAGCAAGATTTGCCGGAATTTTTTAACATGACGGATAATGTTAACCAAGTTCCTTCAGAATATGCAGACATAACAAATAATATAAATCAAGATTGGTCGAAATGGAACCCAAGTTTGCTGAGGCAGAAAAAAAGTTCGGCATTGGAAGTGAAAAATTCCCCTATTAAAAGAAAAGAACCAACGTCAAAGCATAGATATTTGCCGAAACAACCAAAAATAAAAGGAAATGCTGCTACCAGAAATAACTCAATAACAATGTTGGCGA